>OY987264.1:13509144-13603812 GCA_963920665.1 Straminergon stramineum | reverse complement strand
CACTTGTCTTTTTGCTTGGTGAGAATTGTAGAGCTTTGTGATATTATCTTTGAAATGAGTTTGGCACTTGATTTGGCCATGGCGCTTGCAGAGGTGTCATCTCGGTAACTGTATTTAGGTCGTGTCATCTATAGCAGTGGGAATGGGCATGGCGAGAAGAGGAAAGCCCTAAGTTTTTCTGGCCAATGGGCGTATGCGGTACAGGTCTTTTGAGAATTATCCTCGTTGGGACGGAGGATAGAATATTTTCTGGTGAAAGTTGAGGACTCAATTCGCATGCACGAAATTTTCTTTCAATTTTAGAGCTTCATTTGGGGTATTTCGATTCGAAACTCGAAGTTGCTCTGAAGTTTCGTAAGCGAAGTACAGCAGGAGCGTGTTTTAAGTTAATTTTAATTTGAGTTGCTCGTTTCAATTTTCGTGTTCTGAGATACTAAATGTCAACCGTTTACTGCGAAGTAAATCTTGCCGGGATGTCAACTGTATTTTCTATTTCTGCCGGGTTGAGACTATAGTTGCGGAACGAAAGTTCGAGCACTCAAGATTGAATGCCCTCATTCACGATTACTTGCATTTGCAAATCCTCCCTCTGCGTCATCTGAGTTCGAGAGGGGATTAACGAGGACTTCATGGACACAAGTACAGTGGAAAGCTCCAGATCTCATTCATAAATGCAACCCTCAATTCCATAATATAAGGAGTCGGTGGAGGATCTGAAGTCAGGCACCGATTTCAACAAAACATCAGGAAATCACATTCTTAAGTATCATAATAGTCCTGTTCCAGTCACAAATGTTGCTCTGTCCCAGACAAAAATGGCAATTTGACTGCGTTTGATACAAAGTCACACACTTAGACACTAACTACAATTTTGTCACGCACAAGAATAAAAAAAAGTTTAAAAACAACAAGGCCCCATCAAACACAACCCCAAACACAACATAATTTCCCAAGTAATGAAACAATTGGATTTTCTTGGTAACAAAAAGGCCAGAAAAACTTAGGGCTTTCCTCTTCTCGCCATGCCCATTCCCACTGCTATAGATGACACGACCTAAATACAGTTACCGAGATGACACCTCTGCAAGCGCCATGGCCAAATCAAGTGCCAAACTCATTTCAAAGATAATATCACAAAGCTCTACAATTCTCACCAAGCAAAAAGACAAGTGGGAATGCCTCATACCGATGACACCACATCCAAACCCAGTGTCAACTTCGCATTCAGACATAAAGGCGATACTTGCACATGCCCAAATTTAGTCAGAACCCAGCCTGATGCAGCCACTGTACGGAGAGAACATAAAACTCAAGACGACATGCCTCAAACAAGTTCTTCAAAACTCACTCGAGTGGAAAAATCAAACCCGAAAGTCATCCCCATGCTGGCAACAAGAATTCCCGCGGTCACTCACGAAGTCCAAAAACGCAATCATGTAACTTCAGCGAAGCCGTATTAGGTACCGGTTTTGTAGTTTCAGATCATTCTGACTTCCAGAGTACCAACTCTTCAACAACCACAGTAAGCAAGTGCGAGGTCGATGATCTAGAATCAAACCAACTCTCGTCACATTCCCAACCAGCGGCGATGCGGTCGACATCCACTCTGAACGAGGAATTCTCCAACCTCACAGTCTGAAACTATTGAAAAAAACCCTACCGTTTCAAAACTACCGTCAACTCCTCTACAAGAGCATCAAGCTTAAGATAACCCTCAGTAGCGGTTGCACGCTGTGTAGACTAGAAAAAAAAAACTGTTCCACTATATATGAAGTAACCATTCAACTCGTCTCTCACTGGGCTTGAGACTGGAAGCGCCTTCTAGCACCAGTGAGGAGGTTGCCATGTACAGTACATTCTGGGGTCCAAACCAGACCTTCCGCCTGGGTGTCGACGGGGTCGTTGCAAAACTTGAGGACACTGGACACTGCCACCTCACCAGCTCGTGTTCACGGTGATTGGCAGCAACTGCTACGTACACATGTCCGCTTAGTTCAAGGGGCCGGCGCTGCTGGTGATGGCGGGGACGAGCTTGGCCGGGCGAGAAGTAGCGCTGTAGGCTTTGGCGTACACTCCGGCGGAGCTGGCCTTGGCGCCGGAGCCCGTGAAGAAGGCGCCGTTGAGGAAGATGTCTCCGTCGGAACCCCAGTTCCACTTCTGCCAGCCTCCGAAAGTGGGGCCGCCGTCGGAGATGCGCTTGGTCACCTCCTTCGCCTTGCCCGGCGTGAAGTAGTTGCCTTGGCTGAGGATGGTGGGATCCTCGCTGCCGCCGATGGCGTACAAGCCCCACCCCGATGTGTAGTCGTTGTTCAACACGTGCACCACGCCGTAGCGAGCCCTGCAGGGCGGAATCACACAACTGGTCAGTCAAAATGACGGCTTCGACAATCTGGAGTAGCTAGTACTTACATACACTAGCTGATGTAAGCTCCAGAAACGCAATCTCCTCGATGTACGAAGTCCAGTACTAGCTACCAGCACACGCAGTGGAATGGATGCAGACTTAATAGTGACTTACCGAGGCATACGCTGGGTGAGACTCGGACCGAACTTGTTGAACGCCACCGTGACTCGCATGTTCCGGTCCTCCGTGTCTGCTGGTGACGCGCCCAACAACATCACCTGCACGCACACAATTATTATCAGCATAAACTGGGTTCACAATTCAATTCCCCTGGAACTCAGGTCCAACAAGCTCTGTCGAGGAGTGCTCAGACAGAGCGACAGCAATTGCAATAATGATATCAATGGGAGATCGAATGTTCAAAGAGTTGTGGATTGTCAATCTTGTCATCGAGCACACTGTTTACGTTCCGTACCTTGTTGTGCTGCTCGAAGTAGCTGTTGGAGACGGTGACATCGGTGGAGCCCTTCGTAATGTCGCACAGCCCGTCCGTCGCCCTCGCCAAGTACACGTGATCCACCCACACGTCGTGCGACCCCCAAATGTGGACCGCGTCGCCTTCGGCCGGGCCTTTCTTCACCACCTTCGTCGGGGACACGCGGATGGTCGCGCCCGCCGACGTCTTCACGTCGTGGATGTGGAGTCCGTGCAGGATCACGTTGTTGGTCTGCTTGATGGTCACCTGCGTCGTGATGTGCACTTGCGCGCCGCGCCCGTCGAGGGTCTTGAAGCTGGTGATCCAGAGCTCGGCCTTGAGCTGCACCGTCATGCTCTTGGCGAAGATGATCCACAGCGGGCCGTCGCGCGTGACGCCGTAGCGGAGCGTGCCTGGCGCGGGGTTCTGCGGGTCGTCGGCGTTGCTGGTGACGACGTAGATGGGCCCGTTCTTGCCGCCGATGGCGTTGCGGCCGAAGCCCACGGCGCACGAGGCCAGCGCCTGGCGGTGGCTCGCCCAGTTGGGGTCGCAGCGCCAGCAGTCGTCGACGGGGTTGCCCGACCCGCACCCGCCCATCGCCTTGGCCACCGTCTCCAGCACTGCATCGGGCTTCTCCGAGGTGATGTTGTACTGCGCGAAGCTCAGACCGCTGCGCGCCAGCAATCAATGGAGCAATGTTCCACCATGTGAACACGTCAGAATCCAATTCGCCGTATAATTAATCAATTGCTCTGTACGTGGAACCATGATATTTTCATGTAAACCCTGCATTGCCTAGTATATGGGCGAAGATGGAAAATAATGATTTTACAGAGTGACATGGAATTTGAGAGCTAAGTCTGTAGAATGAATGGGTACGTGACGATTGAATTAATGCACTCACGAGTCCGTTGCAGCGGCGCTGTAGATGGTGTCGGCGCTGGAGGTATCGAAGAAGACGTCGTCCGCATTGGGGTCGATGTGCACGATCTCCGGCGAGTCGACGAAAACGTCTTCGACGTCGTTGGTCCCTTGGACTTCCTGCGTCGTGAAGGACGCGTCCCCGGAGCTGAAAGCATCCCACGACGCATCGCTGTCGCGGGAGTAGTCATAGGCCAGCTTCCTCTGCTTCGCGGACCTCGCCATATGAGCGTCGACAGTGGCTCGGTCAGGAGTGTTGGGGGCGGCCAGGTGGCGACCGGCATGCGAGGCCGCCCACTGGGAAGCAAGCACCAGCAGAAACACGCTCGCCACAACAAGACCCCGCTGCATCACCCGCCCGGCCATTGTGGCTGAGTGTCTGGATCGATGAGAATTAATTCTAGATTCTTGATGTGGCGACCCAGTACCAGAATGCTGATTCTCGACACTGAAATCTAATGACTTCGAATCCCGTGTGAACTGAGAAGTAATTCCAGGGGAAGTCCAAGCATCTACACTTGAGTGACCCGCATGAGGATCGACGCACATGTGAAACTTCCTGTGAAGATGTTGAATAATTTGCTACGTTTCAGTGCTTCACGAGATTGTGCAACCCGAAAAACACAAGGAAAATGTTATTGAGGTTTGGTGCTTATGTATTGTGGCTTCCAACCCGGGTGCGCACGATTTAACTCAAGTGTTGGCCGCCGCGGCAGAGAGTCAACTGTGACTGACCCAATCCCATTGCGTGAATAACTGAATTTTACGAACCATTAGCAATCTTTAGTCCCGAGTTTTCTTCTTTTAGAATGTAACCTTTTCGTTACAGCGTGATACAATTAATCTCTACAGTAGTAAACGTTCAGTTGACAGTGTATGATGCTAAAGATAGAGATTAGTGAGTTCCTTTTGAGTGTTTTAATTTCCTCCTCAGGTTAGTAGAAGTGTTTCTCTTGATGACAAAGGATTCAAGATTGAAGAATCAATTCCCTGAAAATCTGGAGCTGTGCAATACTTCATCGACAGGAGGGGATTTACACTTTGATTTCTGAACATTGGATAAAAAGTCAATTTCGTTAAATTGGCGATTTTCCGCTAGCCAATTTTTTTTTGACACATCTTCACAAAGTTATAATTGCAGTCCACAAAATAGGAGAGGTATAGATTATCAAATGAAGGGTACCAAGGAAGATGGTGTGCACAGCCTACAGCCTACGGCCTCATAGTCCTTTTGGCTTCATCCTTGAACCCTATTCGTTTTACTCCACAGGATTTGTGATTTACGAAAGGTCTTCGCGAAGAGCATCCTAAAGTTGAGATTGTGAGGCTGGATTTGAGGGGAAGGCGGGGTGGGTGGATGGGTTCCAAAGTATTGGGCATAGTGGAAGAGACCCTAAAGTATGTTAGGGTTTTGCCTCTACAGAACAAACTAGCCTGGAGTGAAAGCTTGATTTAATTTAATAATAGAATGGGTTTCCATTTGTTTAAAGAAAAGAAAAAAAAAAAAAAAATCTTGATTTAATGTCTAAACTAATTCCTGAAATCACTCTTAAATTTCGATGTACTAAATTTTTTTTTCTTGTATCTTACATGGAGGAATAATCTCAGTAGTCCTAGTGTGCCTTTCATGTCAGGGTCACATATACCCTCGATCCGGACTAGTATGCAATCCAAGGGTCAGTATATTTATGGAAAAAGGGAGACAACAGCACTATTTGCAAGGTTTTCAATTTTTTTTGGTTTCACTCTTCAATGGTTTGACTGACTAATGTTTGGAAATATTTGTGTTTGGAGACTGGACTGCCCATAAGCAGCAATTGATTTACATTGTAAATTCAAACTAATCCAAGCACAAGAGCATAGTATTTATTCAACAACTGGGATGCCAATTAGTTTTTCTTGCTCTAAATGGACAGGGCATTCACTGTCCTCTAGATTTTGATATGGGAGCTTGAGATGAACTGACTCCAAAATTTGCGCTAAGACCTTTGACATGAAACTTCAGAAAATCAAACTCTTACTTCAAACCAACATCAAAATGAGCAGTTGGAATTCCGCCGGAAACTTGCTCCCGTGGTTCTTTGTACTGTTTCCTCTATCAATGAAAATTGTCCATGTGTTTAAAAAAAGAAAGTGCTGCTGGAATTCTTTGTCTCTCCGTATAGACATCATTTAGCGTAATCTCAGCAAGTAATTTCAACTTCAAATTTGTTACATAGCCAGAATTCTACGACTTTTGACACTATTCAGGGCGGTTTGCCTGAAACATAAATCTGAACGAGTCCTTACTTTTTTGTACTTTCAGCAGATGGATTTCACAATTTGGGGCGGACCAGAATAACGCTAATTTCACAAAATTTGATGATTCTCCGGATCAAATGTCAAGTGAACCGATTGAACAATCTGAGGGAAATTGCTTCTGAGAAATTCGGTGCTAAAAGTGCTCAGTCAGTGGTAATTCCGAAAAGTGAGCACGGTCAATCATTTTCCCTTTTAGGTTTGAATTGAAATGAGAAACATGGCCATCATGGAAAGCTCTGGACTTCATGTTCGCGCGCGTTCGTTGCCATGAAACGCAACCTTGATGGGATTACGGTCAACAGTCAGACCTCCCGTCGTCGAATCCTACTGTAGACCGGGTTTGCACTGCAAGCTGCAGCTTCATCAGTGACCCACAGGGCTGACTTGAACGACAATTTCGTGAAATTGGCGATATTCCGTTACTCTGACCGGGCGCCCTGAACCCAAAATCCATACCCGTCCTAGTTTGGGGCCATAAATTAGACCTTTGTGAAAATATATGTCACAATTTTTGACTTGTGGAATATCACGAAATTCACGTTGGAGCTGGATTGCAACTGTGGAGTGCACGCTTCACGAGAACTTGCACATTCACAATTTCCCACTCGGCGTCTTCTGCACTAGCTGCTGTACTCATGTGCAAGTCGGCGAAACGTTGACCCAAGGAACGTCTTCAATGCAAGCAGATTCCCGAAATCAAGGAGTCGGTGGAATACCTCTCTTACAAAATTTCGGCCGCACCTGTGTGTTTGAAGCCGATTCCGAAGCGACACCTTCTAAGTTAGGCCTTCCGTTTCGGATGCTCAACAGTTCATTCCCGTTGCGAGATGTTCGGCACATGGATTGGTTACTTACTTTCTTAAGTAAATGCTAGTTGGTACGTACGTGCGTTATTTCAGATATCTCCGGGTCTGTCAGATATCTCCGTCCGTCGATACTTGAACTCCTGCATACTAATAAATGATTTTTCCATCATTCTAGCTCTTCTGACACTCATCTTCAGGAAACTCAGATATATATACCTAGACTGGATTTCAGAGCTCTCAATTACCAAAATTTTAAAAATTCTTAACCAGTGTTGTGCAGGGTGTATTACAAGGTTAGGTTATTTCAGATCTAGGCCACTCTAAGACTTGGGAAGTTTTGGGATCGGAAGAGCATATCTTCAAATGCAGAATTTGACATGATTCAGTTACTTTCTTGGAAATTAAAATGAATTGATTGTTAAGGGAAAACTTAAAACAAGCCCCAGCCGAATTGAATACGGACGTTCTCGAGGGGTCAGAAAAAGTAAGGTCAGTACGTGATCCTACTTTGGAAGAGCAAAAGCGTTGACACCTACAGAAAGTTTTGTTAATCAATGACTAACTTAAGAGGTCCCTATCCTGAAATCAAGAAGAAATTTGACATTAATTTTCTGGTCTCCTTTTTCATGTTCAATCAAAGATCGATCAGAGTCTAATCGTGAGCTGATCAAGACCTGAAAGTTTACCATATCAAGCCCAGTGAGCCTGAGTTCCTGGAGAATCCAGCCGCAATTGATCAAAATGGCTCTACTCACCGAAAAGCAAGTCTAAGTTAACTGACCTACTTCAAAAGCACTGAACGGCACTTTCGTGATAATTACCCAAATGCAGGCAGTTTGCCTCTTTTGGGCTATTCCAAGTTTAGCTGATTTCATCACCAGCAGTAGAAAACAATTAGGAAGCTTTAGACCACTGCCAGGCCCCCCCAAACCCTAAACTCTGAAAACTCTTGAAAAACTCTTGATCTTAAGTAAGTTAATCAGAATGTTTAATTAGCCTTCAAAATCACTACAGCGCAAACTCCTTAATTCTTAGGTTTACGTCATAACAAGCCCCTTGGATTGACTTTTTAGTGTAGGAATTGTTCAAAAATTGTAATGTTTAACCCTTGAATGCCAAGCTAGTGACCGTGGAAATCAACCATTTGGGAACCATGTGACATCATCCACTTTAAAAAAATCAAAAACACTCATTGGGAGTCAAACTACTGTAGAAGATCTCCCCTTTTCACCCCTAATTCCGAGGATGAATAGTTGCACTTTTGTCCTACATAGGAGAATTCCTTGTCATTCATCAGACAAAAAAATGTCTGCCGCATTGTTTAGGGGTTAAGGATCACTTGAAGTAAACACTCTACTCAAGTGTAACTACGACTTGTAATATGTGTCAAGTGTCATAACCTAGTATTTCAAAACTTGAAACTATAGTAGTCACTTTTAGCACATTACATGTAGGATAGCAATTAAGGTGATTTAATGATGGGAGTAAGCAGAGTACTTTGACAAGGATAATAGTTCAAGTCATCAGTGCTTATTCAATCATGTGACTGTTTTAACTTAGGTGTTAATAAATTAAAGATCTTTCAAAAATTTATATAGCTATAAATATAGTCATATTTCTAAATTTGATCAAATTTCTTTGAAATGTGGGCACATTTCAATTTTTAGAGAACCACAATTAACCCTTAAAGGACATTTCATTTCTGAGTTTGGTCAAACTTCATTAGATTTCTACTTGAAAACATACAATTCAAAATTTTGATATTTTTCAAGTATAGTAATATTTGCCTAAAACTTATCTCATCTTTTCATAATTAAAAACATCAAATTGAATCTTATCTTATTTTCTCCAGATTTTTTTTGTAAAAATCATAGTAATTACAAAAATATTTCTAGTTTTAGAGCATTTTTGGTCAAAACATAGTCAAAATCCTCTAGGGGTTAAGGATTCCTTGAAGTCAATACTCTACTCAAGCGTAACTAAGAATTGTAATACATGTTTGGTGTCATAAATCTAATAATATTCAAAACTTCAACTATGGTAATTACATTCAACACATTATGTGTAAGGTAGTAAGGTGCTTTAATTATAGGAATAAGAACATTTGACAAAGATGATAGTTCAAGTCATTGGTGTTTGTTCTATCATGTGTCCTAACTTAGGCTATAATAATAGAACTTTAAAAAGTTTATAAATAGTAATATAATCATATTTCAAAATTTGATCAAATTTCTGAAGAATGGTAAATTTTAGTTTTTAGAGATTGAATTACAATTAAACCATAAATGCCCAACGCCTTTTTTGAGCTTTTTTTAATTTGTTCTAAATTGAACAAAAAGACAACATTTTGATAAGTTTTATCAATTTTTTTGAGTTATAACCATACTAATTCAAACTAGACATGTTAGAGATTGAATGAAAAAAAAAAAAATATAAATATATCACTTATGGATTCAAAGATTAGAATGTTTGATAATGAGGTTGTTAAAATTGCAAAAGTGATTTGAAGTCTTTCAATCCTCTTTTCATATGTCAAATCTAAAAATTTGGTCACCAAAAAAAATATGAGGGTAGAAGGCCTAACATGCATAACCCCAAGCAATTTTTGATTCGGCAAAAGCTACTCTACAATTTTTTTAAATGAATTTCTAATGTGATTTTTTCTTTAACATCTGATTAACATTGTTTGAGACTCATTTCCAAGAGCCCTCAACACTAGAAAATCAAGATTCTTAATGGACACCCTTTCACAAAATCTTGACTAGTTATAATAGTACTTACAATCATTCATTTTTAAATTCGGATTTTTGATACTAAAACTAGACTTCAAAAAGATTTTTCAAAAATATAAACTACTACTAACAGTAACTTAGTAAGGTTTTATTTAACTTCAAAATATAATCAACGCTAGAATTTGGTGCTTGGGCATTTAGGAGTTAAGCCATCTCCTAACTCGGGAATTTAGTGGCCATCAAGGAAGGAGTTCGAGGATCAAATCTTCATTTATCTTAGATATTTGTCTTCAATGTCTTGAAAATTTTGTAACAAATTTAACCATATTAGCCAAAAGTTTTTCTTACCAAGATATCTCTATGTCTATGTGTGACAATGTCAATGGCACATTGGTGCTCATGCACATGGCAAAAACATTTTAATAAATTCAAATGGGCTTAAACTTCCTAGATTTGGTCAATATTGGTCAATTTTGTTGGATGCCAAGCACCAATGTCAAGGACACTTGTTCAAAATTGAAGTAAAATATTCGGAATCCCTTTCTTGATTGAGCTTTCCTCACTGATTCACAGAATGGCCTGAGATTTGAGGTATTATATTCTAGTTGGGCAACTAAAAGCCACCGAATCCTAGAAAACAAGGGCACTGTTTGAATGTACACTATATGAGAGATTTTATTATAAATTACTCCGTATAAATTTCGCTTGATGCCACAGAACTTGTACTGGAAGGCGTTTGATGAATGGCCAACGATTGATACTCAACTGCCTGGTTGAAGACTTGATGTAAAGTAGAAGTTCAAGCTAGTTCAAGTATGAGAATTGTAGATCGAATTACCCACTGCTCCTGCTAATGATCTGCCAGTGAATTTCCATGTGGCTGGATCTTCAACAAGTAAGCCCCCTAAAAACATTTTTCATAGTTTGCAAAATCACAAACACAGATTGTATTACTAGCTTCACTTGCAATCCATTCATTCACAAACAATCGGTGACACACAACAGTTACCAAATAGAAAAACTGAGAAACAGAGCAGCCGCAATCACCGAACTACTAAAGCATTGAACAACGGATTTCAATACACAAAAGCCTGAGGTTCTTTCCTTCTTCCCTCTTCGAACTGTTCCATGATCTCGTCAGTCATTGGGCTCCAACCGCCAAATGCCATCGGAGCCTGCAGCAGCCTCAACAGCTTCAATTTCTGAGTGGCTTGGAACTTCAACAGATCAATGTTGGAAACCAGCCTCAGGAGACGCCTCAACCAGTTTGAGGAAAACAGAGACTTGATCGAGTTGCGGAAGGATTGCTTGCGCTCAAGCACTAGGATGGAAGGCTGCTAAATGCAATATATGTTGAAGTGGTTTTGCAATTACTGTAAACAATCTATTAACAGCTTTGCAATGATTTAGTCTAACACTATGCAATCTATGCGCAACTATTTGAGAATTTGCAATGGTTTTTGCAACAGTTTAGGTATAGGCTACCGTTGGTTCCGTGCTCAACACTTTTGCAACAAGTTTGCAGAACTTTCGCAATGTTTCGCATTGGACTTGTCGTAATTTTTTTAGCATAGTGTGGAACTGCTACAAAAACATTGCGAATAATAACTGATGATGTGTTGCAACTGCTCCACCGTGGTGTAAGCTATGTACACCCAAAATCAACACTGCCCCAAATGAGACACCTAAATGTGGATCATATTGCAACACTTTCTCTTAGATATTGATTATACAATCAATCCATGAAATCCTATGGGAGCCAGCTGTTGGTTTTTGGTACACATACAGACAATAACTTATTCATATTGTGTCCAAATAATGCATGCTTGAGTGCATTGGAATTCTATTTCAGTTGCCAATGAAATTTAATAAGAATAACTTACGTTTAACAAAATAACTTTACTCAATTGTAATTAGTGACGATTATAGGTGCGCACACTCTCCCTGGCGAAGGAAGCTGTTTACTTAGCAAACAGTCTTGGGAGAACACGTCAAGGGACCCGCATCTGCAGTCATGGCCACCACGCACGATGCATCACGAGGCTCAAAGCTTCTCGCTCGGTCGTAGTTGCTGGCGGAAGCGTCTTGAATGCCAGATCCCGTGAAGAAAGCGTCGTTGGTGAAGGTGTCGCTCGTGGATGTCCAGTCCCACGTCTCCCACCCTCCGAACGTCGGCCCCTTGTCGTCCACGCGCTGGGTGACCTCCTTCTTGTCGCTTGCCACAAATCGGTTCGCTTGGCTTAGTATTGTGGGATCCTGACTGCCACCTATGGCGTATAGTTTCCACCCGCTCGTGTAGAAGTTGTTGGCAACGTGGCAGTTCCCGTAACGGCATCTGCAAGAGACAGAGTTAATGAAGTATACGCTCAAAAAAAATTGGGTCAAAAAGACAATGGCGAATAATCGGCATATTTTGTTAGTATGATAATGTTTGTTATAATGCCGAGTTGCACAGCCTCTGGAGAATTTTGGTTTTGCACAATGACTTATATACTAAGGCGGTAAGGATCCGTAAACAGATCGACTAGGTTCTTTCTATTGTCTCTATCTACAAAGAACTAACATTTCAGACACGGTATGTTTCATTTTTGTAGGTAAGCTTAATTACAGATAGCATGAGGGTCCCCGCTAGCTGTTAAACCTCAACTTTAGGATGTATGTATTGTACTATTTTGTATCTAAATCTGACTACTGACCTATGGATCATCACTACATGGAGGTGATAGGAAGTTGATCAGGGACAGAATCTGCAGAGGTTTCTTCTGATGCATAATATCAAGAATGAATTGCAATCGGTTCGATCTGTCACCTGGGCATTCTTTGTGTCAGGTTTGTCCCAAATTTGTTGAAAGCGACCGTAACTTGCATGTTTCTGTCGAAGTCGTCGTTGGGACTAGCCCCAAACAACATCACCTGCACCACAACCATGATGAATCCAACCCAATCAGAGATGGAAAAATCATTCAGTTTCTAACCATCAAGAATCATTTGCCAGAATGGTTGGACTTCTTCGTTTACTCATGGCGCCTTTCAAATCGCCAAAACTGTGGCACTTAAAAGCACACAATGCAAGAAATGGACACTTGTCAAACTGTGATAGATCTCAGGTTTCAAGAGCAACGAGAGCCTGGAAACGTGTTGACCAATTTCGTGAAACTTTTCCATTGTAACGACTACGACAAGCCAAGGAATTGTCACAATGACGTATTTAACGAAAAAGCCTGGTACCTTGCTGTGGTATTGTGGCACTTAAATGCACACAATGCAAGAAATGTTCACAAGATGTCTTGAAAGACTATGATAGGTCTCAGGTTTCCATTCAGTGCAAAGAGCGCCTGGTAAACTTTTGACCAATTTCTTGAAATTCACCATTGTTACGAATATGGCGATCAAGGAACTGTTGCAGAAAACTGTTAAACAAAAAGGCTGGGCAGGGCGTACCTTGTCGTGGTGTTCGAAGTAGCAATTAGATATCGTGACGGCGGTGGAGTTTTTGGTGACATCCACCAGACCATCATAAGCTCTCGCGAGATAACAGTGATCAATCCAAACATTACTAGAGTTTTTGATGTGAATGGCATCCCCTTCGACCTGGTCTTTCACTTCCATAATATCATGCACATGAATTCCATGGACAATGACATTCGAAACCCCCTCGATGCTGATCTGCGAGGGTCCCACAAAATGCACCTCGGCGCCTCGCCCGTCGATGGTCTTAAAGCTGGTGAGTTTGAGCGCTCCCTTGAGCTGGATGGTCATACTGCTGGCGAACACGATCCATAGAGGCTCCTTACGCGTGGCGCCATAGCGGAGGGTGCCTGGGGCGGGGGTTTTCACGTCGTCACTGCTGGTGTTGACGACGTAGAGGTTGCCGCCCTTGCCTCCCAGGGCGTACTTGCCGAAGCCCAGGCCGCAGGAAGCCAGTTTCTGGCGATGATCTTGCCAGTTGGCTTCGCAGCGCCAGCAGTCGTCGATGTAGTTGCCGGTTTCGCAGGATGGTTCGGTGCTGTTCTCGGTTGGCATCAGCAGGTGGGTCTCTCCGTCTTCCTCTTGCTTCCTGCGCAACAACAAGCTTGAACGTCAATTTCTTTAGGTTGGTGGTATTCCAATACTTCGGCACCTTTCACAACGAGAGTCCTGAAACATTTAGACATACCTCTCCTAGATTGTGTACAGAAATCTCATAATTTTTGGCACTGGAATTGTGCCACTTTATCGAAATTGACTGTTTGGAAGCTATGGCCCTCAGAAGTCACTCAGATATTTCAGAAATCCAGTTCCAAATCTTTTGTTCGGAGAAAGAAGAATACAATTGTGCGCAAAATTCTTTGTCACTAACTTGCAAATAGCGATGCAGGGATTGCAAGATCTGACAGCTCTAATGTATCCACTTGGATCAGTTTGCTAATTAAAATTGACAAGAGGTATCGTTGTCGTTTATATTTTCTAGAGAGGGTGCACGTAGGTTAGCTTTATGTACTCTGTACTTAGTGAATACAGTTTGTACACTTTTTTGAACTTTGTTGCTGTTTTCTATGGTGATTATGTCCAATAGCGTATTGCATGCGTTTCACTATTGCTTGCTGTGGGTACGGTGCATTTCACTACTTCATTTCTAAGCAACTCAATGAGATATACACCTGGTAAATGTCATCGTACACTACATGTAGGATTCGATCTACTATACATAACATTTTTTAGCAATTGCAAGAACTCATGTTTTTCTACAATAGATTGCTTCCGAAATAAGACTCAAAATTTTTTTAAATTTCACTGCAAAGAGTTTGCACGGCACTCAGCAAGAGAGACCGTCTATCGGATGTCTTCTTCCTAAGAAAATTCTTCAGATGACTGTGCACAAAAAGAATGTCTGAGGAATCCTTTCCAAGGGTGATAAGGCAGCTCCACAAGAATGGTATGCATATGCATGGAAGAAAGCAGCAAAACATCAACAATGGAAAAATCAGTGGGATTGGAAGAACTTGTATCTGCCAGACGTACTCTTGATTCTCTGCGTTGTAGATAAATTCTGCACCGGATGTGTTGAAGAATTTCTCCGCCACTTCAGATTCGATTTCGTTTCCCAATTCCAGCTGGTCCTGAGTCTTGTCAGCAGTTGCCCAAGAGTTCACGAGGCTGACAATAGATTGAAACAATGGCCTCACGGGGGTACCATCCTCGAGCATACTCTCTTGGCCTGAAGGATCAGTGGTTGCATCTACTCTTTCTTCATGAGAGCCCACACGTCCCTCACAGGGCATGTGTGACCATTGAAATGCCAAAATCACAACAACTAGACGGAGGAGAAGGTGTGTTGCCTTACAAGAAGCCATTCTGCAACCACAACGATCTTAGCACAATCTGTGTCACTTTTGCCACTCATGATTGACGAATCAGTTCTTACAAACATGAGAAATTGCAAGGCACTGAAATATGATGCAACATTTGTCTGATCAAAGAACCATTTCGCCGTATGTATGTGACAATAATGATGAGAGATTCCAAAAGAAATATTTTAATCCAACAGGTTTAAATTCCTCTGTCATGGGAATCAGTGTATCCCCAGCATCCACCATTGCATATCACGCATACTTTGAGAGTGTTCGAAAGTACCTGTCGTGATAGAATACGCAAAATAGGGTATATCGTGCGGTAGTGTGACTCACGGTTGGAAACACTGGGGAGACAATTGGAATGTGCCGATATGAAGCATGAGGTGCTGAATACACCAGCTATATATTCTTTTTTTTTTTTAAACAAATGAAACGAATTCCATTGCAGAGGGAGAAAGTACAAGCCCATCAGCCACAAGTGGCCTGACGGGAGAACCAAAATAGACACACCAGCTATATATTCAGTGGCAGGACGCTCAGAACCCTTGTTCCACGTGCCGTCGAAATGTGCAGGTCAACTAGAGTTCGGTAGTTGCAGCGTACGTGGATCCCGACAACTGAAAGCACGAAGTCAGCATTGGTGACCCAAAAAATAAATTCCTGGATAAGTTATTAAAACTTTAATCTCGATTTCACGGACCATAGCAAGTGGACTCAGATGTCAGAGTGTTTGTAAATTTAATGCACAGTGGTGAGAAAAATTTCTTCCTTCCTTCGTGAGGGAGAAAACCACGAAATTCAAACAATGTTGTGTTGCAAGGGAATTGCTGGAGTCATCCAGAAACTGAAGGAGCTGAATTTTTAAGATAGAGACCTGCGAACGCTTGGGACTGTGTTCTCTGTGGCACTGCACCACATAACTTACTTGATTTCAGGGGATAAAATGGCTAGATGGTGTGTTTCAAAATACCAAAATTGGGACTTTCAAGCGCAGATCGTTCGAGGTTTAAAAATTACGTCCAGTATTGATCTGAGGTTCCAAATGGGCATCATATATGACAAGTGCCAATTTCTTTATATTCAGCCATTTTAAGGAATGTGACGAAGAATGTGAAAATAATGTCATCAGAACGAAAGAGTTGCCGACTTCTGGACCCATCTGCTTGAGAGTTCTGGCACATGAGGAAGAAAGATGCCTGTACCTGTCCTTGCCAGTTGTCTCGCACTAGCACATGGGGAAAGGGATACCCTGTGGTGACAGTCGGAAACAAATATTGAATTCTGGACTCTCTTAAGCAGCAATCTCAGGACCTTTTTACGGTCCCTTTACACTTTGTTTTAGGAGTGGTGTTAGCAAAGTCAATCAGGTTTAAACATCAATTTTGTTATATTGGCAGAACTTCACGACTTTGGCACCAATGATCGGGAAGAACCTGCGACTTGTTCAAAGTTAGCCGGTGGAATTGGTATAAAAAACGGTTGCAATTTGAAAATATCGGCAAAGATACAGTGAAAAATCCATAGATTTTTTATTTGGAATGGAAAATAGAGAAAATAACTGGACTCTGCTTGAAAAACAGGTTCAATTTGGGAATTAAAGGAAAATAGCCGGTAAAACTCAAAAAGCTTCCCGAAGATTGTTTAGCACTTTGCAGAGCGCGACATGAAAAGGAAATCTGCACCGGTCCTAGTTTCAAGGATTTTTGTAGAGGAATGTCCGGCACAATTTTAGCGCTCAGAATCACACCAATTTGAAGAAATTGACAATTCATGTCAGCCACCCTAAAAAGGGCCAATGTAATGGAGGTCTGCCAATTCAATGGAAAAAAGAATTTAAACATAAATCTATGCCAGTCCTAGGTACTTTTTAGAACTTAAATTTGCAGAGGATATATGTCGCAATTTTGGTGCACATTTTAAATTGCGCCAATTTCTTGAAATTGATGATTGAATGATTTAATGGTGGGCCAAATTCATTCCTAACACTCTTACACAACTAACTAGAATTCGGAGGGCTTAGCAATGTCTTCCAGCAACGTTTACAGCAACGATTTTAGCAGCATGCAACATTTTGGAACAGCCTTCAGCAAAGGCTGTTCTTTTTACGAAAATGCAAATATTGGACCATGCTTCGGCAAACATGTTCCAAAACGTTGTTCACTTTGGAGAACTTTTAGTAGCAACGTTGAATGTCAGCTTCACAATTACGTCTTAGTGTTATCAGTAACGTTCAAACGTTGCTACGAACGTTGCTGTGGGGGCTAAATTATATTTGGGATTATATTAGAATGCTACAAGACAATACTGATTAGAAGTATGAATGGAACTTTATTCACTCAGGCTCTAGGACGATGTGAACAATGATCGAGTCGGGAATGAACAGTTCTCTTTTAGTTTTCCTCTAACTCAATATTGACAGACTCATGAGCTAGCTATGGCAACAGTGTAGGGGGCCTTGCGCCCCGCCCTGGCCCAGTCGCATCGCGGCTTTCACAGCTATGGCAGCAGTGTAGGTACGTGACCTAGCAATTCAATTATGTAAGCGAATCATTCGGTAGCACATCACGCAAACCTAGACAGACGTGAACGTTCATCTGTGCATGTCGACCCTGTAAGTCGGGTAACATGCAGTGTCTGAGAAATCTCTGCATTATTTCCGCCTGCCATGAGCTTGCCCCTCCTTCTCAACTTGAGGGATTAAATGCTATCTAGAACAGCACACGTGTAGGTCAGAAAATTAGCTTTGGAAAGAATCAAATTTTTTTTTTTTTTTTTGACACAAATGAAACGGAAATTTCATTGCAAAGAAAAAGATACATACCGGCCAGCCACAAGTGGCCTGGCCGGGGACCAGACACAAGGACACGACCAACAGGAGAATCAAATATTTTCAGACAATGCCCCCTTCTGGTCAGTATACCCCAGTGTCCGCGGTTGGTGACTGAAGCCCCCTTTCAACACGTACAGCTCCGGGTCAAGCTACCGTTCCAAGACTTGAAGCAGAAACTGGAGCTGGATTCCGGGGCGCTAGTCTTGTGCGGAAAGATAGGCTGTTCTCTCGATTGAAGCAATAGATCGTGGCCACATGCTTTGCTCTTGACTCAAGGACTTGCAATTCAAGTTCGTTTCCGAAGTGGATGTCTCGGAGATGAATAAATGAAATTGTTGCTTGAGGGTTTGCTCAAGGAAAGTGATTTGGAATATGGTTTTTCATAATTAGCTCAATCTGCTATAAATATGGTAGCATTCTTAAATGGGAAGACTTGATCACAAATAGTCGCCATTAAATGATGATGGGCAAAGCTTGAATCAGTGTCCGGGAAGTTTTTTGAGTTTTACCAGCTATTTTCCTTCAATTCCCAAATTGAACCAGTTTTTCAAGTATAGAGTCCGGTTATTTTCTCTATTTCCCTTTCAGAATTGATTTTTTTGGTTTTTTCTACCAGTTTTAGCAAATGTTTACAAATTGCAAACCAGTTTTTTTACCAATTCCACCAGCTAACTTTGAACTAGCCACTAGTTCTTTCCGGACATTGGCTTGAATGGATGAGGTAATTGCAAAGCATGCCAAGTTATCAAAAATAATCGCCAATTAGGACCTACTGAGTTGTGGGCAACGAGTTTGGTACTAATTGGCAATTATTTTTGTTGACGTGGCTTCCTTTACAATTATCGGGCATAATCTCAATGGAGGAGAGTTGAGCGATTTGAATTCCTTGGTTGTTTAATTGATCAAAACTTGCTAGAATGGCAAAATTCTCCTACATTTAGATTTATTTATCTAAGTTAATACCAATTGGTAGTACTAGAGATTTCCTTAAAGATTTCTCTCATTGTTAGACCAATGAAATTTCTTCTTCGTACCCACTTTGTAGTACCATAGAAGAGCAAATATTCTACATCAAATGGCCATGTCGGGTTCAAGTTTGTGCAATACTCCTAGTTGGTTGCTCATTGACAATTGAGCAACAAATGTAAGCTTAACCCTTGAGGGACCCAACCCCCATGACCAAGGTAGTCATAAAAATTGCTTTGATAATTGAACCATTACGTGCATTAATTATTTGTTTCTACAATGAACAATAATGTCATCCATCAAACACTTTGTGGCCTCAGTGTCTATTAACCTTGCAAGGACATTGCGGACCAAAATTGTCTAATGGATGACTTCACTATTGATTGTAGAAAAAGATAATGCACCTATTGGTCCAAGAATTGGAGAATTTTGGTGACTACCCTGGTCATGGGGGGCCATGTCCTTATAGTGTTAAAAGACATGGCCCCCATGACCAAGGAAGTCACCAAAATTGCTCTGATTATTGAACCAATTGGTGCATTCTTTGTTTCTATAGTGAATATTGATGCATCCATTGACCACTTTTGGGCCACAACGTCATTCAAGGGTTAACATGTATAGGATGTCCAAAAGGAGATTGAAACGGTCCTCAAGTACAAAACGAATGTGGGCTCAATGGAGAACTTTAATCCTTAAACGTCAACGTGGACGTTTTGTGTCCGATGAATGACAAAGAATCTCTCAATGTGGGATAGAAATGCAACTATTCATCCTTCAAATTTTAGGTAGAAAGGAGAGATCTTCCACAGTAATTTGACCTCCAATGGGTATTTTTTATTTTTTTAATGTAGATGATGTCAAATGGTTTCAAAAGGGTTGATTTCTACGGTCACCAGTCCATCCCTTAAGAGGTAAAATGTCCACACTTACTAGGTATAATTTGTGAGGAATTTCATATTCAATGTTCCCAGCTGATACTGTATTTAAGATTCTAAGAATGAAATTTGCCACAGGAAAGCCATGTTTCCATGATTTCTTTTGAATTGGATCCTTCTGTAACCATCAATGATTCAATGGACCTTCAGTTGTCTCTGGACATATGTCAACCTTAGTATGTAGATTTTTTATTTTCCAAATTAATTTCATTTGTATATTTGAATTCCTAAGTCTATTGAATGTTGTGGCTTCTAATCAACGGCTATTCTATCTCTCAGCACTTGAACAATAGGCGCCTGTTGTCCAACTGCACACATGGGATAACAGACAACACATGTTCAATAGGCGTCTATTGTCCCACTGTGCATGTTGACTCAACACTTGAATCTTTAAATTCTAGATTTCTTGAGATCATTCGAAAAATCTTTAAATTCTTTGAATCAAATTCAATTTAATAATCCAACTGACACTGCTTAGTTGTCCATCCTACAGCCAGCCCTTACAGTCCCAAGGCCATTATTCCTTTAAAAAACACTCAAAAGTCAATACTGTTATTTTCAATGCAAACAACCAAAATTATAAACATTACTTAAGGTAGGAGGCTCATAAAGCGACCATTTAAGAACTGATCACCTTTTCAGGGACGCTCAACTCCTTGAAATAATTATCAGTAAATTTTTGTAGGAAGAAAAATGTAATTGGGATCTAACCCAAATCATTTCATATTTTTTGAACCTTTTTGGAATTAGTTACAAATTTCTGAAGTTGAAAAAAAGTGATTAATAGTGGTCATCAAAAGCAACCACCTCCTAAAATTTGCAAAGTTGGTACATTGAAGAAAGCAAAATTTACCTCTTAGTCATGTTCGCTTTCAATGCCCAATTGGAATTTGAGCCTCCTACCTTAGTTTCTTTTGCATACCGAACCATAGTATTCAACTGTAAGATCTTGCACTAAACTAGTATGAGAATGTTTGTATTCCAAAGAAATTTCAAAAACTTTGTGACCCATAAAAATTAAGAAAGGCTCTTTTGTTCCTAGTTTGACTAGACTAAGGCTTTGACTCCTCTTAACCCCTTAAGGACCAACATCCATTTTGGGGGTACATAGTAATTTTGGGCAGGTACTTATCAATAGAGATTTCTATATTTTTGGCCCAAATTTTAATAGAAGGTAGGGACAAAGAATATCTTTCATATGAACTAAATTTCATGACATTTGGAAATATGAGTCAAAAGTTATGGCCTAATATGTTATTTCTTTTTTTAAATGGACTCTCCGTGCAAATTAGAAAAAATCATTTTTTTCAGATAAAAAAAATTTGAAATTGGTTTTCTAGAGTTATATATACTTGGAAATCTTGGAATCATTCCATTTTGATCAATGAGTCAAAAGTTATGAAGATTTTTTGTTTGTGGGTAGTTATAGATTCTCTATTCTAAAACAAACTTTAAAGTCCTTTCTCTTATTCAATTTTCAATATTTTTGGAAATAAAAGAAAATCATAGGATGTATATTGTTCATTACAACATTGCAACCATTGAGATTGGCATTTTTCAATTCCATAATGAAATTCTTAACAATTTAGTATTTTGAATCATTCTCTACTACTATGTACTTACTATTTTTTTCCTACATGTTGTAGAATTCTAAATGAAAATTTTCAAGCATGTGGCCAATTTGCCTTCAAGAATAAATCCACAAAAGCACCACTAACATGGAAATTTTGTCATGCAAATGTGACCTTGTGAAGTGCAACTACCCTATTTTTCACAAAACCAAAAAAATGATTTCAGTGAATTTGAATGCTTATATCTTAGAATCCTCGTGGTGGAAATTTTTGAAATTTTTACCACATGTTCTCAAGTCAACATACTACAAGATCCTATGGTTACATGTGTCAA
The DNA here is from genome assembly GCA_963920665.1 of Straminergon stramineum. Taxonomy (NCBI): domain Eukaryota; kingdom Viridiplantae; phylum Streptophyta; class Bryopsida; order Hypnales; family Calliergonaceae; genus Straminergon; species Straminergon stramineum. The sequence goes on along the minus strand of OY987264.1, from coordinate 13,582,264 downwards.
TAAACGGTGTTTTTTCAAAAATTTGGTACTTGTACTAATAATGGCATTTTTGGAGCATTTTCGATGTAAACATGGTCATAGAACTTTAGGGGTTAACTTACAATTTTTGTTGTACAGATTTTGAATTTTTTTTTTCTTTTATGTTGAAAAATTGAGTTCAGATTTTGAGAAAAAAAAATCCCCCCCCCCCCCCTTTGTAATTTTAATTCTTTCAAAATTCTTAAGTTGAAGTAGGCACAAGATAGAAGGAAAAACTAAATTGTTAATAACTCTAAGACAAAATTAAAACACCCTAATTCCATTTGTGAGATTGTTCTAAGATGAAAACAAAACCATGCTCAATTTCTTTTAATTTAAAAAAATGATTTTATAAATGGATTTCATACATTTTTTTCAAGAATTTGCTAAAATTGCTTGCAAAATAAGAATATTCAAAACTATCACATTACTTATCCAAATGAAAATGGAATGAATCAAATATTTCCACATAGATAAAAATATAATCCATTAAAAATAAAAATTTTGGATTATTTCAAAAGGGTTTTTTTGGCCTTGTTTGCCCTCACCTATTTTAGGCTTTTTATTGCATAACTTTTGTTCCTGAGCACTTTTTGAAATAAAAATTATACTCCCTTGTAGTCACCGAAAGTTTTTGAATTTTGATCATTTGTCTTTTATTGTAAAAAATGAGAGTAGTTGTTGTTTGTTTACCCATGCAAGTGGTAAATACAGACAAATTGTTGATACATTCACATTATGGGGTAATAACACAATCTAATTGTCAATAAGAGATGTTTAGATTTGGAGCATTTTGAAAATTTTTGATATGTAGGGTGACAAATTTTCTTAGAGATGGTTCAAAGCAAACACGTACACCTTCTTAGAAAGTTGGTGATGTAGTTTGAAAATTTTGAAATTTCCGCCCCCACTCTCGGTTTTCTTTTTTGTAAGTCAAATTGTCACATTCTATAAAGTGAACCCTTTCATGTGAATATAATTTGTCTTTCACAAATTGTCTTGTAACTATTTATGTATTGTGTAGATTCAATCCAGTGATTGGATTTTTGAATCTATATTATTGCGACTAATTGTTTGTAGTGATTACTTGTTTGTTGTGATGTGTGTGTATTTCATACAAATTGTCTAATCTATTGTCAAAGTTGTAGAAGAGTGGAAGTTGTTAACAAATTGTAATTGAAATTTGTATCAGACCTAGTGATTAGAATCTATGATTTTTGAGTGTGTTAAAAATTTATAGTAGGGAACTTATTGTTGTGTGTATGGTTTTGGACAAGTTGTTTAATTGTTTATTTGAATAGAGGTGAGATTGAATTGTCAAATTGAGAAGTCAAACTAGTAATTAGATTGCATAAGAGGGAGTGAGAATTTGTAGTACATAATTGGAGATGCACAAGTGGACCTAACAAATCATCATGCTTCCAGTCTAATATGAAGGCGCAGCAAAAAGTGTAGATGATCATTTGTATGAGTGGCAAAACAATTTGTCAAGAGATGTGGCAATTGGAATTTGATCTATAATTAGAGCTTTTTTTTACCTCATAATGCTAGATAGCACTTTTGTGTGACATGTGGCAAAATCATTGTTCAAATTTTGGTGAGATTTTGATGGGTAGTTTGCCACTCAAGCAGCACAGGGAATAGGATAGGAACCAAGTCAGACACAGACAAGTGACTAGACTAGGATTTTATCACCAAGTCTTGTACCTTCACACCCCCACTCTTTGCCTTTAGTTTGCTAGTCTTTGCATTCATAGCCTGCCTCTTGCACTCGTTGCTCCACTTCCATTGCCATGAAGAGTTGAGATAGCGTGAACTTCCACTCCCCATTTGCTATAAGGTAAACCTACCTATGACAAGCAGACCATCCATGACAGGCACCTAGGAAATGAACCATTAGAGTCTTACAACAATCCATGACATACTTTCTCTAATAAATAAGATTAAGACTACATTAGGTTGGTTAGTGACCAAAATCAATGGCTTGGGTGATGGTGATAGAGTTATTAGTGCCTGTTTTAGGAACTTCTAGCTTTCCGTCAATGTAAATTTATCAAAGCAAGTGATTTTTTTAATTCTTCATAATCTGACCATGTTTGAAAATATTGCACCCATATTGGAAATATTTTGACTGCTTTAGGTGGTAGGATGGCCATCATGCATACACTTTTTGCTAGTTCTGGGATACTCTACAGACTCTTTTTGGCCAATTGGTAATCACACTTCAAAAATTCATAGGAAATTCGTAATTTGTTAAAAAAATAAAATTTCAATTGCTCTCTTCTTTTCTCAGAGATGTCTTTGTATGGAAAAAATTCTAAGTTTTTTTGCTAATTGTAACAAGGCAAAACACTCATTCTACCTGTCATAGGTAGGTTTACTTTAGCTTCCTTTGATTGCAAATATTAGTTCACCATAACAATGGTGATTTTCTAAGATTTCTATTTTTCATAAAGTTATTTTTGAAAGGTCATTTTTTGAATTGAAAAATTAGTTTTTGAGGTTGTACACTGCTATATAGTTATATCCCTTGAATTATAGAATATTTAATAAGAATAGTTTTGAAGATCTCTTTGTATTGTAGAAGTGTAAGTGAATTAATACAAGGATCTACATATTCTTATATGCATGCTTGAGATATGTTTGTATTCATTTGTTGTTTAATATTGAGAGATTTGGCAATGGCATTTGAATCCAGGACATATTTTGGGACATAGAATTCTAGCAAAGAAAATACATACTTTGACGTTTTAATTTGTAGAAAATAGGAATACAATTTTCAAAAAAAATTAAAAATTGGCTATTTGAAAGGACTTCTTGATGATGAGATTTGAGCAAAAACATGAGTTCAAAACTATCTCTATGGTTTAGAGTTGCACATGCAAGAGAGGCCTATTTGCACGAACGTGGAGGATATAAAATAATGAATTTTTAGATTCCCTTTGGTAGACACATGTGTGCCTCCTAAACTAATTTGCCATAGAAATTTCAGCTGAAAATCACTAATTTAAACCACTCAATAGTATAAAAAAACCCTAAACATCAAAGTGTGACAAATTAACATATTGACTTTTAAATATAAAATGATTTTTTTTAGTTTATGAAAAATAAGGGATACAATAACAAGAAAGATATCTAGAAATAGATTTTTTGGTTTGGGAATTGGATTCGTAATACAAAAGTTATAGTGTTCCAAAATCAAAATGTAATGAAATTGGTAGGTGTTTCTTGCAATCACCTGCATGTAGATACTGCATTTTAGAAAGAATTGGAAAATGATGAAAAATACAAGTTTTTTCTAGCAAGATATTTATTAAGTGGAATGACAACCACTATTTGCAAGCATGGTTGCCTATTATCAATTGAGATCAAGAAAACAATTTCATGTGGTGGGTGATTGGAAGAAATACTTTACGTTTTTGGCTCAAAAACATGGTTTTTGGTCGTAGGATTGGCAATACTACGGACTACTATCAACTTTGCACGTCAACGTGCGCTTGTGAATCTCAATTGTTGATTGAGGGGGCTTGTAGATCTAAAGTATTGGATCAATACTATGCACTACTATGAAGTATTATAGACTACTACGAAGTACTACAGAAGCCATTAGGAGTAGAAAATAGCAGGAAAGGGGTCTATGGACCTTTTCATTTTTAATAATTTAAAAAAAATTCGAAAAAATTCCATAAAAAAATCCATTTTGTTAAAAGAAGATTGCACTCGCATTGCAACAAAAAATTCATTTAGGAACTTTTTTCCCACTTCGTAGACTTTAGGCAAAGAAAAGTCACTTTGGCCCCATGTGGGCAACTGACATGTCAATCCTTGTAATGTTGATAGACCTCCAAATGAACATGTCCAATTTGTGGTTTCGAATTTTCATTTTAGGATTAAAAATAGGACTAACCCCCCCCCCCCCAAAAAAAAAAATGGCCTAGGTAGACACCCAATTAGGGGTAGGTTAAAAATAGTAAAATAATTTGAAAAAATTACACAATGTTTGAAACTACCACATGTACCTTTATTCCAAATTTCATGCCTAACAGACAAATGATGCAAAATTTATGAGCAACAAACCACATGTCTGAGGGCAAGGGGACAAAAAATAGGATAAGTGATTCTTGCAATCACATTGGTTTAAAGTATTGTTTTGGAGGTCAAGAGGGAAGTTGTAATTATGTTGACTACATTTCGTAAAGTTAATTGATCATCCCTTTAGTTTCTTTATCAATTTTTATTTCATTTTCAAGACTTCTTAGTCTCTAAAGCTTGTTTGGTTTAAACCATTGTATTTGTCACTTTTTTTTCATGGATATTCACTTTATATATTTTAACATAGTAAATCTTCTTTAGCTGAGTGGCTAAGAGAAACCAAAAATTTATCCCATATTTTTATAAATCTTGTTTACAAGCTATATTGCATTCCAAGTATTATTAGACAACCACTCTCATATTTTGAAAACTTGTGTCCAAAGAGGATCTTACTAAGGCAAACCTACCTATGACAGGTAGAATGAGTATTTTGCCCTATTACAATTAGCAAAAAGATCAGAGTTTTTTATTATACAAAGATAATTGTGAGAAAAGAAGAGAGCAATTGAAATTTTATTTTCCTTGACAAAGTATGAAATTCTTATGAATTTTTGAAGTGTGATTACCAATTGGCCCAAAAGCGTTTGTAAACAATCCCAAAACTAGCAAAAAAGTGTATGCATGATGGCCATCCTACCACCTAAAGCAATTAGAATATTTCCTAACATAGGTAACTACAATATTTCCTAACATGGCTAGAACATGAAGAATTAAAAAAATCACTTGCTTTGATGAATTTACATGGAAAAGTTAGAAGTTCCTAAAACATGCACTAATAACTCCATCACCATTACCCAAGCCATTGATTTTGGTCACTAATCAACCTAATGTAGTCCTAATCTTCTTTATTAGAGAAAGTCTATCATGGGTTGATGTAAGACTCTAATGGGTCATTTCCTAGGTGCTTGTCATGGATGGTTTGTCTGTCATAGGCAGATTTATCTTATAGCTGAAGCCAAGAAGAAGTCAAAACAAAGAATTTTGTCCACTTTGACTATTGAGGATTTAAATGTTAGAGTCTTGTACCAAGTTCATTTCATATTACTTTTCAATTCTTAGGTATTTTTGGCTTTGTTCTTGTTGTTAGTTTGAATTAATATTATCTTACTCTACTATACATAACATTTGTCATCAAGTGCAATTATGCTTATTCTATTGTCTTGTTCTTCAAATTGGATTTGCCTATGTATGATGTGGCAACATACCATTTGGTGGCCTAAAACTTCAACCTATGTCCAAATTAAACAATAAATTATGAGCCTTGAATCACACTACACCATGAAAATTAATAAAATACCACAAAGCGGAATTGAACTTGGGATCCACTTCAACTACTACCATTTGCTTCATTACATACTCATATTTTTTGAAAAGAATTTTATTTTTAGAAAAAATAAAATTTGAAAAGGATAGCTCAAAAAAGAGGGCATCAACCAAAAACTAGTCATTTGGGTTATTAGGGGTTAATACATTTATTTAGTGTATAATATATGACTACTATGTTTATTTTAAATGTTCAATGTCCAAGATAATTTTGTTTTTATTTAAAAGTATAGTTAGAAGAATAAAATAGAATAGGTGGACCATTTTCATCATTTAAATTTACTTATCACTTAATCATTCAAAAGCATTGTTCATGATTTAGTGCTAGTAATGTATACAACCTTTGCTTGTCATCAGATCTATGTCCTGTCTCTATAGCCCACTTTTTTTGCTCTTTGTATTTTAAACTTTATAAATGTCACCCCTACGATGGTGTTTTATGTATTATAGTTTTACATTTATGTGCTTCATAGTAAGATATCCTAAATCACTACATCTATTTTCTTTGTGTGTTTGTTATACATACTATCTATTTTGACTGTATGTCAATTTTTAGAGGTATATGAGTTCTGTTTTTTAGTACAAAATTGCACAATGACACATTCATTTGTTGTTCATTTGGACTATAGATCCTTACATCTAATTCCACGAGCTTAGGTACTCAACGAATTCACAAATCCTAAATGAAAAAAAAATGGAAGGTCACAAATTCATACTCATAAGCCCACATACTAGTACCCTCCAAAACTAAACAAGAAACTCAAGTTTTAATAAGTTTCATCAATTGAAAAAAAAATTAATAGGAAGAATCCAAACTAGCTAGATATTATGGATGACATTAGAAAAGAACACAACGATATCACTTATGTTTGATCAAGAGTGTTAAAATTGTGAAAGTTATTTGAAGTCTTCCAATTGTCTAATTATATTCAAGAAAACAATGTCCAAATTGACTAACAATGTCCGAATTGATAGAAATTGTCCAAATTAGCCCCTCCGAATTGACTCAAAATGATCGAATTGACATTGCTCCCTTGTAGTGATGTTCAATCTCAAAATGACATTAGAAAGTTTTTAGACTCAATGTAAGACCTTCGGAGGCATTTGCAATCAACAAGAAGAACATGCAAATAATTGGTGTCCTTATGACTACCAATGGTACCAACATGTGGGGTGACTTGGACTTCTCAATGGTGTTGCCCAAAGTGCCAATAAATGGTGAGCTTCAAAATACCTACATGTCCATAAGAAAACTATAGAAAAGATTGCTTTCAAATTCCATTGAATATCATATTGGGAAGTAATGATTGCATTGTACACTAAAATGAAGTTTACAATTGAGTACACTACCCTTTCAAGTGGGAAAATGTTTAATTTAAGCATTGTTGTTAACCCCTAAAGGACTGTTTGTCCTCTTGGGGAACAATTTAGGTTTGGGTGGGTTTCTATGACCTCAATTTTTAGTGAAAATTTTGGATTTTTTTTTAATATGTGTGATTTTGCGAGAGCTTTGTGGACATGTTATTTTTTTTTATTTCAATTGGTGCTTGTTAGAAAAAGTTATGGAACAATAAGCCAAAAATGGAGGTTGATGCGTTGCACAAAAAAATCACAAAAAGTCTAAATCATTATTTTTTTAAATCCTAAAATGAGATTTTTTTTCTACATTAGAAGTACTGATTCATTCTATTTTGGACTAGCGATGAGAAAGTTATGGATAATCTTAGTTTTTCAGGCAAATTTTAAGAATCTTTTTGAAAAAATAACTTTTAGGATTCATTTTTTAATTCAATTTCTACAATTTTCCAAATCTTTTTGTTAGAGAGGATTATGTTTTCTTGCTTGAACAATCTTACCATTGAGATTATTGTATTTCAATTTCATCTTAGAGCTATTAATGATTTAATTTTTCCTTAATCTTAAACCTACTTCTACTTAAAATAATTTTTTAATGAGTAAATATTGAATGTTTTTTTCTTGAATTTTTTTCCTAGATTTTGAACTCAAGTATTCAGCATAAAAACTTAGAAAATCAAAATCAATAATACAAAAACTTAAAGTTAAGAAGATTCAAAGCCAAATAATCTAGTGAATCAAGTTGCAAAAAAACTTATTAATCTTCACTTTGGATGTAAATATCTTGCAATCTATGAAGTCAAAGTTTCTGAAATTTCTTCCATGCATTCTTATGCTAGTCTAGTGTAGAATCCTATAGTTAAATATGAAAAAAAAATTTAAGTTTTCTATTGCAAAGAACAAATTTTGGCTCTTTGCAATAGAAGTGACAATTTTGAGTGTGTTTTGATGGAGAAAAGGCCTTGGTTCTTTCAAAGAGTTAATATAATAGTTTGGGAAAACTATGCCACCCAACATAGATTGGGACTTTATAATGTAGGAGAACTAATGAGTCCACTAGCTAAAGAATTATCCAAGGAAATGAATATAATATATGCTACTAAGGACAAATCTTGCTTCCCAATAATCATTTTGCTAACAAACATTGATAGTAGTATGCTATTATTGCAACCATCTTCTTCAAACATCCCAGTAGGTACCTCTGAAATGGACAATCAGTGGTTCTAAAATGGACTCCCAACAATGTGAGAGCATAATTAAGACATGTTAGGTATTGATTCATACTTTGCCTATGGATGGAATAAGAGTTAGAGAGGGCCCATTTCAAAGCTAGGGTGTGTCCGCTTAATTTTTCTAAATGAAAATTGATTGCCCAATGCCTTCTTACAAATGTTCAAAGAATTTAGGGTCCATTTAAGTTTAGTAATGATTGCATTTAGGAACCTTGTGTATTACTTTTTGAATGCCACAATGCTTGTTTTTGGTCAAGCCATATCTTTTTTCATACTTTGTATGTGTGGGTTTTGCAAGGCCTATGATCAAGAGTAGATGCCTACCACATAATTCTTTGGAAATTCATAAGTAATTCATAAATGCTCCAAAAAATATAAAAACACTTGTGTTAGATTCCGCATCAATTTTTCTTCAAGTGTAAAACAACAGAAAATATTTTTGGGCATATGAAAACCATCAAATGGATGGTTTGACGGTTTATGAGCACACTACCTTAGGTCCATTTTGTTAGCATTGGCCAATGTGTGTGGCCACATCAACCTAGTGGAACACATTATTTTATGTACCTCACAATCATGCAACAATGATGTTCAAGACAGTTGCCCAAATCGTCCAATGCATTGCTAACATCATGCCCATCCCTAAAAGTCATGTTCGCCGTGTTGCCCAAGAACCTTTCATAGGATCTTCCCCAAAGTCCAAATACTTTCTAGTCGGTTATGAAAAAAATATGAGGCTAAAGGACATAACATGCATAATCACAATCAATTTACAACTTCTCAAAATCTACTCTATAATTTGTGAAGTGAATTTTCAATGTGATTTCCCTCCAAGATCCAGTTTATCTAAAATTCTTGGAAAAAAATTCATTTAAAAACTACTCTTAACAAGAGCATTATACTCAAGATAACCCTCAATACATTAATAATGGTATTTAGTGTTCACAACACTAATTACAAAGCACAACACTAAATGCCAACAATCCTTCTAGTGTTGCCAACACTAAATGTCAACATAGACACTATTTGTCAATTTTAGTAAATTTTTAGGATATAAATTTTTTACAAGATTGCATTTAGTGTTAGAAATTATTTCATCAAATTGCAATGAAAAAATTTTTAACCATCAAGTAATTCAAAATCAACATACCAACACATTGGTGAAAGAAAATATCATTCAATTGACTCATTGTGTATGCAAAATGGCTTTGAAAAGTCAAAGGATAGTTAGACGAAAAGTTGAAAAAAACATAACTACAATTGAACCTCCTTCTACTAAAATGCTTCTCAATCACTTATAACTTCTTGGATTCATATGGAAATTTAACCACAAAAAATAGACTAGTATGTGCAACTTTCCTCCAAAAATTCATTAGAAATGAACATTGTATGAAGAAAAAACAAATTGCCAAAGTTCACTATAATCCAAAAACGCCTCAATTTTGAACTTGGAATTACTCCCAAACATTCAAAACAACTTGGATTGACATAAAAATGTTACTATAATAACTAGACTTCAAGGGGAACATAACCCAACAAAATTTATAGAAAATGAACATTGGATGAAGGAAATACAACCCCTGAAGTTGCAGCCATCAAATGCAGTTTGGTGAACTCAAATTGAACCTATGAACTTCAATTGGCTTACAAAACATTAGTACACTTTGGATTGATCTAGAAATTTTACCACACAAACCAGAAGAGAGAATGCAAATTTTTCAACAAGTTTGATTAAATTTGGACATTAGATGCAAAAATTACAACACTTTGAATTGTACTCTAAACTCTAAATGCTAACCACTTGACATTTAGAGTGGGTGTGCTAAAAATTAACACAACACTATTGGTAACATAACTCTAAATACCATTATTAGTGTAGCGGTTGCACGCTGTGTAGAATAGAAAAAACAACTGTTCCACTATATACCAAGTAACCATTGAACTCATCTCTCACTGGGCTTGAGACTAGGAGCGCCTTCTAACACTAGTGAGGAGGTTGCCATGTACAGCCAGGTACAGATATAATTTGAATTTTTTCATGTGAGAACCTGTTCTGCTGAAAAACGACTTCTGATCATTTAAGTTTTTCGAATATAATAGAAGGAGTTTGCAAATGACACCTAGCCATCTAATTTCAGACTGAAGGAGGTGTCTCTATGCATGTAATCAAACCATGTATCTTGACACACAGATTGCTAATTATAAGGTTTACGTGGAAGTGGTTAGGTAAGTCAATAATTTCAGATGTTGCAAGTGGGCATGCAAGCAACCACGAGAATGGTGATATGGCATGGAATGTTTGGATGAGCTGAGTTACTTAAGCCAGGTGAGGTTGTCCAATACATGATACTATCACAAACTGAGCATTTGTAGCTTACACTGACATTAGAAGTGTGGATTTTTAGTTTTCTGCATTTTTAGCTTTAGCGCTTCCTCTCTGTTAAATTAGAAATAGGTTGTGTGTTGTTTGAGAGCTTAGAGTGTCGTGTCCCTTAGTGACACTTGCCACCTTAAGTTCCCTTCCAATGCTTCTCAAGCACTTGATACTTTAGTGGCACCAAGGGTCACGCTCTTCTAACACTGCACATCCAATGTTAGTCCCCAATTCCAACTCTTTGTGTTAAGTCCCAGTCACCGGGACTACTAGCACACACACACACCCATCATGACACTGAGGCATGTTACTTGGTAACATGGGGCAGAACTTCCATCTTATTGTGCAAGGACCCATGGTGACACTACTCATCATCGTCCTAACCGCCCTTGAGTGTAACCCCAACTCCATACTAAGGCCATATTTGTTATATTGAGACTTTTTACAGATTTTGAAACAGAATGCTAGTTATTGAAAAATTCATTTAAAAAAATAGTAATTGAAATAAAAAATAAATAATGCTCAAATAGTGATCCTATAATGAAATTCTAAAAATTGGTGTTGTTACCTATTTATAAAAAAATACTAGTAAAGAAATAAAGTAGTTTATCTTCAAGTTGAGGATAAAAATGAGATTGCGAAAAGTCTCAATATAACGAATATAGCCTTTACTAGGCTCCTTGTATATTTGCTACTTTCCACTTCATCGCTAATCGGGACTCACCATTCAGGACACCTCACATAGCCTAGCAAGGAATGGGACTCCACCCAACCGGTGCCACGGGACACACCCAAGTGTTCCAGGGTGCCTTGGAGTGGTGGTGACCCCACACCACCAACCTTGAGTCACCGAGACTCACCAAGGCTCCAAGAGGGAGTGAGGAGGGAGACCAACCCCTCCTATAGTACTTTCTGTGGGATTCGGCAAAACCCCCCCTTGTATGTCAAGGGGGACTCCCAAACCCCCTTTGGTTTTGGAAGACCACCCCGTTTCTCCCAATTCGTGCTAGTTTGGGACTCCCGAACTTCCACCCGGCATAATTTTGCGGTCCGGGATGCAAATCGCACATGCGACCCCATTTTCGACATCTACGCAACGCGTAGATGCCGATGGAATACTCACTTGCTCCATTCAGACAAGTACTCGCAAAGTTATCGCCCTCCAAACATTCGGGACACTCTGGCGCGGCTAGGGCACTCCCGGCGCGACCGGGACACCCCCAACTTTGAACGCCCATAACTTTTGACTCGCAAGTCCAAATCACGCGTTCTTCAGACGGCTAGAAGCGTTTTCTCAAGACCTTTCCAAGCATGTATCACACGCCCCCAAATTCGTCTGGATCAGAGTGCTACATTGCTCTGATCGCTCGGGACTCCTAGTCCCCCTCACTTCATCTCTTGCAAGGCTTGGGGAGTCACCCCCAATGTCCCCCTTGCTCACCAAGGTGGTACGGGCACGCCTTGTGATGAGGGTTGTGACATAGAGCAAGCACCATGAAGTATAGAATGTTGTCTGTAGTAGAAAAGAATCAAATTGTAGGGATGAGGAAGGCTCGAATGAAGTGTAAGGACATTGCTTCAGTTTTTGGTGCTCCCTGTTCAACCATTTCTACTATCTTGACTCACTGGAAGGTCCATGGAAGTGTGAATTCCTTGAAATCAAAATGTGGTAGGCCTAGAAAGTTGAATGAGAAGGATTTGAGGTCGTTATCTCAAGCTATCAGTTCAAATAGGAGGCATACCTTAAATGAGCTTGCAAGCTTGGTGAGTGTTTCCCGAAACACTGTTCGAGTCTACCTCCGAGAACTTGGTTCCAGAAATCATATAGCACCTAAGAAGCCATACTTGACTGTCAAACACAAAGTAGATAGGCTTGCATTTGCGCATGCATATGAGAGTTGGACGTTTGAAGATTGGTACAATGTTATTTGGACAAATGAGTCATCCTTTGAAATTGGCAAAAGTCTACGACAGGTTAGAATGTGGCAGAAGATGAATGAAAAATACAATATGGATTGTGTAGCACCAACCTTCAAGTCTGGACGTACTTCAGTGATGGTTTGGGGTGCCTTTACTAGCTTTGACAAGTCTCCATTGGTCATGATTCCTTCAAATAAGAGATCATCTAGTGATTTTGTTAGTATTGTTTACGAAGGAGCCTTAAGTGGCTTCTATTTCTTGCACGATGATCCTGAGCAATTGATACTAATGGAGGATGGTGCTCCGGTCCATCGTAGTGCATTGCCACTACAATGGAGACATGCTCATGGTATGAAAAAATTGAATTGGCCTGCCAATTCGCCAGACTTAAATCCAATAGAGAACGTCTGGATGCTTGCAAAAGATTTGCTTAGACATCATAATAGACCTCAAAACAAGGTAGAAATGATAGGAAGGCTTCAATCTGTATGGGATACCATATCTTCTAAATGGCTCCGTACATTGATTTCTTCAATGCCTTTCCAGATGCAAGCAGTGATTGCAACAGGGGGTGGTAGCACCAGATGGTAGTTATTCTATAACAAAAAGACTTTTTGATGTATAATCTCAAAATTTTATATTGCTATCTTATTACAATATCAAACTTGATTCAATTCTCTTTACAATGCATTTTGTAACTCAGAAATTCATTCATTTTTGACCCTGTGAGAGCTCTCTGAAGTTCAGTGACTTCATCACTGAAACCACTTCGAAAAAAATTCGAATTATATCTGTACCTGACTGTACAGTACATTCTGGGGTCCAAACTAAACCTTCCGCTTGGGAGTCGACGGGGTCGTTGCAAAACTTGAGGTCACTGGACACTGCCCACCTCACCAGCTCGTGTTCACGGTGATTGGCAGCACTGCTACACAAGTCCGCTTAGTTCAAGGGGCCGGCGCTGCTGGTGATGGCGGGGACGAGCTTGGCCGGGCGAGAAGTAGCGCTGTAGGCTTTGGCGTACACTCCGGCGGAGCTGGCCTTGGTGCCGGAGCCCGTGAAGAAGGCGCCGTTGAGGAAGATGTCTCCGTCGGAGCCCCAGTTCCACTTCTGCCAGCCTCCGAAAGTGGGTCCGCCGTCGGAGATGCGCTTGGTCACCTCTTTCGCCTTGCCCGGCGTGAAGTAGTTGCCTTGGCTGAGGATGGTGGGATCCTCGCTGCCGCCGATGGCGTACAAGCCCCATCCCGATGGGTAGTCGTTGTTCAACACGTGCACCACGCCATAGCAAGCCCTGCAGGGCGACAGCACACAACTGGTCAGTCAAAATCACCGCTTTGGAGGGCTTCGTTTTTCAGCCGCCGTGAAGAACGTCCCCGACTTGCAGGAGCCTAGTTACTGCTGCCGGTGGCTAGGCGTAAGGGGCCGTGAGGGCCTGTCTGTGCTTCGCCTGGGTGGTTGTTGGACTTTTGATCTGGGTTGGGTGGGCAATGTGGGTCTGTGCTTTTTTCTTTTTTCTTTTTCCTTTTTTCTTTGTTTCGTCGTCCGAGGTCACTTGTGGCTCGCAGGCATTGTAATTTTATCTCTGCAATGAAATTCCGTTTCATTTTCGTCAAAAAAAAAAAAATGACGGCTTTGACAATCAGGAGTAGCCAGTACTTACATACACTAGCTGATGTAATCTACAGAAATGCAATCTCCTCGAAGTACGAAGTCCAGTACTTGCTACCAGCACATGCAGCACTTGGAATGGATGCAAATCTAATAGTGACTTACCGAGGCAACCGCTGGGTGAGACCAGGATCGAACTTGTTGAACGCCACCGTGACTCGCATGTTCCGGTCCTGCGTGTCTGCTGGTGACGCGCCCAACAACATCACCTGCACGCACACACTTATTATCAGCATAAACTGGGTTCACAATTCAATTCCCCTGGAACACAGGTCTAACAAGCCCTGCAGAGGAGTGCTAAGATAGAGCAGCAGCAATTGCAGGAATGATATGGGAGAATGTTCAAAGAGCTGTGGATTGTGGTTCATGAAGCATAACTCATTGTTACACATGCCTATTCTACGGAACGAGATTCCTACTCTGGTCACATTGGCTCACGCGCATGACTAGCAAGGAGTCCAAGGAAGTTTTCATTTATAAAAACCACAGAAACAATTTTCACTGTTTGAATGTACACCTATATGGGAGATTTTGTTATAAATTATAAATTTCGCTTGACGCCACAGAACTTGTACTGGAAGGCGTTTGATGAATGGCCGATTGATACTCAACTGCCTGGTTGAAGACTTGATGTAAAGTAGAAGTTCAAGCTAGTTCAAGTATGAGAATTGTAGATCCGATTGCCCACTGCTCCTGCTAACGATCTGCCAGTCCATTTCCATGTGGCTGGGCCTTCACTCAAGTAAGCCCCCTGAAAACAGATTCCAAAGTTTGCAAAATCACAAACACAGATTGTATTACTAGCTTCACTTGCGATCCATTCATTCACAAACAATCGGTGACACACAACAGTTACCAAATAGACAACTGAGAAACAGAGCAGTTGCAACTACCAAACTACTAAAGCATTGAACAACGGATTTCAATACACACAAGCGTGAGGTTCTTTCCTTCTTCCCTCTTCGAACTGTTCCTTGATCTCGTCAGTCATTGGGCTTCAACCGCCAAATGCCATCGGAGTCTGCAGCAGCCTCAACAGCTTCAATTTCTGAGTGGCTTGGAACTTCAACAGATCAATGTTGGAAACCAGCCTCAGGAGACGCCTCAACCAGTTTGAGGAAAACAGAGACTTGATCGAGTTGCGGAAGGATTGCTTGCGCTCAAGCACTAGGATGGAAGGCTGCTAAATGCAATATATGTTGAAGTGGTTTTGCAATGACTGTAAACAATCTATTAACAATTTTGCAGTGGTTCAGTCTAACACTATGCAATCTATTTGCAACTATTTGAGATTGCAGTAGTTCTTGCAACAGTTAAGGTCTAGACAACCATTGGTTCCGTGCTCAACACTTTTGCAACAAATTTCCAGCACTTTTGCAATGTTTCGCAATAGACTTGTCGTAATTTTTTTAGCAAAGTATGGAACTGCTACAAAACCATTGCAAATAATAATTGATGATGTGTTGCAACTGCTCCTCCGTGGTGCAAGCTATGTACACTATCAACATTGCCCCTAAATGCGACACCTACATTTGGATCAAAATGCAACACTTTATCTTAGATATCGATTACACAATCAAAACATGGAAGTCTGTGGGAGCCCACTGTTGGTTTCTGGTACACCTAGAGACAATACTTTAACTTATTCATACTGTGTCCAAATAATGCATGCTTAAGTGCACTGGAATTTTGTTTCAGTTGCCAATAAAACCTAATAAAAATAATTATGTTCAACAAAAGTAACTATACTCAATTGTAATTAGTGACAATTATAGGTGCGCACACCCTTGCTGGTTAAGAAAGCTGTTTACTTAGCAAACAATCTTGGGAGAACACGTGAGAGGTCCCGCGTCTGCAGTCATGGCCACCACAGACGAAGCATGGCGAGGGACAAAGCTTCTCGCTCGGTCGTAGTTACTGGCAAAAGCATCTTGAACGCCAGATCCCGTGAAGAAAGCACCGTTGGCGAAGATGTCGCTCGTGGACGTCCAGTCCCACGTCTCCCACCCTCCGAACGTCGGCCCCTTGTCGTCCACGCGCTGGGTGACCTCCTTCTTATCGCTTGCGTCGGGAGCCACGAATCGGTTCGCTTGACTTAGTATCGTGGGATCCTCGCTACCACCTATGGCGTACAGTTTCCACCCGCTCGTGTAGAAGTTGTTGGCGACGTGGCAGTTCCCGTAACGGCATCTGCAGGAGACAGAGTTAGTGAAGTCTCCGCTTATCAAAATTTGGGTCAAAAAGATATTGGCGATCAGATGTTATTAGTATGAATCATGTTACAATGCCGACTTGCACAGCCTCCTGAGAATTTTGGTTTTGCACAATCACATATCTACTAAGGCGGTAAGGGTCCGTAAACAGATCGACTACGTTCTTTATATTGTCTCTATCTACAAAGAACTAACATTTCAGACACGGTATGTTTCAATTCTGTAGGTACTTAAAGATAGCATGAGGGTCGCGGCCAGCTGTTGAACCTCAGCTTTAGGGTTTGTATATATTGTACTAGTTTGTATCTAAATCTGACTTTTGACCTATGGATCATCACTACTTGGAAGTGATAGGAAGCTGATCAGGGACAGAATCTGCAGAGGTTTCTTCTGATGCATAATATCAAGAATGAATTGCAATCGGTTCGATCTGTCACCTGGGCATTCTTTGTGTCAGGTTTGTCCCAAATTTGTTGAAAGCGACCGTAACTTGCATGTTTCTGTCGAAGTCGTCGTTGGGACTAGCCCCAAACAACATCACCTGCACCACAATCATGATGAATTCAACCCAATCAGAGACGGAAAAATCATTCAGTTTCTAACCATCAAGAATCATTTGCCAGAATGGTTGGACTTCTTCGTTTACTCATGGCGCCTTTCAAATCGCCAAAACTGTGGCACTTAAAAGCACACAATGCAAGAAATGGACACTTGTCAAACTGTGATAGATCTCAGGTTTCAAGAGCAACGAGAGCCTGGAAACGTGTTGACCAATTTCTTGAAATTTTTCCACTGTACCGACTACGACAAGTCAAGGAATTGTCACAATGACGTATTTAACGAAAAAGCCTGGTACCTTGCTGTGGTATTGTGGCACTTAAATGCACACAATGCAAGAAATGTTCACAAGATGTCTTGAAAGACTATGATAGATCTCAGGTTTCCATTCAGTGCAAAGAGCGCCTGGTAAACTTTTGACCAATTTCTTGAAATTCACCATTGTTACGAATATGGCGATCAAGGAACTGTTGCAGAAAATTAACTATTAAAGAAAAAGCCTGGGTAGTGCGTACCTTGCTTTGGTGTTCGAAGTAACAATTAGATATCGTGACGGCGGTGGAGTTTTTGGTGACATCCACCAGACCATCATAAGCTCTCGCGAGATAACAGTGATCAATCCAAACATTACTAGAGTTTTTGATGTGAATGGCATCCCCTTCGAACTGGTGTTCCACTCTCACAATATCATGCACATGAATTCCATGGACAATGACATTCGAAACCCCCTCGATGCTGATCTGCGAGGGTCCCACAAGATGCACCTCGGCGCCTCGCCCGTCGATGGTCTTAAAGCTGGTGAGTTTGAGTGCTCCCTTGAGCTGGATGGTCATGCTGCTGGCGAACACGATCCATAGAGGCTCCTTACGCGTGGCGCCATAGCGGAGGGTGCCTGGGGCGGGGGTTTTCACGTCGTCACTGCTGGTGTTGACGACGTAGAGGTTGCCGCCTTTGCCTCCCTGGGCGTACTTGCCGAAGCCCAGGCCGCAGGAAGCCAGTTTCTGGCGATGATCTTGCCAGTTGGCTTCGCAGCGCCAGCAGTCGTCAATGTAGTTGCCGGTTTTGCAGGATGGTTCGGTGCTGTTCTCGGTTGGCATCAGCAGGTGGGTCTCTCCGTCTTCCTCTTGCTTCCTGCGCAACAACAGGCTTGAACATCAATTTCAGCGTTAGGTTGGTGGTATTCCAATATTCTGGCACCTTTCACAACGAGAGTCCTGAAACATTTAGACATACCTCTCCTAGATTGTGTACAGAAATCTCACAATTTTTGGCGCCGGAATTGTGCCACTTTATCGAAATTGACTATTTGGAAGCAATGGCCCTCAGGAGTCACTCAGATATTTCAGTCTAAATCCAGTTCCAAATCTATTCTTTGGAGAAAGAAGAAGAAAATTGTGCGCAAAATCCTTAGTCACTAGCTTGCAAATAGCGATGCAGGGATTGCAAGATCTGACAGCCCAGGCTAATGTATCCACTAGGATCAGTTTGCTAATTAAAATTGACAGGAGGTATCGTTGACATTTTTTCTTTTCTAGAGAGGGTGCAGGTAGGTTAGCTCCATATACTATGTACTTAGTGAATACAGGTTAAAGTAGACTTGTTTGAACTCTGTGCTATTTTCGATGGTGATTATGTTCGATAGCGTATTGCATGCGGTTCACTACTGCTTGCTGTGGGTACGGTGCATGTCACTACTTCATTTCTAAGCAACTCAATGAGATATACTTCCGGTACATGTCATCGTACACTATGTACATGTAGGATTCGATCTACTATACATAACATTTTTTAGCAATTGCAAGAACTCAAGTTTTTCTACAATAGATCGCAACCGAACAAGACTCAAAAGTTTTCAAATTTCACTGCAGAGAGTTTGCATGGCACTCAGTAGAAGAGGCCGTCGATTGAATGTCTTCTTCTTAAAAGAAGTTCTTCAGATGACTGTGCACAAAAAGAATGTCTGAGGTATCCTTTCCAAGGGTGATGAGGCAGCTCCACAAGAATGGTATGCACATGCATGGAAGAAAGCAGCAAAACATCAACAATGGAAAAATCAGTGGGATCGGAAAACTAGTATCTGCTAGACGTACTCTTGATTCTCTGCGTTGTAGACGAATTCCGCCCCGGATGTGTTGAAAAATTTCTCCGCCACTTCAGATTCGATTTCGTTTCCCGATTCCAACTGGTCCCGAGTCTTGTCAGCAGTTGCCCAAAAGTTCACGAGGCTGACAATAGATTGAAACAATGGCCTCACGGGGGTACCATCCTCGAGCATACTCTCTTGGCCTGAAGGATCAGTGGTTGCATCTACTCTTTCTTCATGAGAGCCCACACGTCCCTCACAGGGCATGTGTGACCATTGAAATGCCAAAATCACCACAACCAGACGGAGAAGAAGGTGCGTTACCTTACAGTAAGCCATTCTGCAAATGCAACGATCTTAGCACAATCTGTGCCACTTTTGCCACTCATGATTGACGAATCAGTTCTTACAAACATGAGAAATTGCAAGACACTGAATTATGAGGAAACATTGTCTGATCAAAGAACTATTTCACCGTATGTATGTGACAATAATGATGAGAGATTCCAAAAGAAATATTTTAATCCGACAGGTTTAAATTCCTCTGTCATGGTTATCAGTGTATCCCAAGCATCCATCATTGCATATCACGCATGCTTTGAGAGTGTTCGAAAATACCTGAATGAGTACGCAAAATAGGCTGTATCGTGCAGGAGTGTGAGTCAAGGTTGGAAACAATGGGGAGACAATTGGAATGTGCTGATATGAAGCATGAGGTGTTGAATCCTCCAGGTTTAAGTTATATATAGTGTGGCAGGACGCTCAAAACCCTTGTTCCACGCGCCGTTGAAATGTGCAGGTCAACTAGAGTTCGGTAGTTGCAGCATACCTGAATCCTGACGTATATTCAACTGAAAGCACGACGTGAACATTGGTGACCCAAAAAAAAATTCCTGTATAAGTTTACTTTAGTCTCGATGTCACGGATCATAGAAAGTGGACTCAGATGTCAGAGTGTTTGTAAATCTAATGCACGGTGATGAGAAAAATTTCTTCCTTCCATTATTCCTGAGGGAGAAAACCAGGGGTCGTTTGCTTCAAGGCATAAGCAGGAAATTCAACAATGCCGTGTTGCAAAAGAATTGCTGGAGTCTTCCAGAAACTGAAGTAGCTGGATTTTTAAGATAGAGACCTGCGAACGCTTGGGTTCATGCCTTCGGGACTGTATTCTCTGTGGCACTGCACCGCATACTTGATTTCAGGGGATAAAATGACTAGATGGCGTGTTTCAAAATGCCAAAATTGGGACTTTCAAGCGCAGATCGAGGTTTAAAAATTATGAGGTCTGATACTGATGTGAGGTTCCAAATGGGCATCATGAGAAGTGCCAATTTCTTGATATTTAGCCATTTTAAGGAATGTGACGAGGAAAGAGAAGCCGATAATGTCATCAGAACGAAACAGTTGCCGACTTCTGGCCCCATCTGCTTGAGAGTTCTGGGACACGGGGAAAAAGATGCAGGCCTGTACCTGTTCATGTCTCTTGTCTCGCACTAGCACATGGGCAAAGGGATACGGTGTGGCAACAGTAGGAAACAATTACTGAATTCTGGACTGTCTCTTAAGCAGATGGGCAGCAATCTAACGACCTTTTTATGGCTCATGCATACTTTGTTTTAGGAGTGCTGTTAGCGAAGTGAATCAGGTTTAAAAATCAATTTTGATATATTGACATGAAAATCAAATCTATACCGGTCTTAGTTTCAAAGAATTTTGTAAAGGAATGTCACAATTTTTATAGCTCAGAATTACACCAATGTAAAGAAATTGACAATTCATGTCAACCACCCCTAAAAAGTGCCAATGTCATGGAAGTCTGTCAATTCAATGAAAATAAATTTCAAAACATAAATCTATACCAATCCTAGGTACTTTTTGGAACATATATTTGCACAGGATATATGTCGCAATTTTGGTGCACAGTTTAAATTGCGCCAATTTATTGAAATTGATAATTGAATGATTTAATGGTGACTGGGCCAAATTCATTCCTAACACTCTTATACAACTAACTAGAATTCGGAGGGTTTAGCAACTTTTTCAGCAACGTTTATAGCAACATGCACATTTTAGAACAGCCTTTAGCAAAGTCTTTTACGGAAATGCACTTTCGATCACTTTTAGTAGCAACGTTAAATGTCAGTTTCACAATTACGTTTTAGTGTTATCAGTAACGTTCAAACGTTGCTACGAACGTTGCTGTGGGGGCTAAATTACATTTGGGATTATATTAGATTGCAACAAGTACTCATTAGAAGTAGTATGAATGGAACTTTATTCACTCAGGTTTTAGGACGAAGAGAACTTACAATGTTCGAGTCGAGAATTGAAAGTGCTCTTTTAGTTTTCCTCTAACTAATTATTGGCACAGACTCATGAGCTAGCAAAGGCAACAGTGTAGGAGGATGCTAACACCTAGGTGACCTAGCAATTCAATTATGGACGCAAATCATTCGGTAGCACATCACGCAAACCTAGACAGACGTGAACGTTCATGTGTTCATGTCGACCCTGTAAGTCGGGTAGCATGCAGTGTCTGAGAAATCTTTGAATTATTTCCGCCTACCATGAGCTTGCTCCTCGTTCACAACTTGAGGAATAAAATGGTAGAACAGCACACGTGTAGGTCAGGAAATTAGGTTTGGAAAGAATCAAACATTTTCAGACAATACCCCCTTCTGGTCAGTATACCCCAGTGTCCGCGGTTGGTGACTGAAGCCCCCTTTCAACACGTACAGCTCCGGGTCAAGCTACCGTTCCAAGACTTGAAGCAGAAACTGGAGCTGGATTCCGTGGCGCTAGTCTTGTGCGGAAAGATAGGCTGTTCTCTCGATTGAAGCAATAGATCGTGGCCACATGCTTTGCTCTTGACTCTAGGACTTGCAATTTAAGTTCGTTTCCGAAGTGGATGTCTCGGAGATGAATAAATGAAATTGTTGCTTGAGGGTTTGCTCAAGTAAAGTGATTCGGAATGTGGTTTTTCATAATTAGCTCAATCTGCTATAAATACGGTAGCATTCTTAAATAAGAAGACTTGGTTCTTTCTAGAGTCAGTGTCACTGTACATGGAATAAGTGACCACGAATCCTCGATTAACACAGGCAAAGCTTGAACGATTCAGCAGTTCAACAGTGAGGGGAGACAGTCTCAATGCATGATAAGCTAACACAGGGTTCCAACCTTCGTATTCAAGAATATTATGCCTGCTGTATATGCTGACTTCCGAATTTCACACTGACTTCTTCAATCTTATTTTTCTTAGCTTAGAAACATTTTGAAACCAGTATTGGTTGAAGTTTTGCTCTTAAATTTGGCCACATTTAATTTGAATGTGAATAGCATAGCATCATTTTGCAGTGCTCAATAGTCCTGCAGGTGCCGTCGACCGGCAATTGGGATCGGACGCTTCAACCAACACCCTTGTCGTGTCAATTCAAGGTAGTAGGCCAATGTAACGTGTCATAGTCTGATTCATAGAAGAGCGAATATTCCACATCGCTTGATAAAAATGGCCACGTCGGGATTGAGTGTGCTTCGTACTCTCAAGTTTGTGCAATACTCTTAGTTGGTGGCTCATTGACAATTGAGCAACAGATGTAACATGGGATGTCCAAAACAAGATTGAAACCGTTTTCAAGTACAAAATTAATGTGGGCTCAGTGGAGAATTCCAAAATGTGCATAACAGGTATTTGCGAGGTATTTCATACTCAGTGTTCCCAGCTGATACTCTAAGATTCTAAGAATGAAATTTGCCAAATAAGGACATGTTTGCATGATCTCTTTTTAGATTGGATCCTTCTGTACTATCAATGATTCAATGGACCTTCGGTTGTCTCTGAACATATGTCAACCTTAGTATGTAAAATTTTATATTCTAAATTAGCTTGGTTTGTATATTTGAATTCCTAAACCTATCAAATGTTATTACGTTTAATTGACAACCTATTCTGTACATTTTTGTTTTCTAAATGCAATAGAGATAAAGGTTTTGTTGTACATAATCAATTTGATTTGTAGATTTTTGAAATTCTCAACAGTTGAACAATCAGGAATCTTCAAATTTTAGAGTTTCTTGAGATTCGAAAAATCTTCAAATTCTTGAATCAAATTCAATGCTTTTATTCAATAATCTTATTTGTCCACTTCATGGTATTCTTAACCCTTGAAGTAAGTACCAAGGCAATTTCCTACCAAAACTCACTCAAAAGAGTTATTTTCAATACAAACAACCAAAATTTTAAACGTAAGTTTCTTTTGCATATCCAACTATAGGATCTTGCACTAGACTACTATGAGAATGTTTGGAAGAAATTTGAGTCATCAGTCACATTAGTCACAAGACATAAGCATTCAAAGTAAAGAAACAAGTATTTTTTGTTCCTAATCTAATTATATTATAAGGCTTTCAATCCTCTTGACTTAAACTTTTTGTAATACAAATTAGAAATTGAATTTCTTTTATGTTGAAGAATTGAGTTGAGGGTTCAGGAAAAAAAATTCAACTACCACCCCCTTTGTAATTTGAATTCTTTGAAAAAATTATTAAGTTGAAGTGGGTATAAGATAGATGGAAAATTAAATTGTTGATAGTTGTAAGACAGAATTGAAACACACAAATTCCAATGGTGAGATTGTTCTAAAAAGAAAACTAAAACTTGTCCAACTCTTTTTTGACTTTTTTAAAATTTGAGTTGATAAATGGATCTAATATATTATGTCCTCAAGAATATTCTAAGATTGCCCACAAAACAAGAAGCTTCATAACATTTACATTACTTATCCAAAAGGAATGAATCAAATCTTTCCACATACACAAAAATGCAACCTATAAGAATTTTTTTTGAAAAAGATCATTTCAAATTGTTTTATTTTTGTTGTCTACCCTCACTTGTTTGGAGCTTATCATGGCATAGTTTTTGCTCCCAAACATTGATTCATTTGAAGTAAAAATTATATTCCCCCAAAGCTAATCAATTTCCTATCTTGAAAAAAAATTCTAAGAATCTTTGAAGAAATAGAGATCATAGGTACTTGTCCCAACCTTCAAAAAAACTCAAAATTAGTTTTTGAAAAGAGCCAATGGAAGACAATTTTAGAAGAGTTATTTGAAGCAACAAATGAGGGTTGAAGCATTTTGTACTTCAAGGTTGTCAAATTAAAAGTTATCTAGTGTCAATAATAGGTGTAGGTGTTTCTATGAATTCAACTTTGAAAATTTGTATTATATTTATGCAAACTCTAAAAATTCTTAAACCAACTATATTATTTTACTTTTTCTTTCATTTGCTAATATGATATAATATTTTTTAATCATATTCAAAATTATTGGTTTGAAAAAAGTGTTTGTTTTGGGTGCAAATACTTATTAGACAATTGATTGCATCATGCATGCAAAGTCTACCATAATCATATTTTGAGTTGAAACAATGACTGTTGACACAAGAGATTTCCTAATGTGTTGTAAAATTTACAAATTTCAATGCAACATGGGAGTATATATGGAAAAGCTTGAAAATATATATATATATATATATATATATATATGTAATGATAACATCCATGTCTTCATGCATATGACAAATTACTAGGCATATCTAAACAAATCTTCATCTAAGAGTAGGTCTTCAAAGTAGAAGTTGAATTTGAGAGTTGCTTGTCAAAATAGATATTCAAAAAAGATGATGACAGTTTTGAATGAATTGTAGGGGTTCATAGAATGGCTACTTGTGTCCCACATTTGAAAGGGAAAAGGATGTTTGGAAGTTCAAAGAAGAAGTTGAATCTTCCCACTAGCTTGGATGGTGATTCTCATTAGTCAGACATTCAAGGTGAATTTTTCAAAACCACAAGCTCATTGAAACTAGATCTACATGTGTTCATTCTTCTACATTAGAGCCAACTCCCATAATTGAGTACATTGAAGAAGTTCCTCACATCACCTCAATGATGGAGGGTGATTGCAAGAAACACTTCATGTTTCTTGCTCAAAAACCCGATTTCTGATGCCTGTAGATCTTAACCGTTGATTCAGTACTATACAGTACTATAGACTACTATAGAGTACTATAGAAGCCACTAGCAGTAGAAAATAGTAGAAAAGGGGTCTATAGACCTTTTCATTTTTAGTTATTCAAAAAAACTTCAAAAAATTACCAGAAAAAAAGCCATTTTTGTAGACAAGCTTGCTCTGACATTGCACCAAAAATTTCTTCAAATTTTTCTTTTCCTGCCCAAAAAATGTGCGTGAACAATGGTCACTTTGGCCCCATGTAGACACCTCATGCAAAAGTTTTTTGCAAAAAACTCTTCGTCTCTCATTGGAATGCAGGTACACCTCTAGCTTCTCCAATTTGTGGCTTCCAGTTTGCATTTTTGGGTACAACTTCAACTCAAAACCCCCCAAAATGGCCAAGGTAGACACCCAATCAGGAGTACTTTAAAAATAGTAAATTAATTTTGAAAAACCCCTAAAAAATAAAGAATGTGTAAAACTTTTATGTGTACCTTCATTTCAAATTTCAAAACAAATGGACTTATAATGCAAAAGTTATGACCAAAAAACCACATGTCTAAGAGCAAGGGGACAAAAAATAGGACAAGTGTTTCTTGCAATCACCTTGGAGTCAAATTGTTATGTGTCATAGTGGCACATTGCAAGAATCTACCATAAGTCTATTGCAAAGTGCCACACTTAGTAGTATAGAAATTTAAAAAATGGCTATAATGGCATTCTAACTCTAACTTATTGTGGCCACAAGAAAGAGTATAACTCTCTTAAAGTAGTTATCTCCAACTTTTGGTTTTATTTGAAGGATATGGAGTGATATGTGATGAGATTGTAGTACTTATGGGTTTTCACTACTAGAAAGTCCTTTGAAACCAAGACAAAACCAACACATGTCTCTTGAAACCAATATAAAAATGATTTTTGATAGTAGAATGCTATTTTTTCAATTGAATCAATAGGTTTTCAATTGGGTTTTTGTTGATTTCAAATTTTGTGAATGAATAATTAAAAAAAGTATCTAATTTGAACAAATAACTCCAACCATGGTATAGTGGTTGGAGTTTAATGTTCATATTTATGAAGTCCTAGATTAGAATCTTCTAGAATCTTTGGACTCTACTTAGCACATTCATAATATTTTCATTTTTTACCAAAGGTGAGTTTCACTCCCGGTTTCACTACTTGGTCAATATTTAAAACATTTCAATGCAATCCAAATTGCAATTAAAAAATTATGTTTCAAAAGGTCATTTTTTCAATTATAGACAATTTCAACCAAGCAACCATAATAGAAAGGTCCAATTAGACTGAAATTCAAAATACATACTATCAACAAGATTATTAACAAAAGCCTAAACTAAAAGGCATACAAACACATGATTTTGACTTTCAAGCATTTGAAATAAGTTTTCCACATTTGAGAAATGTTCAAAACATATACCATGGTTGGAATTCTATATACAATAGAAATATTTTTTTTTTACTTAATTATTTAGAGTTTGATGTTTTTTAAACTTAATAGACTTTGACAATCATTTTGGCATAGTAGAATGACTTTGTTCCAAAAACTTTGAACCAAAAAATTGAGAAATTAAGCTCATTTTCATCTCCAAAAAGTAAAGTGTTTGAAATTTTGAGCCTCCAATCAAAAGTTATGGACAAAGTTCAAAGAAGGATTGAAAGGGACATTTTTTTTTATATTTTCAAACATCCTCTTTGAATTTTGTCCATAGATAGATTGATTTGACAACTTTTCTTAGTACAAAGTTTTTCAAAAAAGTTAGTGAACTATGCTAAAATGGTCACCAAAGTTTGCTAAGTTTAAAAAATACAAAATTCTAAATGATTAAGTAAAACAAAATTCCTAATCCATACATGGCTAATTCGAAATATGTAGTGGTTGGGACTTAGAACTTGTGGTCTTGAGTTCAAACTCAAGTGATGACAATAGGTCAATGGTATTGCTACTCCAAAATTTTGAATAGTAGACGCAAGTTTTTCTTTTGATTCCCAAATTTTTTGAACAGCAAAGAGTCCTTTTTTATTGTTGTCCAAAAATTTCAAGCAACAGAGAAAAAAACTTATTTTTTCTACTTTCCTATACTTGACCAAGACAAAACCAACAAAGTGGACTCCTCCACATCGTATTTGAACCAAGTGTTCTTAACCCACAAAGAAAATCAATACATATTCTCTTGATTTTTTCTTTAGTTGGACCCCATTTCACTAATAGTGATTGGTGGTTGCATCCTCAACAAGGGATAGCCAAGTGCATCAAATAAGTGGAGCAAGTACAATTAGTAAACCTCTTTTCATCCCCTATGGTTTGTTGAGGTGACGGCGATGCATGCCAATCTCTTCTTTGAAGTTATTTAGAAGTCTCTTGTGTATAGAAATTAGCAAAGATAAGGAACTAGACCCCACAAGATAGATTAGTGCACCATAGAGCACCTACATCTTCCTCTCTTCAAATTCCCCATGCTTCAAAATTGCTTGAAGGTATGCTTGGACTTGCTTGGGAAAATTGGAGAAATCCAATGGTTTAGATATATTGAAGAAATGTGAGAAGAAAACAAAAAAATTTGTAAAGAGGTAGCTAGAAATTGCCTTGGGCAATCACTTTACTTGAACTTCAAAAGCCCACAAAAGTCCATTTTGATGTTAATGTGACTCATATATTTCCATTTACTATAGCAAAGATAATTCAAAAGTGTCCCTCAAAATAGTTGAATAATGAATGAATTTTTGGTTATATAAGTAGAAACCACATAGTATTACATATTGAATTCAAAAATTTGTGAGTTTTCAACTCAATTCCAACTCTTTAAACTTCTATTCCAACCCTTTCAACTTCTATTCCACACTTAGTTGCCCAAATGCCAATCCTTGTAGAATTTTCACTATATTGGAATGTAGCATTATACAATTGGAACTTGAACTAGATCTCAATTGATATAGGGTGGGATCTGAATTGATATAGCCAAGGTGGGGTGCCAATTTGGTTTGGGGCAATTTTAGGTTTGTATACCTTATTTAGTTTTTTGAATAAAGATTACACTCTAATAACCTCAAAAGGCTTCATTGGATTCAAGTTTTGGATTTCATATTTTCATTTGTTCTATTTTCTCTTAAGCTTCATAAGATGGATTAGAAAAGATTCCAATACTAGATGAAGACTTTGAATTAGACTTCATTTGGATTTGATAGTTCATTAGAATTTGTTAGATTGCAACTAGTCTCATGGATTATATATTTATCACATTGCTTCTTGTGCAACTTTTAAAGTAGTTTGAACTTATGATCTACTTGAAATCTCCAAATTTCTAATTCAAAACTATTGATATTTGAATTGATTAAAAAAATTAAATTTGTGTAGGTTTAGATAGTGTAGACTTGTATAGTGATCTCTATTTGTTATTATTATTAAGTACAAAAATGTGTAGGAGAGTAAAAATAATCAAACTATAAAAATTAGACTTGGAGTTAAAGATAATGAATTTTAAAATTTGCCTACATTGTCATAGGCTTTGTTGTTACATAATTCACCTGAAAAGGAATTGGTTTCATATGTTGTCTTGGATCGCTTATGTCAAATATTGTATTCAATGAATCTCTAAAACCTTTAAGTTTTACATTATATGATTGATAATATTCATCCATTTCTTTAAATGAAGATTTGTAGATGACTATATTGTATCATCATATTTAGTTTAAGTCATGTACATATTTTCAAATTTCATATGAGGTCTTAACACATAGAAGTCGTTTGAAATTAGATTAGTAAAAATTGTATTTTGGCAACTTCTAGCTCTTTATTGTTGGCAACTCAATTTAAATCATTGAAATGATCACTTTTGAACTTAAATCCTAGTGATGTAAAGCAAAAATTTCCAAGTCTAGTTTCTAATCCAACTTAGAAATTTTAAAGAATTCCTAAAATTCAATATTACTTAAAACCAAAAGTAATATCCAATTTTTTGTAGTGTAAGTTTTGGGACTAAATCCACAAACTTCTAAATTTTTTAAAAATAGTTTGTAACAAAAATTTGATTATACTTTCAAGTTTGTATATGGTGACATTTTCAAATGTTTGGAGAATACTTTTGTGTAATATTTTATAGGAATTTCCTTCTCTTTTTCATCTAAGATTCATGTTCATTTTTATGTTTCACCCCTAAAATTGAATATTTTAAGAGTTATAGATGGCATGTGATGTCATTGTTCTGTAAAAAGTAAATGAAGATACTTTCTATTGAAGTTAGAGCAACCAAATGAAGATTGGAAATTAAAAATTATAGAAGCTTCAAATTCTTGTTTCCAAAATGAATGGGTCTCCTATAAATTTCCTATAAATTAATGGCACAAAGATTTCTTTCTATACATAGTAGCTAAAACCATCGCTTTTTAAGGCAACAAATCTCCAAAATTTCCAACAAAAACTGTAGGAAATGAGCATTTCTACTCCTAAAAAAGTAGTTGATCTTCCTTTTATCTACTCCATCCATTATTGCATCTCAATTGCATCTCAACTTCTAAATTGTTCATTTCAAAAATGTTGGATTCAAGGTTATCATACATTTCAGTCTTTTGTCCAAATGCCCACTATAATATAAAGTATACAAACTCATAATAGACCTTCTTCCCAATTCCATCCCTATCTACATCCAATCAATATTTTAGTACTTGAAATGTAAGGAAAATGTAGATAAAGATGCAATTGAAAAGCAAATGGTCTATAATGGGAATGCCTATCTTTGTGTTGATTGTAAGTAGGCAAGCATTGGCTTATCGTCTTGGATATTCTCCCCATTACACTTAAACTCTATGGATATGTTGTTACACCTTCTCTCAGGAAGAAAGTTCTATAAAAATGAGAATGCTGAGAGTGAAAAGAGGATCCAATCAAAAGCCCTTCTCTCTGAAGAAGGTGTGACATCCCTTCAAGGTCGTGTGGAGAATGAGAATGGAGAATGGGTAGAAGCAGTGAAAGTAATGAAAGCAGCATCGCAACAAAAGTGGTGAAAACTATAGTCCAGTGAAAGTGGCATTATAATGAAAGTGGTGAAACTAAAGCGCGGTGAAAGTGGTGAAAATCAACTGCATGGTGAAAGTGGCGCTCCGAGGTGAAACATTTGCATGCGGAAACTGCTTCATGCTCATTCTTCACCTCAGGAGGGCAAGAATCCCCAGTCTCAATCTTCATTCTCAATCTTCAGAGAATGGACCCTCCGCAAGCCAACAAGAGAGTGCCACGTCCCCATTCTCTAAAGATTGAGAATGGGGAAAAGAAGGTGTGACAACCTCCTCTGTTTCTGCAGACACTTTGAAAGCTTCTGCCCTGTAGCTCTGCACCTCCTTGCACTCCTTTCTCTCGTACCGTGCTCTCAATTTTGTGAATCTTTAGTGAGGAACATCTTTAGTAGCCTCGAGATGAATCTCTGTCGAGCTCAAATCCATGCCGAGAATGGTGCGTTGGAATTGAATGGCGGAGCAAAAGGACTCATCCGACAAACCCTGAGGTCGGTTTTGCAGCACTTGATTGTCCTGTACTTGCATCCCTAGCTTTGGCTTTGGTGAGGCAGTGTATCTGCCTTGAGTTGCTGTATTTCATGATTTGCGAGCTAGCAGGTCAGTAGTGTGCCGGCGGTTAGATTCCGAGTGTTCGTGTGTAACAGAGCAATCTGTAGTAAATTTTTTTGGTTAATCGTGATTATGTTATTTAAGCTTGTGTAATCAGCAAAGTGATTATTCCACGAGTTTTCCTTGTACCCTAAAGCTCTGGGACTCTGGAAATCTAGTGGAATCGTTTCTTCCAACCGATATGCACAACAGACAAGCCAGAGGAATGCTTCCGTAATTACACTTTTTGTTTGTTTCGCCGGAAATCTTTACTTTCATCCACGTCATTGCTCGGCCTTCGATCAGATGCGTCTGCTTCTGCTGCGAATGGTGAGTCGACGTTTTTCCATAAAACTCGTGTGCCCTCTATATATCTGCCTCTGGTCTGAACATGTCATGATTGGCTAGCATGTGCCGGCGGTAAGTAGGTTTCCTTTGAATTGAGCAATGTTCAGTACGAATGGCAACGTTTAGTATAATTAAGCTTAGCTTAGTAATATATCTATACCTGTTATCAAAAGAAATGCCAGATTTAGGTTTGTATGTTCTGGGAGCTGTCTTAGGCAGGAGCTTTCGCATGGTGAAGATTTGGCTGGGTCTTGTGAGGGTTTCGCTGCCTGTTACTTGCGAGTGCTACTTGTCGACACTCGATACAGGGTATCGATTTGCAAGATTTCTGCTTAGGGTCTGCTTTGATGAATCCGGTGTGCTATATCTTAATTCACCTTGCTGCTATCTCTGCAAGATACTACAATGGTGAGGAATCTATGCTGAGGGTATGTTCGCACTCGGTGTTAGGGGTGGTGTTTGCAATATGAATCCAGTCCAAAACTATATCAAAATTCATTGTTAAGACCCTCGTTAACGCCACTCTTTAACACCAAGTTAGAACATCCCTTTATAGCCCTAGTAAACTGAGAATAATTATTTGCCATTTTTTTAGGTCTGTTGAATGTGTTTCCATGGCATCCGATCGGAGACGAGTGCTGCTCAGGTTACAGTAACCCTTGGAATGGTCAAATTGGGTACGTCTTCTCCGTAGAATATGAATGGGGTGTTCCCTGAGCAGCTCTTTGCCCGCTGATCCTTTCACTGCGGCGTCGTTGTTGTATTTCGGTTTCTTACACCGAGACCATTCTCCATTTGGA
The DNA here is from genome assembly GCA_963920665.1 of Straminergon stramineum. NCBI lineage: Eukaryota > Viridiplantae > Streptophyta > Bryopsida > Hypnales > Calliergonaceae > Straminergon > Straminergon stramineum. The sequence continues at coordinate 13,550,651 of OY987264.1, read as the reverse complement.
AATCTATTCCCCTGCAAATCTGTGTGAATGTTCCCTGTGGCTAGCATGTAGAACAGCAGACAGTTCTAATCACAAACCCCACTGGGTTTTCGTCGAGGGTTTTCTGTTATTCGCGCAATATAGCTAGTGTCGTCAAGATGCCGCATCATGAACGATGGCGCATTCGGATTCCTTGTTAATACTCCTAAGCTTTTAGATTGGATATGGTATCATGCTATGTTAAAGTAATACATCTTTTTGCTGGCATGGATGCCTGGTGATGCTTGGAGATGGTACGACAGGTTTTCAGGTGGGTTGTTAGTTGAGCGTTCTTGTTACGAAATTGAATGAGAAGTTTGGTGGGCTCGAGTGTTTAGCATTTACTGCGATGATGCTACTCGTCTTCTTTGGGTATTTCGCCAACTTCGATAGTAATGTTAGATCTGGTTTCTTCTGTGTCTACGTTCCTTTGCACACTGTGCATGGTGTCAAAATATCTGAACTCTATGGAGTAGATAATTATCAGGTCGACTGGTTGAACTCGTCTTTCACATGATCCGGTTCTTAGCTTTGGTTTTCTTTACGGAGCCTGCACCACAATACGTATTGAGTTTTGTGGAACAGTTGCATTTTTGTTACAATTATTTTGGCCTTGCTAATATTTTATGATTTTTAATTTTTGCCTCCTTGAATCGTCAGCTCATCCTTACATGCTTGATTGTGTTGCACCAGGTCTTGTAGCGAACTCGAAACACTTTCTGGAATTTCAGCCCTGACGAAGTCCAGTATAGTGCAGTAACTTCGGGTGAGTAGTTGACTGTCTGATCCTATATTTGAATGTCAATTCCGGTCTAAGTTCAGAGATTGGGGTTCCTGTGCTGGTGACTCCTTTGTAGCAAGTTACGTTAATGCGAGGAAGCTGTTCTTATGGATTTGGATGCTGTACTATTAAGCTGTTAGCTGGAGTTGGGGAGTTTCCAATTTAGTAGAATGAACTTGAAGGTTGGGTGGTTGAACGTGTAGTGTCTTCGAGAGTTGATGAATATTGGTGAGGATCGATTGTTTTCCGGTTCTCTTGAAATCTCGCACTTTGTACTTACGGCATGTGGTCAAGGCTTGAAACTTGCCAGCGTAAATTTCATTTGATTTATAGTCTTCTTGCTGGTCGTGCCTTGTTGACGTACTTCATTACTATTAGTACTGGGATGTGCGAATGTATTTAGTTTGCAGGTGTAGTATATTTTAACGAGGGTATACTGCTCCAGTTGATTCAGTGGTCTTGCTCACCCTACATGCGTTAATTTGGACTTGCTGTGTTTCACTCAGCTATTTTATGCTGTTGTCCGAACCTCGCTGGGACTCCTGGATTGCAAGTCTTTGTCATAAAATATTTGGAGGAAAGTACGTTGTATGTTGTCCCACTTCAGGCTGGTGGTCAGAACTCATTGTACACAGGATCCCTTTGCTGAATTGATGGTGGAGATGGGACTTATTTCGACAGCAATCAGATTATTGGTGCATGATGCTGAAGATTCTGGTTCGTAGTTTGCGTGGAATGACGGGATGGTGAATGAGCTGAAGAGGCGTGTGGATCTCCCAGAATCTTCTCACGCTTCGAAACTTGCTCGTTCTGATGATACTGACCAAAGGTCAAATTCTCTCCCGAGTCTTCTGTGCTCTTTTTATGCTTCTCAACTTCATGCAATGGAAATATGGCCTTTGCTAAAGCGTCTTGACTACGTGAAGCAATTAGTGGTTGATGATCTGTATCGTGATTTTGTCCATGTTCAGGAGATGGGGTTTGGAACCCGAGCATACTATTTTTTTAAGCCACAGTGGCAAACAGAAGAATTTCACAGCGACTGTGGGTGGAGCTGAAGCGAGCTCATTATTGTCCTTTTTTCGACAAGTGCCCTGATAGTTTGCCCAAGGGTCATGATTTTCCCTCAGCCATCGTCCAGGCCGCCCGGCAATGTCATGTTGCAATTCTGGTTCTGTCGGAAGATTTTTTCACCCGTTCGAGGTGGCCCATGATCGAGTTGAGTGAGTTTGTGAAAGCCCAGGCATCGCCAAACTCCAAGTTGAAACTCCTTCCTTTGTTTTATAAGATTTCTGTGGAGGACTTCAAGGACGTGGAGCGCCAAAAGCGATGGCAAGATCTTTGGCAAGGTTGGGCGGCCGAGGATATCAGAAGTAGTAGAACTCACCAACTGGATGTGGGTGCGTGGTCTTCTGCTTTGTCCGTGGTTGGTCGATGTAACGGATTGGAGTATGTTGAAGAAGTTGGTGAGGTGACGTATGTTGCGAATGTGGTGGAAGCTGTGCGCAAGTTGCAGCGACCGTGCTTGAAATATGATGTTTCTCATGTGCAGTCATTGCGGCGGTTGTGTGAGGTACCTCTTTCCCATGTATGAATCAGTCTTGATTGGTTTTTTCTATTGACCAAAATGAAGCTCTTGTTTTGAGTATGTTTTCGTCCTTGTTCATTCCCTTTGTGAGCAATGTTGTAAGGGCCCCTTTCCGGGGTTTTGGATATTCGTTGAGTAGTCTTGGCATTTCATTGATTGAAGTGTCGACAGTAAAGGAAATGTCTAGGAGACGAGTGGCCCAAATTTAGAGATATTTAGGCTTACAATTGATGTTCTATTGTTGATCAAGAATGTTTTGTTCATAGACATTCAAGATTCCGTTTCTTTAGTTCTTTTTTGCGTTGTCAGTTTGCATTAAACCTTCCAATCGTTCTGAAGTTTCTATTCTTGTTAATTTTGAGTGAACATTTTCCATTCCTTTGATCTAATAGGTGACTCTCTTGCTTTCGTAGTACTTGAAAGTTATAAACCTTTCAAATTAATGCTTTTGATGCACTTTGATATCTTTCATTTTTCTTTTTGGGTATTAATTTTGTAGTGGTCTTTCTATTGTGTTGGATCATCTCCCTATGTATTTTTTTTTTCACATTCTAGGTGTTTAGTGTAGTATCTTGCTTTTTGCATCAAGTGTTCCTACTGATTTTTTCGGCCCTTTGCTTTGCATAGGCAATATCTTCCAAATTTTGTGACTCAAAGGATGAGCATCTTGATTATGAAGTGCAAGTTGTGGGTTTATTTGGCATGGGAGGTGTTGGCAAAACCACCATCACTAAAGCTATGTGCAATGGACGTTTTGGAGACTTTGTTGGGGACTTTTGTCACGTGGAACTTGGGGTGAAGGATGTTGGTGTATTAAGAAGGCAAGTACTTCAAGATTTGACTAATGAAACAAGTTTTCCCAATGATCTTGACAAGGTATGTGAGTTGTATTGATTGATTTAACAAGGTATTTGAGTTGTATTGATCGATTTAACAAAGAATCAAGTTGGTAGAGTATTAACTTCTTATAGTTCAGATTACCTTGAATATGTGAAGATTTGTAATTAAGGTGCAACTTGAGTAATTTATTAAGAACATTTGATTTAACAAATGTTTACAATTTATTTCCATTGGTCAATTGTTTTTACCATTTACTTAAGTTGTATGTCATATCTATTAAAATAATTTTGAATTAAATTTTCCCATTCAAATTTGGAATGTTGAATTCAAACCATTGTAATTTTGTTAAAAGTATTGGTCTTTACTTTTTGAAGTCATTTTTTTGAATGGTAAATGTTTGAAGCTAAGAAATTTGGGAATTTTGGTAGTAGATATTTGTAATCCATGAATTATAGGTTACTTGTGGGGTGGAGTTTTGATAATCTATTAATAATACTTGGAAATATAGAGAGCTAATTGAAATCTTTGAACATTTGAATAGACAAAAATTATTGTTTTTGTGTGAGACATGTTTACACTCATTTGTTCAAAACTTGAACATCTTGGCCCTAACCTCTAAAGAACTAGGGTAGTCCAATCTTCCAAAATTGTTGAGATGTATTATAAAATGCAACTTAGAAGAATGATTTAATGATGACTCAAACAATAGTTCTAAAATATGATCCATAGATGATATCCATATGGTTAGATCAACTAGTGCTTAAACCATATTTTCAATTAATTTCATTTGAAATTGATTGCAAATTAAGTGTTTGTGGTTTTTAAAAGATTTTTTTTTTAAATCCAAAATATTAAGGTCTGATTATATTGATTTTTGAAGAATTTTATTGTAATTTTTTGTGTAAGTTGTTTTTGAAGGTTCATTTTTTCAATTAAAAAGGTTACTTTTCACCCCTAAATTTTCAAGCCTTTCCAAGTGTGTTTTGATTAGGATAAAATAACATGAGCTCATAGTTATACCTAATGAAGTAAGGTTTTTTTTCAAGATGTAATCGTGTAAGGTAAACTATCCCATTTTAGACCAAATGGGAGCCAATTCATTGTAGGCTAAAATATGTCTTGAAATGTACACCATTTACAAACTTTAACCCACAATAGGTTGGCTCCCATCTGGTTTGGAATAGGATAATTTACTTTAGATGTTTAAAGAGCTGACTTATTAGTATGCATACCAATTCGAGTGCAAAATTATATAGGAGTTGTGAGATTATAACAAGAGAAATGTATGTTTTTTATTTTTAGTATTCACCCATTTTTCACAATGGTTCAAAAATTTGCATATAAAATACATTTGATATTAGAGGTGACATGATTGAATAAAAATTGTGTTAGCACACTGAAATGTATTTCCCAAAACCTTAAGTTCTAATGAAGAGCTATCGAAATCATTACACATTCCACCTTGCAATTGTTGAAATACAATTTTTGTTTATAAATAAAAATCACAAATAATTCCAAATTAACACTTCCATGTTCAAATTTTTAATGGTGAAAATCATGAAAATACATTGTTCTTTCCAATAAGATTCTTTCCAAGACAAATGGATAAGTACAAATTTTAGATCTCAAAATTAAGTGAAATTGGCAAGCTTTGTTCAAAGTCATGAAATGAAGTATAATTGGTAAACTTTATTCTTCACTAATGATACATATATGATTTCAAAGACCTCTCAAAAATCAAATATTCACCTTTTCTAGTGTAAATTAAAAGTTTTGAATAGTTAACCTTTAAAATTGTTCATGTGAAATTTTAAAATGGGGGAAGGAATTCAACTGCCTATACTAGAATGAGACGGAAATTCTAGATTGACCTAATATAGCTAGTTGGTCACTTAGGGGCTAAAGGCCAAACCTACCAATAACTATTGAATAATAGAATATTTGCAAAATAAAGTCTTAAAAATCTACAATATACAAATGTAAAAGAACTAACAGACATTTCTTCAAAAATATTAATGGATGAAAAAATTCATTTTTATATGTTTAAGATGTATTTGCATTCATTGGTTGCTTAAAATTTGAACTCATGGATCTTTAGGGGGCAAGGCTATATATGTTGAAGTATTTGGATTGAAATACAATGATGATTGTGTAGTATTAGAAGATACTTGTTAAGTACAATACCAATATTAGTTGATGGTAGAGTGATTATTTAATATTGGTTTTGGTGGTTAATTCATTGTTAAATGACATTTCTTTGTCATGATTTCACATGTATATTAATATAAATTTTTAGTTAATATTTGGTGATGTATTTCTAGATCCTAAAGTTGAACCAAATGATTTTAAGTTAATTGCTATGTAGGCTTGTTTGCGACTTGACTTTGAATTGGTTGTTTTGAACAGTTGAAAATACTATTGAACAAATGTATGCAACATCAAAAGGTGTTTATTTGCTTGGACAATGTTTGGCTTGGGGACATTGAGGAGGCTAGAATGTATTTGCAATTAAATTACAAAGTTGGCAGTAAGGTATTGGTGACTTCAAGATCATGTGAAGTTTTGCAAAGTTTGGGTCTCAAAGAGTGCCATTGCATGGAAATGCCGGAATTAGACAAATGTGATTCAACAAACTTATTTCTTCATTATGTTGGTTTGGTCTCGACAAATAACATCAATGAACAAGAGTGGGATGTTATTCATAGGTGTGTGCAAGCATGCCACTTTTCAAAGAGAAGTTCACATGGTTTGAGAAATGATTCCAACACTCTACAATACTTGCCATTAGCTTTAAAGGTTTGGGGAACGCAATTGGGACAAATTAGTAGATGTCCATTGGATTGGGAGGAAAGCCTAGTGAATTTGTGCATCCATAAGTTCAACACCTTCAATGATGATGTGCACCCCCTTTTTTCTCTTTTGAGACAAGGTTATGATTCATTGAAGCTAAGAGACCGACTCTTATTTTTGGACTTGGCAATCTTTGTGATTCCTGCTACCAAGGCTACTAAGTTTTGGAAATCAAAATTGGACATTATGAAATGGCTCCAACATGCTCATGAATGCGAGATCTTTTCTATTATGCAAAGTGTAAGTCTTTTTGACAATGGTAATAGTAATGATGAGATTATGCATTTGTACTTGTGTGAATTTGTCTTTTGGATGTTGTTTATTTTCAAATGAGCAAAGGTAGCTAGATGTCTTTTATTAAGTGTTTCTATGGTTCTCAAGTTTTTTGCATGATTGGCACGATGAGATTATAACCTTTAACTTTCCATTGGAATTTTAGTTGGAGGCTTTGAAGAGGAAGGCACTTCTTGAGTTTTCTTTGACTAAAAAGGTCTTGGAATTTGACATCCATGATTTATATCTTGAATTTGCGGAAGAAGAGATTCAAGCTTTGGAATCTCATGGTAAAACTAGTCATATTTTACATGATGTTGGAGGGGTTCGCTTGCCTTCTAAACTCCGAAGAAAGTGGGAATGCCGAGATTTAAAGAGGATGGGGATATATGAGAGTGAAGTGAATAGCATGAAGAGAGATGACCTATTCTATTGTTCACAAGTGGAGGTGTTTCAAGTTTATGGATGCAAGAACCTTGAGGAATTAGATGATGAAGGCATGGATGGTTTGCGGATGTTGGATGTTGTGGAATGTGGGAAGCTTGGTGAGAAATTTCAAGGAGTGAATAAGTTGAAGGATCTTGAATGGCTTCGGCTACACCTTGAAAACCCCAAACTTTTTCTTGGAGACTTCTCATCATTGACAACTTTGCAATTTTTAGATTTGGGTGGTGGTAACAAACATTTCTTCCATCCTCTAGACCTAAGTGGGTGCATCAACTTGCGGTAGTTAATTATTCACTCATGGGAAAGTCTCCCCAATTTGGGCAATTTGACTATGTTAGAGAAGGTTGATTGTTATCGTTGTTTGGAGATGGAATCTACAATTGGCTTAAACTCATTGACAAACTTGAAGGTTCTAGACCTAGTTTATTGTTTCTCATTGGTTGAGCTTCTTGGATTATGCAATCTTGTTGCTTTGGAGACACTCATTTTATTTGGTGCAGCATTACCAAAGCTCCATGGTATTGGGAAGTTGCAACATTTGCAAGAACTCAATGTTTCATGTTGTAACAATCTCACAAGCATAGTTGAGCTAGAGTATGTGACATCTTTGTGTCATCTATGTGCACATAATTGCAAATCTTTGCTCGAGCTTCCGAATATGAGCAACTTGAAGATGTTGCAAGTAGTTAATTTGAGAGATAGTGTTATATCAGTGATACCTGGTGGTTTTGGAAGGTTGGCTAAAAATCGCATTTTTGATTTGGTCGGGTGTGTGGAGTTGTTGGAACCTCTTGTGCTTTGGTTGTGGGAACAAGAGCTACTATTCGTGGAGGGACTAAATGATAGTATTTTCCCGGTGAATATCTATACATCATCTTTTTGCATGTTGATGTGATGATTGTGATCATTGAATGTTGCAAGCATGTGTGAAATGGTCTTCTTTGCCAAGATGATATTGAAAGTTTGGAAGTTGTTAGTAAAGATAGAATTGTCACTTACATGTGGAATTTTATTTTATTTTATTGATAGGAATTGTTATATATTGAGGAGACTAAGGATGAAATTTGGAGCAACATTAGGAAGGATGTTGCTTATTACATGGACCAAACATCATCTAAGGGTTTCAGATTAGCAAGCAAATGCAATTCATTGGCAAAAAAAGTTGGAGGAATTGAATCTGCTATCAAAGCATTATGTGAGTATGAGGACTTGGGCATACTATCTTTAGTTGTTGCAAAATATTCAGCGAAGGTCATTGCCATTCCAAAATTATCCAACCGGATTATGGAATTTCTCTATCAACAACTTAATTATTCTTTAAGTGAACGTCATTCTGGTTTCGATCTTTGGGATGGTCATCCATCATTTTTGCGCATTCTATTCATCCTGGAACATGTGATGGAGAATGATATGCTAGTGAAGTTCTTGGAAGTTGATAAGATTTACTTGTTTATAATGAAGTTTGGGATTAATGATGATTACAACTTTGAACGCTACGACTTTGGGAGATTTTTAGATTCGGTATTGCAGCAGTGGTCATTGAATTTGAAGCAATGCTGTTTTGAAACAGATTGCACTTGTATGGAAGGTTTTTCCAAAGAAGAATGAATTTGTTGGATGTGATGATTCAAACCATTTCAATGCCATTTTGTTTGTCAATTTTACTCCACTTTTCAAGCATATTCTTTGCATTATTACTTGTAAATGGTTATGAAGAGGGACCATATTCAATCTCTAGATGAACTAGAATTCATCATGAATCATTGTTTTATTCAATATGAATGAATCATCATTAGCATAGTTGAAGATTTCAAGATCGACTCCTTTCTCAAATTGGTTAATGGTCTCCTTATAAGTCCCAAGCACAAGTTTAGTCCAAGAATTTTACTTCTCATATTGTGCTACATGGGAGACATGGTTCTCATCTCTATGCAATTGAAATCAATGTAGACATAAGTTTACGAGACATTGGCATTCATATGTCTTATAGTATATTTCTATCATACAACCTCATTCAATTGATGTTTTAGTGCTTTTGATGATACAAGAGGGATTGAGTGAGTGTATATATAGTCATGAAGGTAAATTTGAGTTTTGTAGCAATTATTGAAGAATAAATTGTCATGAATCTGGTGAAGTTTTGAATTTGTGGTAGAATCCTAAGTACTCTTAACTCTGACAATATATATGACTGGAAGTATGAATTTGGTTGAGTATTCATGTGAAGAACTATCATTCTTTTCAATCTATGTAGGATTAAACTTTTCACTTAAGGTTAATTCTTCATTTTCCATGACATGTGATTTTTAGATTTTGTGAAGGAAACAATCATACATTTAAATATTTAATTGATAGTCAACAATCTTTATTTTGTATCAAACCTTATGTTCCTATTTTATTATATTTGATGCCAATGTGCCAAAATTATTGTTGTCATTCAAGACTATAATCATAGCAATGATACAAATTACATTAATGTATATTCACATTTAACCCCTAAAGGATTGGATGTCCATCAAAGGGATAATTGGAATTCGAGTAGTTGATGATGAAGTCCAAAATCATTAGAGACAAACGAATTCTACTTGAGATCTACAACTTCCCTACTCGGCTAAATGGTTATGAAGGTTACCTTTTAGAAGATGTCAAACAATCCAACTAGCAAAAAGGCAAGTTCAATGTCTTGAATTCTCGAGCAAGCAATCACCATATTTGGGGAACAACAAGGGTTACTCAATGAGGATTTGAGGATTTGTAAGAGTGCGAGTATGGAGTGTGAAAATGTGTCAAAATTGAGTGTGAGCATCTTGGTTTGGTTGCACCATTGCAACTGCATTTTTTTCGCCATTTCCTAGAACACTCACGCCACAATTGAAGCAAAAGAATTCATAGAAGTTGTATAACAATCATTGCTACCAAGTATCTTAGTCCATAAAAACAGTCATTAGTGAGGCAACTTAGATTAGTACTGGTGTCATGTAAAGAAAAGATTGTTGATGCAAACTCCACCAAAATCCTAAACCCTACTTTTTCCATATTTCTATAAAGAAGATAAAATCAATCACCAAGGGCAATGCAATTTCATTTAACTCTAGTTTCCATTTATGGTAATCCAACATGAGCATGACCTTACTCGGTTTTGACATAAATTGTTTCTGGAGATCTTGTGTGAGATTTTGTTGAGCATTTGTTGTAACGAAGTTGCACAAGTGAGTCAATTTCTGAATTTAGTTAGCACTAGTTTATTTTCAATGTGGTGACATTCACATTCCTTACAATTGCAATCAAGTGTTTGAATTAGGTTTCAAGAGTGAGGGAAAGCTTGAGTGGAGAGAATTACGTAAGCGTTTGAACTTCAAATTGAAATCAATTGTGTGAACATGCATCATATATGCAAGATTGGCTCTCTTTTTGGGTCTGCTCATTTCTTATATTCAAGTAAAGAGACTATTAAGAACTCGCAAATTTTGATGAAGTAATGCATGAGTTGGTTGTTGTGAGCTTTCTTAGTGATTGCAAGGGGAGTGTGACATGTTGGTGCTTGCATCCATGCACATCCATTCTTCACGATCAAATGATCAATGTTTAGCTAAGGTAAGAGCACCCAAAAGCGTCAGAATCTACAGAGCATAATCATTTCAGGTTGTAAATGTAAGTAAACAGTACATGGCTTATTTGTTTTGACCTAAAATGATAAGAGGTGTACTGTCCAGCTACATTTACGTTCTAGAATGAATCTCTAGCGTAGAATCTGACGCTTTTAGGTGGAGGGATGCTTTAGGGTGCTCCTACCTTATATTGATATTGCAATTGTAGGATTTTCAAAACCACATGCTAGCTGAAGTAGTTGACTTGGTTATTTGGCATTACTTTGGCATATCTTCTTCCAGTAATGGGGTTGGGATTCATTTGAAATTATTTCCATCCGTAGATTTAGAGTGTGTGAATACTCCACAATCTTCACCAAAACAAAATCAACCATTGACTTTGAAACCCTAAACATCCAATTTGAAATTGCAAAATATAATGAGGTCAAGAAGTGTTGGACATAGTATTGTTTGGTAGAATTTGAAGGATGATCACGTTGATTATCATCCCTTCAAGAGTAGAAGTGAATGTATGGTTCTCTCTTCAATCAAGAAAGAGTGGTGGGCACACAGAAGATGCAAGAAGGTGTAGTGGAGCTTCAATGATTGGCACTTGCAAAGCAAAAGTATTGCATTTGGAAATTTCTACTAGTTCAAATGTTGTTTCAAAGATGGAAGTTCAACATGGCTACATGCACATACTTGAGAATTTAGACTGAGCTTGCTTGTGGCAGTGCAATGAGATGAGGTTTGATTGAGGTTGAGTATTTTGTATTGAGGTCTGTACAACACGAAGAATTGAAGCGGAGGTATTACCACAATTGACCATCATGAGTTGATTAGTTTCCAACAAGAGTTAGGATCTAGATTGAAGTGGTCATCGATCTCATTATAATCATTGTCCTCGTTAGATGTTATACTTCGTCTATTGTTGTAACTTGAAGTATAGTCTTTCTTGGTTTCTCCATGTTCTGATTAGCATTCATGGAGGGTTACTAACATTGCTATTAACAATCTTTAGGTGTGTTCTGGTTAGCTTTTAGAGGATGTGAGACCCCAATTTATTACTAGGGGTTTATTCTTTTCTTTTTTTCGTATTTTATTATTTTAAATGCAGTTTTATATACAAAAAGCCCCCATAAGAGTCTAGAACCAAAATAGGTGTGTCACATATCAATATAATATTTGATCTATATTTGGAATATTATAGCTATAATGGCCCAATCACAAGTTGTAGATAGGTTAGAACCCAACTAATTGTGGCAATTTGGTCAATTACGAGTGATGAACGTACTAGGCTCATAATTCCTCATAGAAAGGACATCTCTAGGCTAATATTGGTTGAGGGAACCCTATTGAGGCATATAGGTCAATTCTCAAAGATAGGTCTTAGTTTCCCCATTTCATTGACGAAATAATAGATCCCCAATTGTTGATTTACAGATGTCAAAAATACTAAGACGAGACTGTAGAAGAATCTTTAGTCTAAGGAGGGTGAATTACGGTTAAAATCATGCCCAAGAACCAACAGCGAAGTCAATTTGCCAAGATTTCCTTGGTGTAGAAGATTTTTTGGCCACCCATGACTAAATGAAGGGGTGGGTTTTGTCCCCCTTTAGGCCAATGTGTAGAATAAAAATATGAGCCTACAAATGTATTGTAGGATTCTATGGGAGGTTTAACATAAAATTTCGTAATTTTCTAATAGTCAGAAAATGCCTTCCGAATGGTCAACTATCCAAACATACGATGAAAAATTCCTAGAAATTCTCTAGATGGTGGTAAAATCCCACTAAAAATGAGAATATCTTATTTTATATTAATAAACTTCCCTGACAAGTTACAAGACATTTTGATAGTGAGAAGTACCCAAATTTGCAAAATTCCATGACAACTAATGAAAATTTAAGTCCACAACGGAGTTGATCAGTAGAGCGGGAGCATAAGAAATTGGAATGAGGCCCAAGCTAAGTCTTTTCTTAATCCCCTTCACCCACTTCAAAGCCTAAGCTAGTTACTTTTGCCAACCATTTCAAAATCCCAAAGTTGAATTTTTGCCCGATTTTAGCGTTTAGTTGGCGCTAGGTTTCGTTGAGATTTTGAAGATAGAAAAAGGGGTGGACAATCCCTCACAATTAGAAATGATCTTCTGAAGCCAACAACAAAATTCGATTGGAATTTGGAGTTAATCTCCAAAAGTTAACTTAGTAGGCCAACATAAGATGAAAACCTTATGGATGAGGATGAAAATTTGAAAAGATAAGGTTAACTTAGATGAATGAGAGAAGGGGGATTGTCACAGCTCTAGTAACACCTTACAGCTCCAAACAAACTTCAAGAGCCCTTCACAACTTTCAAGGCTCTCCACGCATCAATATTGGTATCATTTAGGTCCAAACTAACTAACACTGCACATGCCACACACTCATAGCATTAGTTTCCATTTCCAACTCAAATTGCTAAGTCCTAATGATTGGGACTTCTAACACACACTTCACTCGTGCCACTTGGCATATCACTTGGTGATATGGGGAGGAACTTCCATCTTATTATGCTAGGACTTATAGTAGCACTACTCACCACAGTTCTAACTGCCATTGGTTGTTACCCCACTTCCCATTAAGTCCGTAGTGTACTTGCTACTCTCTCTCCAATACTAATCGGGGACTCACAACTTGGAACACATTACCAAAGGCCTAGCAAAGAGTGGGACTCCAACCAACCGGTGCTCCGGGATACACACACAAGTGTCCCAAGGAGCCTTGAAGCCGGTGGTGAAGTTACATCACCACCCATGAGTCACCGAGACTCATCAAGGCTCTAAAAGGGAGGGAGGAGGGAGACCAACCCTTCCTTATAGTACTTTTGTGGCATTCGGCAGTCCCCCCCTTGTGGATCAAAGGTACATGCCAAATCCCCTTGGGTTTTGGAAGACCACCCGTTTCCAACCGAAATCGCCAAGTTCTCCCTCCGTTTCGACTCTTGAACTTCCAAATAGTGTAACTTTGTCATTAGGGCTCTAAATCCCACATGCGAGCCCATTTTGGATATCTATGCAACAAGTAGATGCTTATGGATTGCTCACTTGTCCCCTTTGGACAAGTTCTCGAAAAGTTATGACCCTCCAAAGATTCGGATTCACCAAGAGTGGCATCACACCTTCACCACGGCTCTTCACTTGGCCATAACTTTTGGCTCATGGCTTAGAACCTCGTAATGCTTGGCATTATAGGTTCCTTGTCTTTGTAGCTTGCCAATAGTATGCTATATGCCATACTTTGATGAGTGATTCGTTAGAAATCCCTTGCATCTAGCCTTTAAGTGTCCTGGCGCCACCAGGACACTCTCAACTTTGAACAGCCATAACTTCTAGCCTACTAGTCTAAATCATGCATTCTTTAAACATTTAGAAGTTTATTCTCAAAACCTTTCCAAGCATGTATGACATGCTACAATTCCCTTCTTAACTAGGACGCTATTGTGCCCTGTTTGCTCAGGAGTCTCTCATTTCTTCCTTCTTAGCCTCTTGCAAAGTTTGAAAAGTCACCCCCAAGGTCCCCTTTTCTCACTAAGGCACTTCGAGCACCCCAAGGAGATAGGGGCGTGACATGGATGAATGGGAAAGAGTATAAAACGGCACCTCTTCTCTTCTCTCACCACCCCGTTTTTGTATAATTGGGTCCATTAGGTCCAATTTATGTTGGAATTGTGGTGTTTTAACCACAATCCTTGCAACGGCATCTTTTCGGGGCACTTTTGGCCATTGTTGCTTTCTTTCAAGCTTGTTAGGTCTTTGTGGGTCCCTTGCATCTTGAATGTGTGTAGTATTAACTTTCCTGCTTGGAGACTTGGAGGCTTTATTTTACCTACCATATTACTTGAAGTTGTGTATGTTTACCTTTGAAGAGCTCTTTGGTCATTCTCCTTCTCTTGCCGTTGTACTAACCCTAGAGTAACTCTCCATATGACTAGTGATGCCGCTTTGAAAAGGCTTTAGTTCAAGTTTTTTATGATACTAACCCCATGTAGCTAATGCTTTGGGTGTTGAAGGTCTCTTTTTGTTCCCCAATACTAATGTGGTGTTCCTCAAAGGAGGTCAAGAGAGAGTGAGAATTAGTAAATTTTATTGTGACAACGAAGTTTTGAACCCTTGAGGGTAAAAACTCTTAGTGGTGTCTTAAAAGAGGGAACCACAGCGAAGCTTTGAACCCCTTGGAGGTAAAAAATTTTAGAGGTGTGTTAAAACTACCCATCAAGAGGATCTTAAGCCCCCTTGGTCCCTCTCTCCACAAGGTTTAGTTCCCAAAATGCATTGGAAACAAACCAAGGTTTAAGCCCCAAAAAATAAGAGTTAGAGGTCAAGGCGAGTGTAAGAAGCAACAGGTGAAAAGTAGAGTGAGGCCTCCGCTTCCGTGAACCTAGCCCACCATCCACTAACCATAGACATGGCTTCCCCAAACCCCCTTTAAAAATTAGTACAAAATCAACAAAAGAGGGAGTCAAACCTAGACTAACATCCAACATCCCAATATTTGAGAAGAATTAGGACTAGGCACCACCAGAGAGCCCAGGAAGGGTCAAGGCTGAGCGGGCTAAGACTAAGTGCCGGGCCAGGGCTCCGGTAATCAAAAGAAAAATCGGAAAGGGTTGTCCAATAATTAAGGAATTAGGAAGGGGGGTTCAAGTAATCAAAAAAGAAAGTCGGGAGGGTTGTCTAGTAAAAGAGAGGTTGGCAAGGGGGGTTCTAGTAATCAAAAAGGAGAGTCGAAGGGCTATCCAGTAAAAGAAAGTTGGAAAAGGGGGTTTCAGTAATCAAAAGGAGAGTCGGAAAGGATTGTCCAATTATTAAAGAGTTCGGAAAGGGGGTTCTAGTAATCAAAAAGGAGGGTCAGGGAGGGTTCCAATAATCGAAAAGGGAAGTCAAGGGGGGTTGTCTAATAAAAGAGAGGTTGGAAAGGGGGGTTCCAGTAATCAAAAAAGAAGACGGTTAGGGATGTCTACAAAAAGAGAGGTCAGTGGAGGGTTGTCTAGTAATTAAGGAAGAGGAAGAAGAAAAAGAGAAGACTAATAAGAGACTTCTTTTGCACTAAAACAACCTTTGGGGTGGAGAATCCAACTCCCCGTCTTCCATAAATATCACCAAAGCAACAAGCAAGAAAATTGAAGAATGATGGAGTGACAAGAAGGAGGGACTATTTGGAGGAAGAACTTAAGGGTGGATAGGATAGGAGGAGAATTCCAACGTTTTATTAGGGCCCTTAGATTAAATTTAGGTAATTTACACGAGATTAAACATAAGACGTAGGACATAAGAGGTGATTCAACCTTGGAAGATGGCATTATGTGCCCTTGGGTAACTTTGTAGGTAGAACCAAAGGTAATTGGGCGACCACAGTATGTAGGAGGGATAGCGTGGAAAGAAAAAAGAAAGAAAGAAATAGGATAAAGCCAACCAATAAACTCTTGTATCAAATTATTTTATGATTAGAATGGTGGTTCATTGTATCGAGGCACAAGAGTTCATGGCAGAGAAAGAAGAGCTTTTGGTAGGTGCAATCAATGATTCGAGTTTCGAGGTATGAGACAACCCCTTCCTAACTCTTCCAAGGTCCCTAGTTAGTGACTAGTAACTCTAGCCGAGGCCCACCCCTAGGTCAAATCCTTAGAACTATGGGTCAGGTCTCTTCTTAGGATAGAAACTTAAAGAGAAGGACCGTAGCTTTCCCAAGCCCTAAGGCACACCCCAATCAGGTCAAAAATAAGGAAGTTTTTGCTAGATGAAGGTTAAGATTGATTTGAATGAAGAATAGTTAGACCTAAGAGTTGACATAGAATTAAGGAGATTAGGAGGAGGCTATCATTTAGGGTCAAGGGCCAAAGAAGAAAGTCATTCCGAATTATAGGTTAGGAGAAATTAATCAAAGAACTTTAGGTAAGGTTCGGATGAGAGTTTCATGGGAATCCCTAATTAGGGCCAAACTCTAGATCTAGGTAGGAGCAAGTCTTTTGACCCATCCCTAAAAATTTCGAATCTTTTTGAATTAGGGAACTAGGTTCAATCGATGGATGAAGTTTCAAGAACTGAGTAGCGGTCAAACTTCATCCAGTCATAACTTTGGCTAGGAAAGTTGGATAGGGTCGAGTTTTAGGTTTTAGAAATGGCAAAAGATGAACTAGAGGCTTCTTAGGTTAGTTCTGCCTTGGCATAGGTTCCATCCAAAACATACAGTGGGCCATCCATTCAGTTGGCCCAAACACTAGATGTAGATTAAGAGTATCTTGTATATTTGGAATCACTTGAGGCACTTAGAAAAAAGATCCATTGTTTGGAAGGTACAACGGACCATGCTTAGACACCCAAACGTAGGATTCACTTAGCAAAAACTCAGAACCTAATTGTATTTGCGATTTACCAAGGGTGGGTAAATTGGTGCCCACAAGATGCATTCCATTGATTATTGTGTATAGATTGAGAAACCAAACTCCACAAAAGAGGAGGTAGTGGTTCCTTGCACTACATACCCTTCAAATCCATATATGATATTGATCTACATGCTCAAATTGATCCAACGGTGACTGTGTAAATCAATTTGTTGAGTATTGGATTATCCATTTCTACATCTCCTTACTTGTCATTTTGAATCTTGCTTAAAATCTTTGCTCCATTTTGGATGAAATAGTGCCCAAACACACTATTTTCTTTGACTTTACATAAATTGGTTAGAAACTAAAAGATTTAAAAGATCTAAAAAGATTCTAGTATTACTTCTAACAAGATATTGCCTTGAAGCAACATCTAAGATGTCTGGATAAATTCAATGGGTATTGCTAAAGTTGTTCAATAATGTTGAGCGAAGTCTTTCGGGGTTAACATTTTGTTCAATGATGGATTGGTCAAGCACGCACGTGATTTTTGTGTTTTATTAGAAGTATTAAGTTCGTGCACTCAAAGTTTGTAGGTTTGGACTTGTGTGCACCTTGCAGCAAAGTGATGGAAGTTGAGACAGAAATACATAAGCTACGATTTTGAGGGTTGAGGTTGCATCTACGGTTTCACAAAGGGAACATGAAATAATTTCATGTAGATCCATTTGGAGGAAGATTTTTAACCTATAAGTGCTCCAAAGTCTATATTTTAGATGGCAAATATAGTTTTTCAAGGTTATGTTTTGTCCAAATTATTACTTATTTATGTGACAAAATGTTTGAATATTTCAAAAATCAACTATTGATCAATTTAATGAAATTAAAGTGAACCGAGTTTTGGAAGAAAGATAGAAGCTCAATTGTCTAAGTTACAATCAAAAAAGGTTTGGAAAAGTAGTAAGAATTCATAATTATAGCTACAAAAATAAACAAATAAAATACACATGGATGAAAACTACCACAAATCACATGTTTTAGTTATAGAAATCCTCACTTTTTATTGTTCCAATAGTTGTAATATGTATATATCTATTCATGGAAGTACTCATGCAATATACAATCCTTTAAGCTTCAAAAATTAAAATTTCACCATTAAAAAACCAATTATTCTATTCTTTATTTATACTTTTTTTTATCAATAATCTAATAATCAATTGGTTTGAGTTGTATTAGTATTTATATTTCTAATTATAGTAGATTTTGAAAGCGATTAGTTCTTTGACACTCAATTATAATAAATAATAATCTAGAGGCACAAAAATTCAAATCATCAATTATAAAATTAATATTCATCATTCCAATTCAACAATTCTTTACCCTTCCATATATGAATGCTTGAACCTAATTTGATACTCATTTAATTCATACCATATAATGAGGATCCAGTTTGGCATACAAAATAAGTTGAAATTTTATTAGTCAATAGGATTGCATACTTCCTTGATTGTCTAAAAATGTTCAATTGAAGATCGACTAATTTAGTGTGCCAAATTTCTATTCAAATCAGTTGACCTAGAATTTGGTAGAATAAATTCTTATCAACAATTGTTGATCAAAGGTTTGCAGTGACCTAGACACCCATTGTCTTTCCGTTTCATGGTTGCACATGTGTTGGGTTTGAGGGATTCCTAAAATGATCTTAAGTTTGCAATAGAATGACAAATTAGAGAAATTTTCAAATGTATTTTTCTCACCTCATACTTTAGGAAAAAGGACACATTAAGATAGAGGACAGTGGTCAAAGCAAAAACATAGAGAGTCCAAGTATTGTCTACCTTTACACATGTGTATGTCTCTTTTGAATGCATTGTGACAATCTACTACTATTCTCACTCACTTGTGAAATGAATTAATTGTATTACTTGTGAAATAATTAGTAACCCACCTCCATCCCATATTTATATTTTTTTTGAAGTTGTTGTGACTACAATGGATATGGGATATTGACATAGTAAATGTTGTCAATATTAATATTACATATTCTAAATCAATGCTTATGTCCATTCATTGTACACTATTCCTATTCGATATATAACAACCATATGTATTCCACATATGATATCCATATGCATTCTACATATCAAATTTCATATTAGTATTAGGTCATCATAGGTATCCATATTATCCGTTTTTGAGGATCAATGGTAGAAGAAGGGGGGTCAAGTTTTTGTGAAAAAAATCAATGGCAAATTCATTGTAGTGGTTTCAAGTCGTTGATTAGAAAAAAATTGAATGAATAGTTGCAAATTTCCGATGGTGGGTTTCCATTATTCCCCTAAAAATCGATGGACGTAGATTTGTCATGAATAGGAGGGTAGGCACAAGGTTGCTTGCATCTTTTGGGTACATTGTCTTTGGGTCAAACTATTCCTATCCACTTGAGTTCAAGTGTGGCTCTTTCATCACCAATAGGATGTTATAGATATCTTTTGTCTTATAGATGACTTCATATAGAGGTGTAGGATGAAAAAAAAGCATTTTTCATCCAATTTTATTAGAAGGGTGCTTGAATGAGTTTTTAGAGAATAGTATAGTATATTCCCTCACTCTAGTATTATTGATTTCTTTAAAGAAGAAGATGCTTAATCCACAGACCATTCTTGCTCTTTACTCTTGATGTGAGTTTTAGCTATAAAATTTATATTTTTTAAATTTTGAAGCCAACTAATCAAATGAAGCTACTCAAGTTTAGTTTCTACTCAATTTGTAATATCTTAAAATATCTTTCAAATTCAATGTTTTATTGCAATTTGAACCTTTGGGCGTATAACCATGATTTGTTGTTTGTCTAATTTTCAAATGACAAGGTAACTTTTTCTTATACTATGATGTTCTAGACTACGAAATACACCTATGCTAAAAAATTTAGATTTTTTGAGCACATTTTGTGTTCATTCTGAATTTTCTTCACTTTCCTTAAGAAATTCAAGGCACTTTCAAATTTTCTCAATCAAATCTGAAATTTTGAGGACTTATAGAAGACATCAGATTTAATCTTTGAAAGATAAATATAAAAGATTTCATTCATATATAGTTGCAATATTGTATGGTAGCAAACAAGGAAAAAAATTTATGAAGTTTGAATTCTTGGTTACAGGCCCATACTTTAGGGGTTAAACGTTGAAATCCGTGAAAGTTTCTATATTTCACCCGCATATTTGGGAATTTTTGGAGGCATGTGGTTTCATGAATTTTGTCAAAAACAAATAAAGATCATTTCCATTTAACCCCTAAATGTGAAGATTCATCTCCAAAATTGACAATTTGAGAAAAATCATTATAAAGTGCCATTTGGAAGCATATTTTGGAATGGATATACAAATAAAAGTTGTAGATTTTTGATTTGTAGATTCCACCTATATGAGTAGATTCACCAATGCTATCACCAATATTTTTTTTATAAATTTTGAAAAAGAAATTCCAAAAATCCTTCAAAATTTAATTACATGCAAAATATTATCATTTTTTGAATAAAATTTGTTGAAATGAATTTGAAATGAGGTTCTCTTCACATGGTGTTTTTTTGAAATTTTTTGGCTCTTAAAATCTATGACCTCATTTTGGCAAATCTAGATTTGAACTAAAGTCAATGCAGTTTGACCACTTGACATACTTGCACATTTGTAATTTTAGAAAAATGTTAACATTCTAATAACACCAAATCTAACCCTTACATAGGACAACAACTTGATGATGTATCTCCACAAATTAGAATATCTTTCATCCAAGTAGTTAGGAGGATGAAACTTGAGTTCTAATCTATTCATCATCTAAAAATGTAAGAGTGCTGAGGGGTTAAGTTTGAGTGACCGAACAAAGATTGGAAATTCAATCTTATTGAAACTATGGAGCTTTAATGGTGGTCAATCTGTTTACTGTTCACCTAAAGGTCCATTTCCACTTGACCTTAGATAGTAGTGAAGGGTATGAGTCAAGCACATGCATGAATGCATGAAGCTAAGGTAGGCAAACCCATACCCAAGCGGTCCCCAATGCCGCACCCTACAAGGGGCCCTTTCAGCTTGCACAGAATAGTCTTAAATCGCATCTTTAATGCCACAAACGCCAATGAGAGTAGTTGCATGCTAATTTCAGTGCTAAGGTGACAGATTTAATGTTTTGTAGAGTAGTTTTCCAATCAAAGGAGGTTAGCAATGCAAATGGTTTGCATGGTCGAATTTAGGTATTGCAAATTATAATTTTGAGTCATTAAAAAAACAAGAAGTGGTTTAGACCTAACCAATTTAAGAAGTAGTTCAACTATAATTGGGTGGCTTCACAGCTGGAATTGCGGTCCTTCGCAGACATTGCATGGGTTTCAGAACGTCCAGCTAAGTGGACAATTAATAGTGCCTTTGACAATGAGACTATATGAGGGCTTCGAGAATGGCTTGCGGTGCACAGATCATGCAGACAGACGGTGATGATTGCCAACTTTGATGATCACGTACATCAACAATTGAGGTGAGTGCACACCCAGTCTAGGAGCTTGGGTTCTCGAATGTAGGTCAATATTTTTTGAGTCACGATGCTAATCTGAATCTACACTTGCTATTTGAACAGATGTATAAGTTAATACAAATGGTGTTATAATCAAGTAGTGTCTGCAGTGAGATTGAAAATGACTTCCTGTTATATAAGTTTGGTCACCATACTGGATCCAATTTATGAGATTCATTGTGTTCACAAATCCTACAAGTCATGTGCACTTCAATTATCTATCTTCCAGATGTCCATTGATCTTGCAAGCCTTGTGGAAATTCATAGTACCCATCTTCCAAATATTTAGATTCTTCAGTACTTTGATACATATGCATCGTTCTGCTGTCCACAGTTTCTAGTGCTGTGCAGGTTGGTAGTATCTGTTTCGTTTTTTCCAGAGTACAGTGATTCTACAGAATATATTAGAAGTCTGATATGGCTCATTGTGGCGATCCTAGGTGGATGCTAGAAACGCTTGCAGAGGAAGACGATGATGAAGTGCAGGAATGAGAATCAACACAATTAAGACGGTGAGTGCAACGGCCACTTCTGTCGAGCGTAGGACGAGCGAAAACATGACAAAGAAATTGCGGGAGCAGCACCGTCGCCGGCCATGCAAGCGAGAATGTCTGTGCGATTCAGGAGGAGAAAATGGCAGGAAAGAGGCCGGTCATGGTCGACGTGGAAAGCTATGCGAGCAAGTGTGCAAGTAGCTGCAGGCAGGTCCTAATGCCACATGGGGCGAAATACCAGCCATGCCCCTCATGCTTCGGGCTACATTGCCTGGATTTGTGGCAAGTGCCGACTGTGCCACAAGTAGATTAGGCACTACAGTGATCGTCTTCCATGTCTGGCAGTGGACGATTTTAGGTTTATATTGAAATATATTTATGTTCGTATGTAGTACAGAAAATAACAATCAGAGAAAAATATAACAAAATAGGTTCTTTGGGGGGAAGACTCAAGTTAGCTAGAGTTTTGTGTAATTAAGGTCACTCATAGGTGATATGACATTTTATCTAGGAAATAATATGCTAATTTTCCTCATAAGGAAATTCTAACATTAAAAGTGTCCATGTATATCCCATAAAAAAGATCTATGAATAAAACTAGGAATGCGTTTATTGTGGATAAATTTAGAAAACAACCCATGGGACATAGAATCTTAATTCTCTCAATGCACATCACTCATGGCCATAATCAATTTCCATATACTTGCTTTTAAATTCATAATCAAGCGATAGTCTAATTCCACAATCAATATCCATGGTCTTTTCATTTTAAACGAATTCTTCCATTAATTCTATTACAATATTCTCTTCTCAATTAATTTCATTTTCATTTTGATGAAACATTGATTCACAAAACTTAACAACCTCCAATAATTATTCTCTCTCATTTATTTGTGTTTGCATCATCTTAATTAAAAAAAAATAGATATTACAAATCACCACCATATGATACCCATTATCATATTAAAAGTTTAGGATCACTCACAATTATTCTTTCTTGAAATATATTTACTCTTTCATTCATAATCTTCACTCAACTACATAGCCTTAACTATCAAACATTTAGCCATTTTGCATTGGCCATTGCAATAGTCAATTTACATTCAATATTAATAATACACACTATGCACTTGTGATAAACTAGAAACAATGAGATGATTTATCACTCACACACCATGCACCTATAAATTATAAAGAATCACTCTTTAATTTTCTCTCATAAAATTTAAACTTAAACAATTATGCATTATTCAATTTAAAATTATCTTAATTTCACCACTCATTAAATTCCAAACACACACACACAATATACACTCATCAATAGGCACTTGCATTCAACCGCTTCGTATCACACACACATTCATAGTTCATTTAACACAATTTAACACAATTGCATATTAACACATCACAAAATAATTTATCACTGAATTGAATTGTGAAAAACATATATATAAAATAGTTCGTAGAAAAGATCATAGAAAATGTGCATAGAAAATATAATCATAGAAAAATGAACACACAAAAAGAGAGGCTAGATTCTACTTGTCCGCGCCTACATAATAAAACTCATAACTATTTATACTACCAACTCCTCATTTGCATTCATCCTTGGCTGTTCCTAGAATTGTACATTTCAACTATCAATAGCCAACTTTTGAAATCTCTCGGCATTCGCATTCACATTGTATAGATTTTCAAAAATAAAATTGAAATAAAGCCCATTTCACACCAAATTGACATTCTCAAGGCAAAATCTGAAAATTCATGTTCACATCATAGTAGTCAATTACGAGTCAATAAAAGCTCCACCATAACGTAGCTCTACAGTTGGTTATAGGTTCCTATAAGTCCTCACTTTGCACTTGAATACAAAGTTTTCCACTTTATTATTTGTCAATTTTTTGGTATCATTGGACTGGGTGCAAAAAAGCTAATCTGGTGCACATTTCCTCCAATTCTGTGGAGTCCGTGATGTACCCTATCCTCTTAAAAAGATGGGTATGGGTTTGCCTACCTTACATGGATTAGGTTTGCTATGGGCCAGTTTATACTAGGTCTGGGGCCGGATGGAAGGCTAGCCCAATTTGTCTTCAATCTGGCCTTCAATCTGGCCCCACTTTTTTCATCTGGCCCCAATTAATGTAAAGCCTTTGGGCTGGATTCTAAGGCCCTATTTCCAATTTTTGTGTTCTTGGATTTTTTTAATGCTCAATTAAAAAAACATAAAAGCACACATCTTTTCCTTTATCTTTCTTTCTTTCCTTTTAAAAAAAGTAAAAATTTATTACCTTTTATTTATTGGTTTTGGGAGATGTACACAAAATAATGATGGTGATTTTTAGATAGGGTGCAATTTTAAGTACACCCATCTTAATTAATATGAATTTCAAGAGAGTGATTCAAGAGAGAGAGCTAGGATTTCTAGAATTTTTATGTATGGTTGCAATCTTATGAGACAAACATGGGTCTTTTCTTGAAAATTCTTGAATAAAGCAAGAGTTGGTAGTCAATCTGTTTAATGTTCACCTAGAAAGGTTGTTGGAGATATGAAGTAGCTTATGGATAATTTCAAATGAACACCAAATCATAAAGAAGTTTAACTATTTTACATTCAAGTTTTTTGGAGACTTGTATAAGATATAGATGGTGGTGGAAATTCCTTCACTGAGATATTAATGATTATTCTTCAAAAGTAGTTGCTTGTTCTAGAAGCAAGAACCATCTCTTTTCAAGGCGCCAAATCTAGCAATCCTCATTGAAAAATTTAGGAAAATGGAAATTTATATTCAAACTCAATTGATCATCCCTCCATTTGTTACATTCCTGAGTGGATCTTGATTGCATCTTCACCGCTATGTACTTCATTTCAAAGATGTTGGGTTCATGCTTGGCTAAAACTTTTGTCCTTTGCCCAAGTGCATGCCATAAGGTATGTATACCCATCATGGACCTTTTCCCAACCATGTCCTTGTCCATAATTTTCCAACATTTTACAAATTCTTAACCTTAGATTGTTAGGGCAAATGTTAAACACTCGTTCGATGAGTGTAAAATACTTTGTGGGATGCATTAGATGAAATTTGAGGCCTCTAAGAGCCTGCAAGTTATCTTCAGTTCCCAAGCTATGGGAACTGGACTGAGCGGCAGTATGGCGTGGCACAATCACTGCCACGTCAGAAAATAATATATTTTTTAATTTTTAAAAATTAATATTTTTTTTTTAATTCAGTTTTAAGTTTGTCAGTAATTTTTAGAAATTTTGAGGAAATTTTTTTTTAAAAATTCCAAAAATTCGGAAATTCAGCCCATTATGGGCTAGTTCCCAATATCTGGCAGCACAGGGAACAATGCAGGGAACAACCCTGAAACGGGCTCTTGGAGCTCTCAAATGTCCCCTAATGAAAAAATCCCACAAATTATCCATTTTTGGTTTAAATAGAGGTGTCAACATTGACATAAAAAAACAAAAATTTCCTTTTTAATTTTTTCTTAATGGATGTTGAATGCCCCCAAATGGTAACCACACCTATAGGAACTTTAACTTTGAAACGCCATGTTGGTCACTATAGAAAGCATCTTTTTTGGTATCTCGTGAATCATTTCCTTTAAAATAAGCAAAATCACTCATTGATATCAAACCATTGTGCAAGATTTCTCCTTTTCACCCAAAATTTCAATGATGAACATTTGCACTTTTTGTCTTACACATAAGGATTATGTATCATCCATTAGACACTTTTTAGTCCACCCATGAGTTGTAGGGTTACTGACGGAGTGGTATTCCATGCTCTGAAATATTAGGTGGTGGAAAAAAATATTTATTTTCAAATGAATCAAACTTTCTTCAGTCAGTTTTTTTCCCCATTTACAACTGATACACTCTCAGTCTAAGTTCTTATTTTCCATCATTCCAATGTCTAGCCTAAAGGTCAAGAAAACAAACTTAAGGCTAATCTCACCATTTTTGTCATTCTTTCATAATTTTAAGATGCCTTAGTTGGATATGAGTGACCTCTAAGGTAGAAGCACCCAAATGTAATATGAGTCGTTTATGGACACTTAGAAAACAACCTAAATCCAAGCACTTGTGGACCCAAAGGAGATAAATGGGGTTCTAAAGTAGACATGTGGAGTTCCAAGAAGTTGTCATTCTTCCAAGAAGTAACCAATCACCCACACTTGATCCAAGTTTAGAGCATGTCACTTTTGGGTGTTTCTGTGCCCACTTTGGTGTTAGTCTAGTGTCCATAGTAGGTGCATCTATGAAGTTCTTTTCAAAAATTTGTATAATATTCATACGAGCTTGGAAAAATACAAAACCAATTTTGTTGGTTTCCTTAACCATTTCCTAACACACGGACATTATTTTTTCTTGTATGCATCCTCCATATCAAGAGACCCAAAATAAGTGTCGCATTTAGGTGCTTCTACCTTAATTCGACAGATTTGAAATAAGTTATTAAGAGATCCATGTCAAGAAGATATGAAAGTCATTCCTCTTACTGCAGGATCTAAATTTTTGAGGGTATTTGCTTAGATTTCGAAATTAACACCTTAAAAGTCTCCAGGTTTTTTTCCATCAAAGACCACTCAAAACTATCATTTCTATTGCAAAGAGCATAAATGTTCAACAATTGTTTTTTTAGGGTTTTTTTTTCCATATCTAATTGTAGGATTTTAGACTAGTCCAACTGGAATGAATTCAAAGCTCTCCATGTAGGCAAAAGCATTTTCTATAAAAACCTAAGTTTTGAAAAATTGATGTTGAGTTTCATGATTTATTTAGTCTTGCCCAACAAATTGTTTTTTGAACTTAGTGTGGCATATCTATTTTCCTAGGCATTGATTGAATAAAAAATATAGGCTTCCAAAGTTAATGTGTGTATATATATATCATGAAAAAAAAAGATTCAAAAATCAAGTCAAAAATTGAGATTATAAGAGCTTGCTTGAACTTTCTAAAAACCCCAAGACTCTTTAAACTTTAGGGGTTAATAAAACAATCCAAAGGATAATTATATTAATTTGATTTCAGATTCCTAAAACCAAAGCTAACTCTACTAGCTTTCATTCAAATTAGGTTTAGAGGGTGAGTTGGATGCTCAAACCTTGAAATTTGAAGTGGGCCTTGTGAGGTGAATTTTGTGTTCTACATGGTAATTGTACAAAAAAAATGTCCCCTATTTTATGCCATGTTCATTCTCAGTTCTTTTCCACCCTAATTTGTAGCCTTTGATTGTAGATATGAATTTAAACTATGCAAATTTTATCATGTGTGACAAATAAAAAAATTCTTGTTTTTTCCCTAGGGGTAAATTCTCCTTACAGAGCCAACTTTGAATGACAAGTTTAGTGTCAGGCCTAGATTCCAATTTCCAATCTAAAATACCATGTTCATGGGTTATGTGGTCAACATTCTTCACAGCCACAAGTCTATCTTTCTACCTATATAGTAGGGTATAATAATCTTACAACCAACCTATTTGAGCCATTCAAAGAATCTTGCATAATATGGAATAAAATTGGCATTTTTTGTATTACATAATTAACCCTCAATTCTTATGCAATCCCAATCAAGCATACCATATTTCAATTTCAAAAAGGAAAAATTTCATTTTTGGTGAATTTTTAAAGTCAATTTTCAGGGTTTTACATATTATTTTATTGAAAACAATTGATGATGAATTTTTTTAATTTAATTGCATAGATATGTGCGGAACTTCTATACACACATCTTTCATATTAAAAAACACCCCCTTAAGTAATAAAAATATAACCAAGGATGAATTCAATGTAAAGCGTTGTATGGCCAAACTTTAAAGAAATGGATACCTCTATATTTTAAGTAAGTTTTTCTAATTGACCCTCACATTATGACTAATTTTGTACATTTGAGCATGATGGTACAATTACTTTGCCAAAATTTAGTTATAATATAGAGATATCCATTTCTTTGAAGTTTGGTCATATGATGCTTTACATTGAATTCATGCTCAGTTATATTTTTATTACTTAAGGGGGTGTTTTTTAATATGAAAGATGTGCATATAGATGTTCCCTACATATCTATGCAATTGAATTAAAAAATTCATCGTCAATTATTTTCAATAAAATGATATGTAAAATCATGAAAAATGACTTTGAAAATTCACCAAAAATGGAGTTTTGTTTTTTTGAAACTGAAATTTAGTATGCTTGATAGGGATTATGTCAGGATGAAAGGATAATTATGCTTACCAAATATACAACTTATACTCTACATTGTACAAAAAAATCAAATGGCTCAAATAGACCGGTTGTAAAATTATTATATCCCACTGTACAGTGCTTTACTGTATGGCAGATTCGAAAGGGATGCCTACCTTGGTGACCACGCAAGCTCTGACTCGTCGCCCTCTGCACTTGGGTTCATCTCGGTAAACGCAGACACTCTGTGTTTGCGCAATGTTTTGCCCTGCGCTGTCGCCTTCCGTCTGCTTAATAGCGCTTCACTCTTTTGTGTCTTCAGTGCGGAATCATCTGTAGTAGCCTCTAGTTGACTCTGTGTAGAGCTCCAGTCCATGCCGAGAATGGTGCGTTAGTGGTGAATGGCGGAGCGGAAGGGTTCTACCGACGAAAGTGGAGGTAGGTTTTGCAACACTTGTAGACCCCGTTCTCACACCCCTTGCACCCCTAGCTTTGGCGCTTGTGCAGACTTAAGGTTTGTATGTTTTGGGATCTATCTTACGGAGGAGCTTTCGCACGGTGAAGATTTTGGTGGTGTGTTGGAGTGCGTTCGGGTTTCGCCGTGTGTTCCACCGAGTGCTACTTGTCGGCACAGGATTTAGGGTATCAATTTGGAAGGTTCCTGCTTAGGATCTGCCTAGATAATCAAAGTCCCTGTTCTTCGATAAGTTTTCCTGCTATCTCTGCAAGATGCGACCATGTTTAGGGATCTATGTCGAGGGAATGTTGGCACTGGGTGTACTTGGAGGTGTTGGAGGTGATGTTTGCAATGTGAATCCAGTCCAGAAGTAGATCTAATTTCGTTCCGAAGACCCTCGATAACAAAAGACTTTGGACAGTAAGTGGGACAATACCTTTGCTGTCATAGTCGACGGAGAATATCCGTTTGCCATCTTTAGTATCTGTTGAATGCGTTTCCATGGCATCCGATCGGGTACGAGTGCTTCTCTGATGACGATCCCCGCTGACATTGTTCCAATTGGGTACGTCATCTCCATAGAACATGCATGGGGTGTTCCCCTTGAGCAGTTCCCCTTGAGCAGTTCTGAGCCCGCTGATCTTTTCACTGTGTCGTAGCTGTTGTACATTTCGTTTTTTTACAGCGCGACCATTCTCCAATTGGAAATCTATTTACTTGCAAATCTGCGCGAATGTTCCCTGTGGCTAGCATGTAGATCAGCGGACAGTTCTAATCACAAACCCCACTGAGGACTGTCGTCGAGTTTTTTCCTGTATTCGCACAATATGGCTTGTGTCGTCGAGGTGCCGCATTATTGAACGATGGCGCATTCTGAATTTCATGTCAATGTTCCTAAGGATCTAGATAACTATGGCTTGTGTCATCCTTTATATGTGAATGTAATTCATCTTGTTGCTGATTTCTCTGGACCATGGATGCTTGGTGATACTTGTAGATGGTGCGGCAGATTTTGAGTTGGGTTGTTAGTTTGTGACGAAATTGATTGAGGATGAGACTTCTCTACCCCCTTAGACTTACAAGTCAATAAAAGACAAATCTGTCTATCAGCTTGTGCTTGTTACGAAGATGATCTCGAATTATTAAAGAATGTTATTTACGATACTCCAAATATTCTGCTAAAGCAGCTCGTGTATCAGGATCGAGATGCTGTAACGTAAGAGGAGAATTTGGTGCTTCGGCTCGTAGAACTGTATATTCTATTTACAAAACCCCATTCTTCGCCAGTAACCCCTAATCGCTCTGACGTCCAATTTCTAGACTACGAACAGATTGAAACTCAAGTTTCATTCTCATTACTGCTTGGATGAAGGTCATCTTAATTTGTGGAGATACTTTATCAAGTTGTTGTCCTATCTAATGGTTGGATTGGTGTTAGTAGAAAACATATTTTTCATAAATGTGTAGATATGTCAAGTGGCTGACCAAGTGAAAATTGCATTGATTCTAGTTCAAAACTGGATTTACCAAAAATGAGGTCATAGATTTTAAGAACACAAAAATTTCAAAAAATCACCACGTCAAGAAAATCTCGTTTTAAATCCATTCCAACAAATTTTACTCAAAAAATTGCTTGTAATTGAATTTCGAAGGAAATTTGAAATTTCCCTTTCAAAATTTATAAAATAATATTGATGATAGCATTGATGAATTTAACTGTACAAATGAACTTTACATCTCAAAATTTACTTCTTTTATCTGTGTATCAATTCCAAAATATTCATCCAAATAGTACTTTATGATGATTTTTCTCAAATCGAGAATTCTGGAGATGACTTGTTTGGGTATTTGGCCCTATTCAAGAGGGTTGTTGGATCTAGTTTCTCCAGCCTCTACGATCCTTTGGACGTTGTGCGTGGTATCAAAATGTCTGTATGCTATGGAGTACATTATTTATTTGGTCAATCGTTTGAACTCGTCTTTCACATCTCACGGATCTTAGATTTGTTTTCCCTTACGGAGCCTGCACCTCACTACGTATCGGGTTGTGTGGAACCGTTTCATGTTGGTTACAACTGATACGATTCAACAAGACTTTATCGTTCAATATTCTTGATGGTGTTGAACCAGGTCTTCTAGCGGAGAAGAGAGACTTTCTGGAATTTCAGCCGTGAAGGAGTCCAGTATATCAGACAGAGAGCATTCGTCAGATTTTCATTCTACGCTTCCTTGGCCAACTTCCGACGTGTACATTGACTTTGGGTGAGCAGATGGCTATCTGATCCTGTATTTGAATGTCAATTCTGGTCTAAGTTGAGGGATCGGGGTTTCTGCCATACTGGTTTCCTTGGAGCACGTTGCGTCAGTGCGAGGAAGCTGTTGTATTGGATTTGGATGCTGTACTGTTAAGCTATTCCCTGGACACGAGGAGGTCACAGTTTAGCAGAACGAACTTGAAGTTTGGGTGGTTGAACGTATCGTCTCTTGGAGAGGTTTTAAATATTAGTGAGGATCAATTCTTCTCCTGTTCTATTGAAAGCACACCCTTTGTGTATACGACATGTAGTGAAGGCTTGAACTTGGCAACGTCAATGCCATTTCGATTTGAAGTGCTTTGGCAAGTCGTGTCTTGATTTAAATGGTTGGTATTAGTACGGGATGTCCTAATGTGTTCAGTTTCTACAACTGGAGTATATTTTAAGCCTGGAAGGATGCGGTCCCATCGGAAACGTAGTCAGCCAAAAGTGATCAGATTTCAGGATTAATATGTAGATACTTCATTTCTACCATTTCCTTGAAAGTCACTTGTCTGACAGTTTTCGTTCTCAAAGTCGTTACTGATTTACTAGTTTGTTTTACTCCAGTTGAATCATTAGGCCTGCTGACCGGACACGCCTTAATTTGGACTTGCCATGCTTCACTTAGTTACATTATGCTTGTTTGGACTCCTGGATTGCAAGTCTTTGTCATACAAATTATGAGAAAGTATGTTGTATGTTATCACACTTCAATGTTGTGGACGCTGGCGCTTAGAACTCATTTCATACAATGTCTGGTGAGCAGGATCCCTTTCCTTGACTGATGGAGATTGGACTCATATCGATGACATTCAAATGATTGGCGCATGATGCTCAAGGTTCTGGTTCGTAGGTTGCGTGGAATCACGGGATGGTGAATGAGCTGAAGAGGCGTGTGGATCTCCCAGAATCTTCTAACGCTACGAAACTTGCCCGGTCTGACGATATAGACCGAAGGTGAACATTCACTCCAGTCTCTTTTGTGCTCTTTTTTGCTTCTCAACTTCATGCAATCGAAATATGGCCTTTGCTAAAGCGTCTTGACTACGTGAAGCAATTAGTGGTTGATGATTTGTATCGTGATTTTGTACATGTTCAGGGGATGGGGTTTGGAACCCGAGCATACCATATTCTTAAGCCACAGTGGCAAACAAAAGAATTTCACAGAGCGACTGTGGGTGGAGCTGAAGCGAGCTCATTATTTTCCTTTTTTCGACAAATGCCCTGATAGTTTGCCCAGGGGTCATGATTTCCCCTCAGCCATCCTCCAGGCCGCCCGGCAATGTCATGTTGCAATTCTTGTGCTGTCGGAAGATTTTTTCACCCGTTCGAGGTGGCCCATGATCGAGTTGAGTGAGTTTGTGAAAGCCCAGGCATCCACGAACTCCAACTTGAAGCTTCTTCCCTTGTTTTATAAGATCTCTGTGGAGGAATTCAAAAATGTGGAGCACCAAAAGCGGTGGCAAGAAATTTGGCAAGGTTGGGCGGCCGAGGATATCCAAAGGCATGTTACTCACATATTGGATGTGGGTGCCTGGGCTTCTGCTTTGTCCGTGGTTGGTAGAAGTACCGGATTGGAGTATGTTGAAGAGCTTGGTAAGGTGGCGTATGTTGCGAATGTGGTGGAAGCTGTGCGCAAGTTGAAGCTGCCGTGCGTGAAATATGATGTTTCTCATGTGCAGTCATTGCGACGGTTGTGTGAGGTACCTCTTTCCCATGTATGAATCAGTCTTGATTGGGTTTTTCTATTGGCCAAAATGAAGCTCTTGTTTTGAGTATGTTTGAATTTTTGAGTTGTTTTTGTCCTTGTTCATTCCCTTTGTGAGCAATGTTGTAGGGCCCCTTTCCAGGGTTTGGGGTATTTGTTGAGTAGACTTGGCATTTCATTGATTGAAGTGTTGACACTAAAGGAAATGTCTAGGAGACTAGTGGCCCAAATTTAGAGACATTTAGGCTTACAATTGATGGTCTATTGTTGATCAAGAATGTTTTGTTCATAGACATTCAAGATTCCAATTCTTTAGTTCTTTTTTGCATTGTTAGTTTGTGTTAAACCTTCCAATCATTTTGAAGTGTTTGTTCTTGTTAATTTTGAGTGAACATTTTCCATTCCTTTGATCTAATAGGTGACGCTCTTGCTTTCGTAGTACTTCAAAGTTATAAACCTTTCAAATTAATGCTTTTGATGCACTTTGGTACCTTTCATTGTGCTTTTTGGGTATCTTGTAGTGGTCTTTCTATTGTGTTGGATCATCTCCCTATGTATTTTTTTTTCACATTCTAGTTGTATAGTATTTGATGTAGTATCTTGCTTTTTGCACCGAGTGTTCCTACTGATTTTTTTGGCCCTTTCCTTTCCACAGCCAATATTTGCCAAATTTCATGACTTAGACGGTGACCATCCTTGTTATAAAGTACAAGTTGTTGGTTTATTTGGCATGGGAGGTGTTGGCAAAACCACCATCACTAAAGCTATGTGCAATGGACGTTTTGGAGACTTTGTTGGGGACTTTTGTCACGTGGAACTTGGGGTGAAGGATGTTGGTGTGTTAAGAAGGCAAGTACTTCAAGATTTGACTAATGAAACAAGTTTTCCCAATGATCTTGACAAGGTATGTGAGTTGTATTGATTGATCTATCCAAGAAAGAAGCAAGTTGGCAAAGGATCAACTTCTTAAAGATCAAATTACCTTGAATATGTGAAGATTTGTAATTAAGGTGCAGCTTTAGATGAGTAATTTACTTGGAACATTTGATTTAACAAATGTTATTACTTTATTTGCAATGATCAGTTGTTTTCACCATTGCCTTTAATTGTATTTATGAATAAAATTTTGAAACTATAAATTAAGAACTTAGTCATTCCTCAATCTTGAATTGAATATGTATAATTTTTGAATTAATTTTCTCCCTTCAAGCTTGGAATGTTGAGCTCAAACCATTGTGATTTTATTAATAATAATGGTCTTTACTATCTGAAGTCATTTTTTTGGATGGTAAATGTTTGAAGTCAAGAAAATAGGATTTGAGGTGACTTGTATTTCTATACTATGAATTTTCAGGCACTTGTAGAGTGGAGTTTTGATAATTTATTAAACTTTTAGAGAACTAACTCAAATCTTTCATCATTTAATGAATAAAGAAAATAATATTGTTTGTATGTGTAACACATTGACACTCATATATTGTACAAAACTTAATCATTTTGACCTTATAGATGTGTTTGGTGAATTACAATTATGGTTTGACTTACAGTTACGATTGTGTTGTATCATAAGAAACTTGTTAGGTATAGTTATAATATTAATTGATGTTATATTGATCATTTATTCATTATATTCTGATTTTGGATCTTGAATCATGGTTGAAAGATGATTCTTTTTCTTGATTTTACATGCTTATTTATTTAAATATTTTATGATATGTTTCTAGATCTTGAGATTGAGGTGAATGATCGATTTCAAGTTTCTTGCTATATAGGCTTGTTTGCAACTTGACTTTGCATTGGTTGTTTTGAATAGCTGAAAACACTATTGAACCAATGTATGCAAAATCGAAAGGTGTTTTTTTGTTTGGACAATGTGTGGCCAAGCAACATTGAGGAAGCTAAAATGTATTTGCAACTAAATTACAAAGTTGGCAACAAGGTGTTGGTAACTTCTAGATCTTGTCAAGTTTTGCAGAGTTTGTGTCTTCAAGAGTGCCATTCTATGGAAATGCCAGAATTGGACAAATGTGATTCAACAAACTTATTTCTTCATTATATTGGTTTGGTCTCTACAAATATAATCAATGAAGAAGAGTGGGATGTTATTAATCAATGTGTGCAAGCATGCCATTTTTCAAAGAGGAGTTTATGTAGTGTGAGAAATGATTCAAGCCCTCAACAATACTTGCCATTAGCTTTGAAGGTTTGGGGAACTCAATTGGGACAAATTAGTAGATGTCCATTGGAATGGAAAACAAGCCTAGAAAATTTGAGCACCCATAAGTTCAACCACTTCAATGATGGTACCCACCCTCTTTTTTCTCTTTTGAGACAAGGATATGATTCATTGAAGCCAAGTGACCAACGTGTATTCTTGGACTTGGCAATCTTTGTGATTGGTGCTACCAAGGCTATGAAGTATCAAATATTGGACATCACAAAATGGCTCCAATATGCTCATGGATGTGAGATCTTTTCTATAATGCAAAGTGTAAGTCTTTGCACAATAATCAATACAATGATGAAGTTTTGTATTTGTACTTGTGTGAATTTGTCTTTTGATTATTTTTTGTTTTGGAATCTATATAATTAGCTAGATGTCTTTTATATAGTTGTTCAAGGGTTCTCAAGTTTTTGTGTGATTGGCATGAAGAGATAATGAACATTAATTTTTTTATTGGAATTTCAGATGGAGGCTTTGAAGAGGAAGGCACTTCTTGACTTTTCTATAATTGAGAAGGTCTTGAAATTTGACATCCATGATTTGTATCTTGAATTTGCAAAAGAAGAGATTCAAGCTTTGGAATCTAGTGGTCAAACTAGTCGTATTTTATATGATTTGGGAAGAGATTGCTTGCCTTCTAAACTTCGGAGAGAGTGGGATTGCCGAGATTTAAAGAGGATGGGGATATATGAGAATGAAGTAAAGAGCATCAAGAAAGATGACCTACTCCATTGTTCCCAAGTGGAAGTATTTCAAGTTTATAGATGCAAGAACCTAGAGGAATTAGATGTTGAAGGTATGGATGGTATACGAATCTTGGATGTTGTCGGGTGTAAGAAACTTGGTGAGAAATTTAGAGGAGTGAACAAGTTGAAGGATCTTAAATGGCTTCGTCTACAAATTTTGAATGCCAAACTTTTTCTTGGAGACTTATCAACATTGACAGCTTTGCAATTTTTAGATTTGGGTGGTGATTGGGGACATTTGTTCCACCCTCCAAACCTTAGTGGGTGCAACAATTTGCGGGAGTTGATTATGAAATTTTCAAAAAGTCTCCCAACTTTGGACAATTTGACTATGTTAGAGAAGGTTCAATGTCATACTTGTTTGATGAAATCCATTATTGGCTTAAATTCATTGACAAACTTGAAGGTTTTAGACCTATTTAATTGTTCTTCATTGGTAGAGCTTCCAGGATTATGCAATCTTGATGCTTTAGAGATACTCAATGTATCGTGCACAGGAGTATCAGAACTCCATGGTATTGGAAAGTTGTCATATTTGCAAGAACTAATTGTTGGATCTTGTGAAAATCTCACAAGCTTAGTTGAGCTAGAGTATGTGACATCTTTGAGTCATCTAGTGGCATGGGGGTGCATATCTTTGGAGGAGCTTCCAAGTATGAGTAACTTGAAGAGGTTGGAGGTAGTTGATTTGCATGATAGTGAAATTTCAGTGATACCTAGTGGTTTTGGAAGGTTGGCTAAAAATCGCATCTTCGATTTGTTTAGATGTGAAGAGTTGTTGGAACCTCTTGTGCTTTGGTTTTGGGAACAAGAGCTACTATCTTGGGAGGAGCTAAATGATAGTTTTTTTCCAGTGAGTATCCAAACATCATCTTTTTGTATGTTTATGTGATCATTGAATGTTGCAAGCAAGTGTCAAAGGTTTTTCTAGGTAGAGATGATATTGAAAAAGCTTGGAAGTTTTTGGTAAAGGTGGAATTATTAGTTACATGTGGAGTTTTGCTTTATTTTTTTGGTAGGGATTGTCAGATATTGAGGAGACCGAGGACAAACTCCGGAGCAATATTGGGAAGGATGTTGCTTATTACATGGACCAAATATCATCAAACGTCTATGAGTGTTTTGGATTATCAAGCAAACAGAATTTATTGGGAGAAAAAAAGGGGGGAGTTGACTTTGCTATCAAAGCATTATGTGAGCATGAGGACTTGAGCATATTATCTTTAGTTGTTGCAAAATATTCAATGGAGGTCATTTCAGAGACTACCATTCCAAAATTGTCCAGGCGCATTATTGAATTTCTCAATCACCAACTTAATTATTCGTTTGATGAATGTGATTTTCGTATGGATCTTTTAGTTGGTCATCCAGCTTTTTGGCACATTCTATTCATCCTTGAGCATGTAATCAAAAATGATATGCTAGTGAAGTCATTGGAGGTTGATAATATCTACTTGATTATAAAGAAGTTTGTGATGGACGATCGATACAAGACTGAACGTTATAAGTATCGGAATTTTTTAGATCCGATATTGGGGCAATGGTCATTATGTTTGAACCAATGTTGTTTTGAAGCAGATTGACCTTGTATGGAATGTTTTTTTTTTGAAGAATGAACTTGTTGGATGTACTGATCCAAACCATTTCAATAGCATTTTGTTTGTCAATTGTAGTCCACTCTTCAACCATATTCTTTGCATTACATACTTTTAAATGGTTATGAAGGGACCATTTTCAATCTTTATAAAAATTGGAATTCATCATCAATCATTGTTTCATTCAATACGAGTGAATCATCATTAGTATAGTTGAAGATTTCAAGGTCAACTCCTTTCTTAATTGGTTATTGGTTTCCTTACAGGTCCCATGTAAAAGTTTAGTCCAAGAATTTTCAAACTCATATTATGCAACATGTGAGACATGGTTCTCATTTGGATGCAATTGAAATCAATATAGATATGAGTTTGTAAGACCTTGGCATCCATATGTTTCAAAGTATGTTTCTATTCTACAACCTCATTGTTACTCAATTGATGGTTTAGTATTTATGACAGTACAAGATGGATTGGGTGAATATGTATATATTCATGTAGGTGACTTTGAGCTTTGTAACAATTTTTAAAGAATAATTAAAGTGTCATGAAGGTGAAGTTGAAATTGTAGTAGAATCCTTAATTCTTAGCTTTGACAATATGTATGATTGAAAGTATGAATTTGATTGGATATTCTTGTGAAGAACTTCAAAATCGTTGCTTTCAATTTGTGTAGGATTTAACCTCTCAAGGAAACAATCATACCTTTTATTGTTTTTCAACAAGCCATCTTTTGTATCAAACCTTTTTTTTCTTGCTTTATTAAATATTTGATCCCAATGTGCCAAAACTATTGTCTCCATTCACTACAAGAAAATGGCCAAATATGTGACTGCAAAGAATGACTGTAGCTTTGTAATTGCACCAATGCGGATTTCTCCACAACATTTCAATCATTTCAGAGTCAACTTCGCAATCGGGAGATGATCAACGGACAACAAGAAAGTTTCATTTGCAACATTTTGTTCACAACTTTGTTGACAGTTTGATGTGGCAAGGCATAGATGTGGACGTGGATTCCCAGTTGATTAGTAGTGGACCATTGTCATATGTTACAACTAGGCATCACTTTAGGGTGATTAGAAAATGAATCTAGAGTTACTAGTGCCTACCTTCTGTGTATACCTCGTTGATTCCATTGTCTACACTTGGAGGCTCACGTTCGTACCTAGCCTTTTGCCTTCCTAGGAGACGACTACAATTGGAAGGAGATTGGTAGGGAAAACCCCAACTACATGAGTGCATTAGAATCCACTAGGAAGTACTACTTCCAAACAATGTTTGCCACAAATACTTGACTTACTTAGAACTTTTTGAAATGAGTGTCAACGGTTGGTGAATTTTGAAACAACAACTACTAGGTAGTCACTCTTTTGGTTCACATTTGAACGTGAAGAAACTCGTAGTAGCTAGCATTGCTTTTGATATGAGTGACTTTGTTGGTGCGCTTGCCCCCAAAGGTCTCTATGATTTGGCCAAAAATGACTATAAACATCAAGTGCACTTTTAGTTCTGGGGTTATGAAGTCATTGATCTAAAGGCCGGGCTTTTGTGTTCGGAACTATACTTATAACTACACTCTAGTCACTCTCGTACAAGTGATTGAGAGAATACATGGAAAACAATGTATGTAGGTGTAATGCAAAGTAAGCCAAAAATTTTAACAAGGCGTTACTCCAGTTTGGGGTTACAAGTACTAAGTAATGTAACTTTCTACAATAGTTCAAGGTGTACAACAACATGCACTGTATGTATGGTCCACCGCACATGTGTTCATGCCTCCCTTGTGGAACTATGTTGTGTCTACTACATCACTACATCATGATTTTGCACAACTACAAACAATTACTGTCAACTAATAAAAGACACAATTGTGACTCACTATTGACTTTAGTACACCACGTATTCTACGACATTATCCACGCAATGTGTATTGGACTCATGTCTATCTAGGACATTTTACATATTCGATTAAGGTTGCAATATGTGGAAACCTGCAACAACATGCCAAGAGAATTATGAGGGCAAGAACTCTATGCCAAGCCTAACTCTAATATCCTTCCTATGTTGGTAAGTTATCTTCTATAGACAATTCGATGGCACCCACTAAATTAACCGCCTTTGTTGGAGGTGGAAGTTGTCGAGGGGCTATTAACCCTGTGGTTTCTACTACAGTGTTGATGAAAGTGTCTGTAGTGTCCACAACCTCATGTTTTGCTCTAGCCTCTTTCTGTTGTACTACTTTCCATCCAGGTTTCTCTACAACATCAGAGAAGAAAACTTGTGTGGCTTGGTTAGGAAAGATGAAGGGCTTCACCAACCAAGGGAATTTATAGTGGAAGTTGACCGTGAGGAAACCGGAGTGGCCCCTTGTATATGTAGGGTTTACACAACTATCACAGGGCTTCACCCACTCACATTGCAAGAGGATCATTTGTGTTTTTAGTGCTCCATAATCTAACAATACTACAATAGTATATCCTTCAAGACTTTGACATAGGCAGTTGACAAGTCTCCTACTGTGTTCGATGGCAATTCAAACATTGAAGCCACTCCACTATTGTAGCTTCCTAATCTTGATGTTGTCTCATCTTCCACTCGAAAGTGGTTACCGAATGCCATGATTTGAGTGTATTGAGTGGCTCTCTGTGATGACTTCCTGCTCAATAACAATCAGTCCATATCCTCTGGGTTTGCTAAGTTTGGTGCACTTGAGGTAGGATTGAGAAGTCGTCCGGACATAGCTGCGCATGTCCGGACGTTTGTGGCCGCTACCCCCTGGGACGTCCTATAACATTCTCTTTTTAATTTTTTTACCATGGAGTAATTTTTTTACCTCATCTGCTAGGGGCTGTCCACATCAACTGCGTGAGTCTGCTTCGCCTTCTGCCTACTTGCTCGTCCACCAACTTGTCTACGACCTCGTCCACCAACTAGTCCACGACCCCATCTACGACATTGTCCATCATTTTCATAGCCTATCCACCTATCCGTTCACGAGTCTGCCTGTTTGTTAGTGAGCCCATCTGCCCGTTCGCCTCTATATCCACCATCTTATTTGCAAGTCTGTCTACGACTCCAAGAATATGTCTACAATGCCATCTACCCATCTGCTTGTTGAATGCACAGACATTTGGGCAGATGCTCATGATGCACTAACATCTAACTTCATTTGCCATTCCCGACTTCAAATTTTGGATTTTTGGGGCGTATAATATACCTTTGGAAAGATCTTCAAAACATCTTGCCAACAGTATATCACACGCCTCAAACTCCAAAAACTTTGATCAAAAATGGTAAAAGAAGTTGATTGCAAAGGCATAGTGAGCGTCTACCCAACTATTCGCCCATGTGCTTGTCCGCTCTCCCATCAACTTGTCGGATGCGTAAACAATTGGGCGGACACTCATGGTGCACTAATAGCTAACTTCATTTTTCATTTCCAACCTCAATTTTTGAAATCTTGAAGCATATAATATACCATTGGAAAGCTCTTCAAAATACCTTTCCAATGGTATATCACATGCCCCTAAACTCCAAAAACTTTGATTAGAAATGGCAAAAGAAATTGATTGCAAGGACATAGTGAGTATCTAACCGCCAGTTCGTCTTCCCCATCCGCTAGTTTGCCAACCCATTTCTTGTTTGTCAGTCCATCCACCAGTTCGTCTACCCATTTGTTTACCTATTCACCACCCCCTCCCCTAGTTTGCCAATCTATCTAGTTTTGGCCATTGCATTTGTTGTTCGCTAGCCCATCCACCTCCTCTACTAAAATATTTGATTTAAAAAAGCATTGATCCACTTCCAAAGACTACCATTCAATGCTACAAGCATCCAATGTAGTATTAATGTATGAAAAGATAATTCAAATTCTTCTTTTACACATTTAAACATGCACTCTAAAAGCTAAACCCTAAACCCCATACTTTGAACCTTACATCAATTGCTATGTACATTGGTGCAATGTACAGATTATGTTTGATCTTCAATCTCTTTTAAATGTGATTATCAAAATGTACTACAAAAGTAGACCTCATGGATTTATTCATTTATGTTTTTGACGTTTTTAGGGTGTACGGCATCAATATTATGTGCCACTACACAAATGTAAAGCATTTCATTATAACTTGAAGTGTTTATTTAAGATTTGTTGTCAAATGCATTGATAGTTGAAAATACCAAGGTATGCATAGTACAAGCAATTTTATTATTTTATTATTTTATTAGAGAATGCTACTAAAAACCCTTTAAGCACATTATTGTAATTTCATGTAATCTCATGTAGCTCAAGTTTCAACATGTATTATTGTCATCACACCTAGTAGTGACATCTAAAAAACAAATAAAATGTTATATTTTAGAATCTTGCATAATGTCACCGTGTTATATAAATACCCTTTGAACTAATCAATCTAGCAAGGACAAAAAAAAATTATTTAAATTGATGAACCCTTGCTAGATTGATTAGTTCAAATAATACATGTTGAAAC
>OY987264.1:13185713-13508944 GCA_963920665.1 Straminergon stramineum | reverse complement strand
GTGCCACTACACAAATGTAAAGCATTTCATTATAACTTGAAGTGTTTATTTAAGATTTGTTGTCAAATGCATTGATAGTTGAAAATACCAAGGTATGCATAGTACAAGCAATTTTATTATTTTATTATTTTATTAGAGAATGCTACTAAAAACCCTTTAAGCACATTATTGTAATTTCATGTAATCTCATGTAGCTCAAGTTTCAACATGTATTATTGTCATCACACCTAGTAGTGACATCTAAAAAACAAATAAAATGTTATATTTTAGAATCTTGCATAATGTCACCGTGTTATATAAATACCCTTTGAACTAATCAATCTAGCAAGGACAAAAAAAATTATTTAAATTGATGAACCCTTGCTAGATTGATTAGTTCAAATAATACATGTTGAAACTTGAGCTACATGAGATTACATGAAATTACAATAATGTGCTTAAAGGGTTTTTAGTAGCATTCTCTAATAAAATAATAAAATAATAAAATTGCTTGTACTATGCATACCTTGGTATTTTCAACTATCAATGCATTTGACAACAAATCTTAAATAAACACTTCAAGTTATAATGAAATGCTTTACATTTGTGTAGTGGCACATAATATTGATGCCGTACACCCTAAAAACGTCAAAAACATAAATGAATAAATCCATGAGGTCTACTTTTGTAGTACATTTTGATAATCACATTTAAAAGAGATTGAAGATCAAACATAATCTGTACATTGCACCAATGTACATAGCAATTGATGTAAGGTTCAAAGTATGGGGTTTAGGGTTTAGCTTTTAGAGTGCATGTTTAAATGTGTAAAAGAAGAATTTGAATTATCTTTTCATACATTAATACTACATTGGATGCTTGTAGCATTGAATGGTAGTCTTTGGAAGTGGATCAATGCTTTTTTAAATCAAATATTTTAGTAGAGGAGGTGGATGGGC
Source organism: Straminergon stramineum (assembly GCA_963920665.1). Taxonomy (NCBI): domain Eukaryota; kingdom Viridiplantae; phylum Streptophyta; class Bryopsida; order Hypnales; family Calliergonaceae; genus Straminergon; species Straminergon stramineum. The sequence continues at coordinate 13,508,006 of OY987264.1, read as the reverse complement.
TAGCGAACAACAAATGCAATGGCCAAAACTAGATAGATTGGCAAACTAGGGGAGGGGGTGGTGAATAGGTAAACAAATGGGTAGACGAACTGGTGGATGGACTGACAAACAAGAAATGGGTTGGCAAACTAGTAGATGGAGAAGACAGACTAGTGGATAGAGGACAGGTTGGTGGACTATAGATGGGCTTACAAATTGGGAGACAGGGTGGTGGATAGTAAACACATTGGTGGATAACGGTTTAGGTCACGGATGATGGATGGGTGGACTACTGGGTGGACGCTCACTATGTCCTTGCAATCAACTTCTTTTGCCATTTCCTATCAAAGTTTTTGAACTTTGGGGGCGTGTGATATACCGTTGGAAAGGTATTTTGAAGAGCTTTCCAATGGTATATTATATGCTTCAAGATTCCAAAAATTGAAGTCAGAAATGGAAAATGAAGTTGATTGTTAGGTCATAGTGGGTGTCCAATTGTCCACACCCCTATCCATGTTGCACTTGCTCGTCCACCTATCTCATCTACGATTTGCCATCTAACCCCCTTGTCCGCCTTTTGTTGTCCATAGTTTACCTATCCCCCCTCGTCCGCCATGTGCTATCTGTTATCTACACGTCCCCCCCCCCCCCCCCTCTATCCACCATCCCTTGTCTGCCATTTGTCATCCTCCATCTGCCGAAATTATTGACAATAACTTTTTAAACTATGTTTTTATCCAACCTAGACATAGCATCTGCCACTTTCAAATGTTTAAACATCCAAATTTTGGATGTGATTTGGTTTGGGATGCTTACTTTCACCAACTCTGAGTTGAGGCAACTTCATGTTGAATCCACTACGCTAGAGGAAGAGTGCCTGCAATTGCACATATATTACTAAGTGTTCCACTTTCTGCAACCAAAAAATGATTGTGTATGGTCAGCACCACTTCAAAACACACAAGCCAAGTGTAGAGCATCTCCAATCTGAATAGTCAGATGTCGCTACCAGAGAACCAACCCATGCATGACTTACGCGTGATTCATACTAGTTGCTAGTGAGTCACATAATTAGATACATTGTGGGGTACACAACTCAGAAGTGACTCTATCGCATCTTCTATGGATCTACGAAGAGCAAATGGGGACTAAGTGACTAATAAAACGGAATTTGTTTTTTGCTTTACCTATGTCTAGTATGAAAATGAGGGTCACAAAAAATTGCAAATATGACAAACCTAGCTCATGAGGGACACTTACTCGTGTAAACCTTGTACACACTATAACAAAACATGGTAAAAAAAAACTGTAGTCAAAATCAACTACGGTTCTTTTTGCTATGTTTTTGTGCATGCGCATGTAGTAGGCTGTTAGCTTCTTTTGAAATTTTCCACTGCAATATTGGGAATTTTGGGGCGTGTGATATACCATTGTAAAAGTATTTTCAATACTTTTCCAATGGTATATTACACACCCCAAAATTACAAAAATTGTAGTGGAAAATTGCAAAAAACATTGGCTACGGGTGTAGCAGGCTTGTACTAAAACGTGGCAAAAAGAACCACAATCGATTTTGACTATGGTTTTCTTTTTACCATGTTTTGTTATAGTGATAATTGACACGTTCATCAACATGTATTGTATGTGGCATCCTAGAGCTCCACACTCATCACATACAACTTGTTTAGGCCTTGCAATGTTCATGTTCTTTAAAGTTGCAATCAAGTGTTGGAATGAGGTTGCAAGAATGCGGGAGAGCCTCCCAAAAAACCCATGCAGAGATAATTGCATGGGTGTTTGAACTTCGAATACCATAATTGCAAAATTAAAATCAATTATGTGGTCATGTATAAAATGTGTGAGGCTAGCTCTCTCTTTAGCATAATCTCATATATCTACATAGTATCAAATTTCACTAAGGAGACTATGAAGAACTAGCAAACTTTGATTAAATAATGCGTGAATTAGTGAATTGATGGCAATGCGCTTGCTTACTAATTACCAAGGGAGTGTGAAGTATGGTGCTTGCATCCATGAGCAAGGTTCTTCACGATTCATGTTTAGCTAGGTTGATATTGCACCTGTTGTTTTTCACAAACACAAGCTAGCTGATGCAATTGACTTGGTTATTCGGTATTACTTTCTTTCAACAATGGAGTTGGGGTTCACTTGAGATAATTTCCATCCCTAGATTCGAAGTATGTGAATACTCTCCAATCTTCAACGAAACAAAAGAAGCCATTGACTTTGAAATTGGAAACATCCTATTCGAAGTTGGAAAGTGCAATGAGGCCAAGAAGTATTGGGTAGAGTACTACTTTGTATAATTTGAAGGATGATAAGGGTGATTTCTTCCCTTCAAGAGTAGAAGTGAATGCATGGATCTCTCTTCAACCTAGAATGAGTGGTAGGCATGTACATGATGTGAGAAGGTGTAATGGAGCTTCAGTGATTGCCGCTTCTGTGAGCCCCTAATTCGTCACCAAGGGCTCACTCTTTTTTTTTTTTGCATTTAGTTATTTTAAATGTGGTTTTATATACAAAAAAAACCCCAAAGAGTGTAAAACCAAAATAGATGTGTCCCATATCAATATAGTATTTGGTCTAATTTTAGAATATTATAGCCAAAATGACCCAACCACAAGTTGTAAATAGGATAAGACCCAACTAATCGTGGCAAATTAGTCAATTGCAAGTGATGGGCATATTAGGCTCAAAACCCACATGGAGAGGACATCTCTAGGCTAGAATTGGTTGAGGGAACCCTGGTAAGGCATAAGAGTCAACTCCTAGAGATAGGTTCTAGTTTCCCCATTTCATCGATGAAATAGTGGAACCCCAATTGTTGGCTTGCAACCCGGGTATGCAACTCTTGTATTATATACAAGGGTCATCGGCATTAAAATAGCTTAGAGGATGGCTTTTGTTAAAATTATATCAAATTAAAAAGACCAAAAAGCTAAGTAAAGACCAAATTAAAAGAAAATTAAATGTAGAAAATGGTAAATTGCATACATTTTAGAAAAAAACTCACAATATATATGAAGAATTGAAACACCTATGCATACTTTCTAAAAATATATACAAAGAAGTTGAGTCTAGTTAAAATTAAATTTTTATTAGAAAGCCTCAAAAGTTGCCTAGCTCGGCCTATGATACATGTATTAAAAAAACTCATATAATTAGATTTTTAATGCTATTATTGTCTTCAAAAATATTTGTTTCATGTACATAAGTACATTTTTGCATTCCTTGTTAAAAGGTCTACAAGATTATTCTACATTAAAACAAATTACATCCCTTAAGATTGGATTAAAATGCATTATAAGTGATTATAATCAAGGCCTTATAATATGGAAGTTGCATACTTGAGGCTTGCAAATGTTGGAAATTCCTAGATAGGACCATGGATGAATCTTAGGTCCAAGGAAGGTTATTTAGGGTTAAAACCATGCCCGGGAACCAATGGCGAAGTCGGTTCGCCAAGATTCCTTCCGGTGTGGAAGATTCCCTAGGCACTGATAATAAAACGAGGGGGTGGAATTTTTCCACCCTAGGCCGATGTGTAGAGTAAAAATATGAGCCTACACATGTGTCATGGGATCCCATAGGAGATTCTACAAAAAAATTCGGAATTTTTTGATAGTCAAAAGATGTCTTTCCGGACGGTCAACTACCCAAATTTGTGATGGAAAATTCCTAGAAATTCCCCAGGTGCTGGTAAATTCCCATTAAAAATTAAGGTATCTTATTTTATGTTAATAAGATACCCCAACAAGTTTCAAGACATTCCGATAGTCAGAAGTGCCTGAACCTCCAACATTCCCCGACAATTGATAGAATTTAAAGTCCACGGTGGAGTTGACCAGTGGAGCAAGAGCAGACGAAAGCAAAATGGGGCCCAAGATAGGTCTTTTCTCACTCCCCCATACCTATTTAGGAGCCTAGGCTAGTTACTTTTGCTAGAAAAGTCAACCTCCAAAAGTTGGGATTTTTCCCGATTTTGACATTAAGTTGGGGCTAGGTTTTGTTGCGAGTTTTGAGGATAGAAAAAGGGTAGGGGGGGGGGGGTTCCATAGACAACAAATGGACTTTTGAAGCCAATGGTACAATCTATTTGCGATTCGGAGTTAATCGCCAAAAGTTAGCTTAGCAGGCTAGTATAGAATGAAAACCTTGAGTTTAGATGAAAATCCAAGAAGATAAGGTTAACTTAGATGCATGAGAGGAGGTGGGTTCTTGGGAAAGAGTATAAAAGGGCACCCCTTCTCCTCTCTCACCACCCCTTTTTGTGTAACTGGATCCATTGGATCCAATTTATGTTGGAATTGTGGCATTTTAGTTACAAACCTTGCAACGGTGTTTTTAGGCACTTTTGGCCATTGTTGTTGTTTTCCCAAGCTTGTGAGGTCTTTGTGGGTCCCTTGCATCTTGAGTGTGTGTAGTACTAACTCTTCCAAGCTTGAGCTTGGAGGCTTTTACCTTGTTGTGTTATTAAACGTTGTGTGCATTACCTTTCAAGAACTTTCGGTTGTCACACTCCTTGTCTTGTCATTATACTAACCCTAGAGCAACCCCTCATATGATTGGTGATGCCACTTTGGGGGACCTTTAGTTTAAGTGTTTTATGTTACTAACCCTGTGTAGCTAATCCCTTGAAGTGGTGAGGTCTCTTTGGGAGTTTGGGTTTCCCAATACTAACATAGTGTTTTCTTGGAATAAGTCAAGAGAGAGTAAGGGTTAGTAGGTCCTACCGGGACTGCGAAGCTTTGAATCCCCTTGGGGTGAAAAGTCTTAGAGGTGTGTTAAAAAAAGGAACCATGGCGAAGCTTTGAACCCCCTTGGGGTAAAAAGTCCTAGCAGTGTGTTAAAAAGAGGGAACCACGGCAAAACTTAAAACCCCCTTTGGATGAAAATCCCTGTGGTGTGTTAAAAAAGGGAACCACAACAAAGCTTTGAACTCTCTTGGGGTGAAAAGTCCTAGTGCTGTGTTAAAACCACCCTACAAAAGACCCGTCGTTCCTTTTCCCATAAGATTTAGTTCCCAAAATGCGTTGGGAACAAACCAAGATTTAGGCCCCAAGATATAGGAGTTAAATGTCAAAAGGAATCTGAGGGGTACTAGTGAAAAATAGAGTGAAGTTGTCATCTTCCCAGGCCTAGCCCACCTTCCGCTAGCATGAACATGATTCCCCAAGTCCCCCTTAGAACTTAGTATAGAAAAGAGAAAGGAAGAAAAAACACCCCATACCAATCTAATACCCTAGACCAGATCCACACCCTAGACCCAGAAAGAAGATAGGGTCTGGGTATCGGCAAGTAGTTGGCGGATGAAGGCTAGCAGGGTGGGGTACAACACTGTCGGGGGTTGGGGGGTTCGGGTTGAGGGCTCACCGTAACTAGTCAAGGGCGGGGGTTTGGTGGCTCGTCGTAACTAATCAAGGCCAGGGAGTTGGGGAGCTTGCCATAATTGGGTAGGGCTAAGGGTTGGGGTTCACTGAATTGAGTAGGGGCCAAGAGTTGGGTTCACAATAACAAAGGTAGAGGAGGGACCAACAGTTGAAGGGAAGGTGGGGAAGGCCGTCAAGTTTACAACAAAAAGATAAGAAGAAACCAACAAGGTCCAAGGGCTTGGGGAGTAAAAGAGAAGGAAAGAAGGGTAGCCTTTGTACTAACACACCAAGTAGAGCACGGAGTCCAACGCCCCGTCTTCTACAACCGGCACATGGGAAAAGAAAATAAGCAAAGAAAGGATGGCGGGATGCCAGAAGAATGAGAAAATGACGAGGGGGAGGACAATTTGAGGGAAGGAAGGAAAAGTAGATAAGGTTAGAGTGAAATCTTCATAGACTTATTTAAGCCCTTATTTAGAATTAGGTGAGCCCCATGAGATTAAGTGTGAGATGTAAGAGCATAGGACGTAAGATGTAGGATGTAAAAAGTAGCTCAACTTAGAGGATGATATGACATGTCCTTAGCCTTGTAGGGAGAGGTGGGGGTTAGTTGGGCCATCATAGTACATAGGAAGAATAGCGGGGGAGTAAAAGAAGAACGAGGGAAAGAAATAGAATAAGGCCACCAAATAAACTCTTGTACCAAATTATTTTATGATTAGAATGGTGGTTCGTTGTCTCATGGCATGGGAATTCATGGCGGAGGAGGGAGAGCTTCCCGTAGGGGCAATCAACAACTTAAGTTCTGAGGTACAAGTTAAACCTTTCCCGACTCTTCCAAGGTCCCTAATTAGTGATTAGGAAGAGGCTACTAATTAAGATCAAGGGCCAAAAAGAAAAGTTAATTCCAAATTACAAGTTAGGAGAAATCAGTGGATGAAGTTTAGGTAAGGCTTGGATGATAATCTTGTGGGAATCCTCGATTAGTGCCCAACTCCAGATGTAGGTAGGAGCAATTCTTATGACTCATCCCTAAAAATTTCGGGTCTTTCTGAATTGAGGAGCTAGGTGCAATAGATGGATGAAGTTTGAGGAACCGAGTTGTGGTCAAACTTCATCCATCCATAACTTTGGCTAGGAAGGTCGGATAGGGTCGAGTTTTATGTTTTTAGAAATTGCACAAGATTAACTAGAGTTTTCTTAGGTTATCATAAGAATTCTACTGTGGCGTAGGGTCCATCCATATTATACAGCAGGCCATCCATTCAATCGAATAAAACATTGGAAGTAAATTAAACAAATCTTGCAAATTTGGGGTCACTTAGGCACTTAGTAAAAAGATCCTTTGCTTGGAAGGCACAATGGACCATACTTAGACACCCAAAGGTAGGAATCACTTAGCCAAAACCCAAAACCTGGTTGTGTTCATGAATTATCAAGGGTAGGTAATTTGGCGCTCACAGCTTTCAAAGCAACAATTGTGCATTTTGAAATTTCTACTAGTTCAAAAATTGTTTCAAAGATTCAAGTTTAGCATGGCTACATGCACCTGTAGTTAAGATTGCCTCCAAATGACCTTGCTTTGAACATAGCTTGCAACTATAAGTCAATTCTTTACATCATCATTTTGAGTTTGAATACTAATGCCTAAATTTTCAGAAATTATGCTTCTAAATTTTATGGATTAATTTCGAATATGGAACTTTTGGTTAATAAATATTAGATTTGTGTCCTTCTATTTATGAAGATTTGATTGATTCTAGAAGTGTCATGGAATCAGTATATATCTATCATATTGATGTTGAAGAGGCGAGCAAAGGATCTCACAGATACAAAGAGCTTTTAGAGAATTTAATTTTCTTTAATAATGCTTGGTACCATCCTAACAACAACAAAAATAATGGCCATATTCATTGTATTTCATTGCCTAATGTCAACAACCAAAAGTGGCCTTTTCCTAACATAAAAACTTTCAGAAGCATTCTATGTTTACAAGGGGCCTTATATTTCTTCAATGAAACCAAACATAGGTTGGAGATCAACACATATGACTTGGTTTATGCCTATATGTGTGATGGTTGATCTTTTTGCATGCACAAGACATAAACTTTGTTTGCCTTTAAAGACATAAATGAAATGAAGATTTGTTCAATTCATTAACAAAGAAGTTGTGATGGGAGCAAACATGGTAAAGTGTAGTAAATTTAGACTTGGTTTTCTTCAAATATCACATTGGATGTTCAATGTTGAATGCAACCTTCCTGTTTAACTATAATTGAAGATGAAATTTCCCTAGCAATGTTTGGGAGCAAATTGAACAAAGTAAAGTCAAAAGTCTTATCAAATTGAATTGGAAGATGACTGACTAGAACAACCTTTGGGATAATTTTGAGTTTTACTATCTATTTATCTTTAAATTCCATAATGAACTACTTTTCAAGTATAAAATCCAATTTTTTCTCTATTTTTTAATCTAAATAGAAATTTATAGATTTTTCACCATTTTTATTCTAGTGTTTTAAAATTGTTTAAGATTGTTTGTTAGTTGCAAAGGAACAAAGTTGATTAGGTATTGATTATATGCAATCTAGTAATCTTATGTGTGAGGATTAAGAAAGTTGTGTATTATTAATACTGATAATCCATATACATGAAGGAGATAGTTTTATATATTCACTAATCAAGTGTGACTAAACAAGTGTGATTGCTACACTAATCTAAAGGTGCACCTATCTATTACTCTGTAACTAAGTAATTTTACTAATAGATTATTTGGTGATTCCAACTCTTAGATTGTTGTATGCTTGAAGAGATGTTAATTGTTTGCTTGGTGTTGGAATTTCAATTGGAGACTTTAAAAAAGAAGGCACACCTTGACTATTCTATGAACAAAATGGGCTTGAAATTTAGAATCCATGATAAATACCTTGACTTTGCAAAAGAAGAAGTTCAAGCTTTGGAATTAAGGTCTCAAAAGAGTCAAAAAAATTTATGAATTGAAAAGTACTTAGTTACCTTATACACTCCGCTCAAAAAAAATGTTAAGATTTAGAAAAGATGGTGATTCATGAAAGTGAGGTGAAGAGAATCAACAAGGATGATTTACTCTATTGCTCCAATGTGGAAGTATTGCAAATGTTCAATTGTGAGAACCTTGAGGAACTAGATGTTCAAGCCATGTATGGTGTGAAGAATTTTGATGTTATTGGGTACCAAAAACTTAGTAATTTTTTAAAAGAGTGAACAAGTTGAAGGATTTTACATGGCTCTAGTTAAAGTATTCAAAAACCTTTACCTTTTTTTCAAGATTTGTCCTCAATGACAACTTTGCAATTTGTAGAATTGCATAGTTAACAATGTGTAGAAGTTTTTAATCCTTAGTTTAGACTTTTACAAATGCACCAACTTGTAGGAGCTGATTATTAAAGGTTTTCAAAAATGGAGAGTCTTCCAAGTTTGGGCAATTTAACCACATTAGAGAAGGTGGAGTTTTCTTGGTGTGAAAGGGTGGAAATTATTGTTGGCTTATGTTCATTGACAAATTTGAAGGTCCTCAGTTTATTAGGGTATTGATTACTACTAGAACTTCCATGATTATAAAATCAAATTGTTGTACATATTAGTTTCACTCCTTATCAATGGTACTAAATTATCAATGCTCTATAGTATTAGGAAGTTGCAACATTTGCAAGATCTAAGAGTTTTGGATTGTGAGAATATCACAAGCCTAATTTATCTAGAACATATGACATCTTTATGACATCTAGATGCAAGTAGATGTTGCATATTGGGTGAAATTCTAAATTTTAGGAACTTGGAGAGATTGGAAGTAATTGACTTGAATCATAACAGGATTTGCATGGTACCAAGTGACTTCGGAAGGTTGGGTGAAGCTCACATCTTTGCATTTGGAAGGATGTGTATGCTTGTCAAACCCTCTAATGGTTTGGTTGTGGAAACAAGAGCTACTATTGTAACATTTGGAGGGACCAAATAGTTGATATTGCTAGTAAGTATTCCTATAAAATTTTGGCATATGATTATTGGATGAGTGAATGCTAAATATAAAGTGGTCTAAGATTTTAGAAACACCAAAGAGTATATGAGCTCATATTCATTTGGCATTGAAGAGCTTTGAAGTTGATAAAGAATGAAATGAAATTGACATTGATGAAGATAGTTAATGTTTCTATAAGACTTCTCATTTGTAGAAAGAATGAAGAACCTACTTTGGAGTAACATTAGGAAGGATGTTGCTTTTTACATGGACCAATTTTTGGAGCAATCAAAGGACAAAATTTGGACCAACATTAGGAATGATGTGATTGGCTTCCTATGTAATCAAGCTCATTGCTTATATGCCACAACAAAATTATAAATCAAGGATATGATTCATCCGCAACAATTGGGATCCGTTATCAATAAAATTCTTATTGCAAATTACATGAGTCGTCATCAACTGAGTCCATTCTCAAAACTAATAAGATTCATGTCATGAAGTTTGTTCTTCTAAATAAAATCAACTTCTAATTTCTATATAAGTCCAAATTGTGGAAATTTAGACCCCGGGGAGATTATTCTTGAGTTTTAGAAAACTATGTGAGTTAAAAGATAGGGTCCATTTAATTCAAAGGGGGGAAAATTTATATAATATGTAGAGCTACTATAGGGTCCATGAAATTCTACATACTCTAATATATATAAATTAGGCTACATAAAAACATTATGTAGTAGGAATTTTTATCAATAAGCTAGCCTGAACACATAGGAGTTGTGCAAATTTTTATAGTACTATGAGTATAGATAAGGACAAATAATTTCATGTGGATGATAAAATAGACACAATATAAAAAAACCACAAGAAAATCTATAATGAAGGGTGGTTGACAAAAAATTTGACACAATACTAATAACTTATATATCAAAAAAATTAATTGCAAATGTAACATGTTGACTACAAATGGCAAAAATTGTCACATTGCACAAATAGGGAGGTCTACCTTAGTGGATTCAATGCCCTCAAAACTATACAATATGAGGATAGAGTTTATGGTTCATTTAACTTCAATTTTTGAAGTTGTATGTATTAAACACACTCAATCATATTGAATGGTACATTTACAACTACTTCAATGGGGATTCTAAAGTATCCAATGGTAAATTTATCATTAAAAAAAATCACTAGGTCAACGATACTTGAATTGAATTGATTGTTATTGGTTTCATAGTTTATCCCTAGCCTATATATATATGTAGGGGAGGTCAAAAAAAATTTGTAAAGAAGGGCAGTTTTGGGAAAAATTTTGACACTTAAATATTATATGTAAGATAGACCCATTTTAAAAATTGAATGAAGGAATTTACAAAAAAACATAGGGTATTGAAAATACACTCTCGTAGCTTTTTATGTAAAAATACAATCATCTTAAATGCAATAATGAAGGTAAATAGACCCACATCAAATACCCTCTTAACTTAGGTGTATACCTTAAATTACAAGGAGTGATCTCCCTGGGATTTAGACCAAGAAGCATAGATTGAACAATAGAGGTAGAGCTTAAAAGCCATGGTTCTCTTCAATGCACAATTAGACTAAATTGAAGTCAATACAAAGTCACTTTGGAAAGATCTTGATTCTCATTTTTGTAGATATGATTGCTCTTTCGAATCAATATATCACTACAAGAGAAAGGGATATTTTAAGTATAGTCCTAGACATATAGTCTTGTAAATAACAACCTTAAAAGGGTGTTTTTAGTAGAAATTTACTAGAAATATATGTGTGTTTAGTAAATATTTACTAAAAACACCCCTTAAAGGTCATTACTTATAGGACTATATATCTAGGACTATACTTAAAACATCCCTTTTTCTTGTAGTGTATATTTATTTGGGAGTATTTCAAACTAAAAAGGTTCGATTAACCTTCGAACACTAGGCTGGTCACTGTAGAAATCATCTTTTTAGTACCACGTAAATCACTTGTTAAAATAAAAAAGAGAACTCATTGGAGGTCAAACTACTATGCCGGACCTCCCCTTTCAACACAAAATTCCAAGGATGAACATCTGCAATTCTACCTGACATTTACGTATTGTCTGCAACGACATTTCACAGCTAATTATCAATGTAGAGAAATCACATACTATTGAACTCACATTGTTATAGTAACCAATCTTGGTACTCTACCTCCGATTGGGTTCCCCATCCTATAGTTTATTCAAGTTGCAAATTTCATGTGTTTCTCTCTTTACCGAATGTGATTTCTATGTTTTATTAGTAAAGAGGAGATGCTACCAATAGAATCAGAGAAAGTGAGTAAATTTGTTTAATTAGAAATTGTTTTGATCTGAGCTTGAATGTTATGGACAAGAGGTCTTAATTAAAGAGGCATCATACCATATAATTCTATGTCCATTAACCCCTAAATGCCCAAGTCTGTTGAAGTGTGTTTTGACTATGAAAAAAGAACGTGAGTTTATAAGGTAGGAGGTCCATGAATCGCTCATCTAAGAGCTGAAACAGGAATTTGTGGAGGTAAAACTTCTTGAAATATTTTTCAGTAAATTTTCCTTGAAAGAAAAATGGAATTGGCATCTAACCCAAGTCGTTTCATATTTTTTGGAGTTTTGTAGAATTAGTTCTGAATTTTTGAAGTTGAAATGGCAAAGGGCTCTAGAATCGCCCACCTCTGTAAATGTACACTATTTGTACATCATTGGTACAATGAAAAAGTAGCATGTTCAAATAGTGTACATTTACAGAGGTGGATGATTCTAGAGCCTATGTGATTTTAGGACCTCCTACCTTAGTTATCCCCAATGAAGCAAATTGTTGTTTTTTCAAAATCTAACCGTATAGATGTTTAAAAAGTTTGCTTATTAGTGTGCCTATCAATTTTGAGTGCAAAGTTGCATAGGAGTGTGAGATTATAACAAAAAAATGTACGTTTTTTATTTTTAGTATGCTACCCCTCTTTACAGTGGTTCAAAAATTTGCATATAAATTTTTTTTGGATTAGAAGTGACATGACTAATTAAAAAAATTGCATTAACACACTAAAATGAAATTCCAAAAACCTTAAATTCAAATAAAGAGCTAAGAAACTTATTACACAAAAAACCCTTGCAATTGTTGAAACACAATTTTTGTTTATAAATAGAAATGGAAAATAACTCCAAATCAATACTTACATGTTTTAATTTTCAATGGTTAAAATCATGAAAATACTTTACTCTCTCTATTGGGACCATTTTCAAAGCAAATGGATAAGTGTAAATTTTAAAATCTCAAATCAAGTGAAATTGGCAAGCTTTGCTCAAAGTTGGGAAATGAATTATAATGAGCAAGCTTTATTCTTCACTAATGGTACATATATGCCTTTCTAGACCTCTCAAAAATAAAATATTCACCTTCTCTAGTGAAAAATAAAAATTTTCAATAGTTAACCTTCAAAATTGCTCATAAAAAATTTTGGAAGGGGCAAAAAAATTTAATTGACCATACCAAAACGAGCCTAAAATTTCAGATCAACCATATGTAGTTGGTTGGGCACTTAAGGGTTAAGACCATGTAATGAAGCCCATAATGTACTAGAGAGCAAGTACTCTAGAGAGCAATCTACAATCCTTTTGCAAGTTCACAGTTCATGGTGCACAAATGAGTCCTCTCTGCATTATGTGACTTGGATACATCAATTTGTTTTTTCCAATTGATCCAATGAACCACCTTAATTTCAGAATCTTCACATTCCATAATCTGAAGCAATTGGGGTACAAATGGTGTAGGCCGTTCTTTGTGGTAATTTTAAGTTAAATTTCAAATTGGATTCATAATGAATTTAAGTAGAAATTGCTTCCTCTGTATCAATTGATTGGCAATATCTTATGAGTTAGCAAAGTTTGATGTCGGTTTAAGTAATTGTGAAGTTTAAGGGATTAACCTTTAAAGAATATTGCAAGCCCCATGGGCATTTTGAAAGTCAACACTTGAATTTCCACATAGTTCTTGATTTAAAATGTTTTTCACCTTAACTATAAAAATGTAGCTCCAATAATTTACCTTTTACTCCATTGGAATTCTTTTCAAAATTATTAGAATCGTAACTTTTGTGGCACTGGAGGTGATATCATCATTACTATCATTTTATGACAATAAACCAAGTACTATCTTACTTAGATGCCATATTTAACTACTTTTGGACTATTGAAAGTCCAAAATTAAGAAAATGCAGAAATCTCCCAATGCATGGTGTGAGGCATTACAACAAGAGATTTCCAGATACTGTGAAGTTAATTTTTGTAAGTGTGTTGCACGGCTCCCGATAGGTCAATTGAAGCACATGAATGTGCATCTCAAGATATACATTAACTGTGAATGATGAAGTAAATAGGGCTCGCATGGATTCATTTTAGGCAATACATTAGGAAATATCCAGATACACAGAAATTTAGGTTTCCTTGAGGGTGGTGTTAGGCCCCATAAGCACACGAACATACATGTTAGGGAAGATTGAAACTCTGAATGATGAAGTAATTGCTACCACTTGGAATGGAGGTGGGGAATAAGTTATCTGGAAATCTCCCGATGGAATGCAAGCCTTGTAAGGCTAGCATGATCATTTTCTATACCAAAACATTGTGGTCTTATGCATCTTATGCCCTCCTAAAGTATTCCGGGCATGAACAATGAATGTCAAAACTTGGCCTTATTTGATATTAACAAAGTCGTTCGAAACATAAACATTTGAAAGCAGAGAGGTAGAAGATTCCAAAGAATGACGAGACCAAGTCATTTGAAATGGAATAGAATGAATGAAAATGAATATTGGAAATAGTAACTTACAGTGCAAGAAAGAAGGAAATTGTCTTGCAACATTTTAATAATCGCTTAAGAGATCAAGTACAAGAAAATATTGAAAAGCAAAGCCAATGGAGCGCCAACACTTGCTATGACTAAGAAATGGGATTTGGAGGTTGCACTGAAGGAATAAAAAGAAGAACACATTCCGGTCTTCAAGAATAAAGTGAAGGCATTCCACACACCACAGAAGATTTCACAAGAATTGATGGTCCCTAATTAAACCTTGAAAGACAAGAAACCATATGTGGACATGCAGGCTCCCACTTTCGCGCCGGTCAAAAGGAAACATCGGGAGATCTCCCGAAGGCCCTGCTAATACCATGTCGAGCAAAACAAAGCATCAGGAGATCAACTGAAGGCTGTGCCACTATCCGGCCAAGAAAAATAAAGCATCGGGAGATCTCCCAAAAGGCCTGCCATAGTTACGACAGATAATGAAGCGAATTGGGAGATCTCCTAATAGCCGTAAAGATCAGGACACAATAGTCGATCAAGGGTCCACCTCGTTTGCCCTATTCAAATTTGCAAGGACAGCTTCTCTACTTTCCTAGGAATAGTTTGTGATTTCGGGTTAACTTTCTTGGACCAAGTCGCGTATACTACAGAAGATGCATCCACCCAAGCGGGAGGTGTATTCTCAACAACCCACTTCCCGTACCAACAATTTTGGTACCTCAATTTCATCATACTTTCAGAATTATCCAATCTCCAATATTGGAGCAGGAACTTCTCGTTGTTGACATGGACTTCCTCTTTGCAAACCTCGCACAGTGCTCTTCCTTGCCAGACAACACAAATTGAGGGGTCTTCGGGTCGGAGCAAAACCCACGAACCTAGACAAATATCAACCCAAGGATTGAAGCTTTCCCTTGGTGCCTCATTTGCGGGTCTGCAATAAGGTTCCAATTCCTCTTCCTCTGGAAGGATGTCAACAAGATTAACTGTCGGCTCCTGGGAAGATGATTTTTGCACCCTCTAATCGTACTTTGGCTAGAAGCCTTCAACCAATTCGTAGGATAGTCTGAAAGTGGCTCCTTCACCTCACCCAACACACACTTCCAATACTCGACGTATGGAGAAAAGGCGGTCGCAAATCCCTTGCATTTGGACATTCCATCTTCCCAGAAGTCAATGTACTTCTCCAGTCCTAACAGAATCAAACCCTTGTTCAAGGTCGCTTTCCGTGCCGCTTCCATCGCCTTCTCTTGATTTCCGGATGCTGAGGGAACTTTGCTACCCCACATGGGCTTGAAAGGAACAGGTTTAGGGCAACTCGGAGGTAGCTTCGGCCGACCACTTCGGTCTTTCTTCCACAAGCATCACAAAGGTCCATCAAATGGTAGCCACTGTGAATCAACTGTTGACTTCTTATACTTCATGACAGGGAATCCATGACAATCCACATAGAACCGGAAGAGGTGCATTTCCTCTAAACCAATCAATTTAGCAGTGCTGCTGCATAGGTAACCCTCGACAAACAACTTGAAATTCGCCACCTCTTAGATGAATTCCGGCATAAATGACAGTTCTTGGGACTCCATGAAGGCTTTCATAAGGTCCGCGACGACAAATGTATTCTTGCTCTTCAAAGCCTTGGATAGGTGGCTAAAATATGCATCAATGTCCTCGTGAGTATGTCCTACTAGTAGAAAATCCACCTAAATTTCCTGGAATACTCGTCTTGCAATAAGCAAGGACAAGAACGCCATGAGATACTGGTTCTTGTTATCTTTAGCGGAGTTATCAAGCTAAAGATAGAGCTTCTTAGGAAGAGGGCGAGCTCCACGTCGAGCATCCTCTGGAATCAATTTCAAGGCGTCCATACACCTAGATTTCCCTCTAAGTAATGCCTTTGAACAATGTATTCGCAGGCGGATAGGGGAAGAGGTTGCTAGTCTCCCAAATCGATGGACCTTCAAGTCGACGAAATAGCTTAGCCAACAATGAGATAGTGAAGTTCGAGTCGCCTAGCCAGCACACTGGTCCATAATGGGCATATGCACTGTTGGCATGACCATGAGCGACCATACCAATTACACTCATAGGAAGCTGACTCAGACCTTGTGTGGCCTTTGTTTTCACCCGCATTCTTGGAAGAGCCATCTTCCTTGTATCCATTTTGTCATGAATGATGCACAGTATCTCCTCAGGGTTCCTCTTAGATTCTTCATGCCATGTGGCATACAATCGACGGCAGGATGCTTGATGATTCAAATGTTCACCTCGCTGCTTCATGAACTCCACAAAGTCCAAGCTTCCTTTTGGTGATTTCAGAATGAATTGCTGCAATTCATCGCACTTCGTACACTTGGCAAAAGAGCTGCCTACAGGCTTAATGGAAACGTTATTGAAGTGCTCCTTCTTTATTCTACTAATCGTAGATTGGCTGACTATACGAAGGCCACACTCCACATTCAAATGCAAGTAGAAAACTAGAACTACACATCAGATGCAGTCGGGGTATGGAATTCTAAAAGACTGTAAACAACAATCATAATAGCAATAGTGTCGACAAATGATTTCGCAAAACGACATTCTGGAGAATTTTGGATGGGATAGAAATAAAATCAAGTCCATTGGGAGACATGTATCGGGAGATCTCTCGATGAGGTATAAATGAAAGAAGTCCATTGGGAGACACGTATCAGGAGATCTCTCGATGAGATAGGAATGAAAAGAAGTCCATCAGGAAACATTTATCAGGAGATCTCCCGATGAGATAGCAATGGAAAGAAGTCTATTCAGAGACATGTATCGGGAGATCTCCTGATGAGGTAGCAATGGAAAGAAGTCCATTCGAAGACATGTATCGGGAGATCTCCCGATGAGGGAGGAATGAAAAGAAGTGCATGGGGAGACATGTATCGGGAGATCTCCTGATGAGGTAGGAATGAAAAGAAGTCTATGGGGAGACGTGTATTGAGAGATCTCCCGATAAGGGTGGACTAAATTGAAGTCTATAAAGAGAAATGTACTGGAAGATGTCCCGATGCACTGAACTCTAAAAGAAACACAGAATAATTCTATCCAATCATATTAAAGGTTCACTGGAATACCTCATTAGCATTAGCATGAACGTGCTTCCAGTTGTTTCCCGTAGGGAGGAACTTCAATGTGTCCACTCTCCCATTCCCTATGGACCACATTTGGTGCGGCATTTGGTCAACAGTGTTGTCAATGATGGCTTTCATTGTACTAGTGACCTGCATTGTTTGAAGTCGAGGACGCTTGATCCTTTTGTTCCCATGGGTCGAGGAAACCACACCTTGCTTGTACAAATCCATGTAATTGTGGTAGGTGGACTTCGGTACTCCATGAATAATGTACCATGCAGTGGCACAAACTTCTGATCCTTCTAAAGTAATATATTTTTGCTTCCATGTCCAATCCACACTATGCAATTGCCCGCCAACAGCGATTCTATACTCACGATGCTCTTCAAAAGACTTTGAAAAATATCTCTGTCTGACCATCAACGATTTCGGCGGGGGAAAAAACTAGAAGCAATGATTGTCGCAACATTTCTCTGAACTGACCTTCCGAATTTCAACGTCGCTAGTTTTACGTGTGAACTATGTCTCCGTATGACAAAGGGAAGGTCGACGAATTATGAATCAATACAGCGCCTTCTCTCTTTCACCCAGATAGGCAAGGGCATGGTTGTTTGGCCGAACAACTCAACAACACGACGAACACGACGTCCAACACGTCTAGTAGAACCCTTTGTTCGTCTAATAAAGTCAATTTTAAGGTTGACTTTCAAATAAAGCACTTTCTATTTCCAATCTTAACATATTTGAGTTTCATTTTATTGAAGTGTTTTAATTTAATAATCACTTATTACATTCTAAATTATGGATCATAAATAAAGGGAGATTTCAAATTGTCTCTGTTGCTAAGATAAGGCCTTATGTGACAAAATTGTCTAGTGTATGCGACACTCGTCTTATACGACATGCGATGTTAGACGAACAACTCGACACTCAAACCCCAAAATGTGTTCGACAGAACAACCCTGGGCAAGGGGATCCTGTACATCAGGAAAGGCACGGAAGTGCTCCATTGTGTCCTTCAAACTTCGACCATTAGGGAACTAGGACTTTGAAATTGGCCAGTGAGTGTGGGTCATGATTACATCATGATCACCCACAAAAATGTCAAGAATGGTCACACCTACGTGCCCCTCACCAAGGGTAGTATTCTGGAAACTATCGTCCGGCCTCCAACAATTTATTCGTCCGGATGACAATAACACATCCACCGCATCATTCCGATGGACCTCCAGCCCAGTCCATTTCTCCTGTCGAATAAATGGACTCGAATTGAAATGGGGATCATCAATACATTTAACAACGTCCGCGACACTCCACAACACCATCCGATTCAGGACATCTAAGAGCGTTGTAAAACCCCTTTGGCAAGGTGTGACCCTAAAATACTGAGCTTCAACAACAAACGATGATGGGCGTATGAGAACAAATTTCCACAGCTCAAATGGAATAGAAACTCCAAGCCACTCGCCTTGAGGTCTTGCCTCCACTACAGACCCTACTCTGACTTCACCAAATCCTCAATGATAAAGCTTCACCACGTCCCCTACATTCAATGGTGAAGTCCGGGCACAAGACTCCTGTGATTCGCCCTCGTCGGCACCATTGCCAATATATGGCGTAATTGCATAATCCATCGACTTTGAGACTAAATCCATCGACTCTTCTCCACTGTCGATACAAACCATATCTCGTGTAGGTTCTGAATCTCTATATCTGCAAAATAAAGGACCCAACGTTCAAGTTAGCAAAAGTCAATTCCAAATGACACTGTCCACAACAAGTTAGGGTTAGTCACTACAAATTCATCGAGAGATCTTCGGATCAAAGGACTGTGCAGCAGAAAATATTTGCAGTCGAAGAAAGAAGTAATATGATGAATTACAAATATTCGATCCTACCACTGCAATAATGTCATCCGAACATCAAACAATTTCACAATAAGAATGCCCAAGAAAACCCAAGAGTGGCAGATGTTTGGACAAACCTCTCCCGTCTCCGAAAAACACATGACCATCAGGAGATCTCCCGATGGACCCAACAACTACAGTGTATAACACTTCATCGGGAGATCTCCCGATAGACACAACCCGAAAGTAGGAAACAATTCAATGGCAAATCTCAACATTCAAACCAAAAATGAGGTCCCTATACCCAACCGGAATGATTCCTGAAAGAAGTCATCGGGAGATCTCTTGATGATAGCCAATCGGACTGCTTCCACACTCAAATCATAAAGTGATCTCTTCATGATCTTCTCGAATATGGATGGACTAAAGTCATTGGGATATCTCCTGATGATATTGGAAAATTTCCATACACTGATTTCATTAGGATATTTCCTGTTGAGAATGTTGAATTAACGTTTCCAAAGATCATTGGGAGATCTCCCGATGATAATGTAGAAATTTAGATCACTGAAATCAACAGGAAATCTCCCGTTGATCTTGCAGAATCTCCATGTTCAGAAGTCATCGAGAGATCTCCCGATGTTCTCCTTGCAGATTGTCCAAGGATGTCGTCCGATTGACCTAGAAGAACTCCACTGGTCATCCTTGAAATAAAGTTCCAGAATTATGGCTCTATAGAGACATCGGGAGGTCTCTCGATAATAAAGTAATTCACTAAAAGTCCACCAAAGAATCAACGAGAGATCTCCCGATGGTGCGAATCCAAGACATCCGTACAATATCGAATGTGATTCGTAGGGTTGTCTATATGCGTAATATACGATTGTACAAAACATCTATTGGGTGAAGACTACAGTACTTCCTCCTTGCTCTTGACGTCGAGTTTGTACTCTGTGCTACAAACACTTGCATCAAAGTTTTACTTTGGAAAAAAATCATTCTGCTTTAGTAATACGGAATTCCAAATCTATGATCTCGCCATCTTGCATAGGCCACAAACTAGCGACATGGAATCGGTGTACTTCATAATTGATCACAAATGCACGCATTCACTCTCATTTGTGAAGACTGACTTATAGGTGAATTGATCAGAAATCCATCGGTGCCCCCTAGACATGCACAAGTTCCACATTCCGACAAAGACGACATTGACACTCATTACAGCCTACTCACTCAATTTGTGATTCCACTACATTGTCATCATTTTGGAATTCTGCAACTTAGTGAACCATTGCGAAAAAAAGAAAATGATACCTATAGTGAGGGGTTGCAAAAATCAATCGACTTAAACCTTCTGCGCCAACGCACTTGAAGTTACAATTTCCTACTCTTTTCACCTTCATTCCACTACTTCGTTCACGTCTGCGAAAGAGAGAAAGACCGCGGTCGTTGGGGGTCATCACAAACCTCAAATTTGGAATTCGTACTTCCCGCCTAAATTTGATAAGGGCGCTATGTTCCTGCATTTCGGATTCTCTAAGTACTCTTAATGGTCATGCACGACTATATGTAGGCCGAATTTGAAGATGCAGTCTTCTCTAAGATTGTTGATTGTAGTCTTAGAAGGCGTGCCGGCCTACCAGCTTAAATGCCGCAAATGAGTTCGTCAGACTTCGATAACGGCTCAAATATACAAAGGTGGACAATGTCCATGTGGGTCTTGAAGTTGAATCTTCCACTGATTCTTCGAAGGGCCTGCTTTCAATGTATTGCTTCTGGTCTGTTAGGTCTCCCTCTACAACTGAATACTCTTGGGTTCTTCATCTACCTATTGTACATTATCAACTTCGTTCGACTATTATTGCATGTGATCTAGGAGAAGAGTTCAAGCTATTTAAAACACATCCACACTTGTGTATTGTATTGTTATGAAAAAGTCATACTCATTATCATTAAGTTGCCCGAAGTATTGGTCCCTTCATGCATGTTTTCAATTACTTCACCCCAGTTACTTAAAGTTCGATGACTTACTTCAGGGTTTCAAGGTTACTTCAAGGTTTAGGGGTTTAGGGTTAGGCTCTGGGTGTAGGGTTTAGGGTTCAAGGAAAAAGACAAAGAAGGAAACAAAAATCAGAATAGAGTCCAGGGTTTCAAGGTGTAAGACTTACTTCAGGGTTTAGGGTTTAGGCATACATTCATTTTGGAATATCTTCCATAATTATGTGGTTCTAAAATTCGGGTCGTGAGTTAATTCCTTAGGGAAGATTTTCTTTAATCTATATTGTTGAAGATCTCTCTTTGCTTGAGATCCTTCTGGAAGATATAAATTTTTTTTTAAGAGTACATTTGGAAGGTTCTAGTGCCGTTTTGTAGATTGGAAGGATGGATTTCAGTTTATGAATTCTTTCTTAGACGATAGAGTACGTTGAATGTTTTGAAATGCATTTTGTATTATAATTTGATGTTGTCATTTTTCACATTCTCTTGTTTTTTATTGATTGCATTTTTATAGAGTTAATAATTGTGTATTGAGACCAAATATGTCATACCCTATCTATGGGTGTGCGATCCTTCTATGGAATTGAGCGAGGGATCTTTGCTTGTTTTTTTTAATCTACAATGGGAGAACTTTGGGAAACCTCAATCTAGGGTTTTCCTTCTAATGCTTATCAGAATGTTTTTTTTTTAAATTTGTAGACCTGAAAGTTGAATGTAAATAAATGACCAATCATATAATTAGTATTTCATATGATATATGCTTAGGTTTAGGGTAAAAAAATGATGACTTCTTTGATGTTGCTTATTTAGAAACATGGGCATTCAATGTCTTATACTTAATCATTGAAGCCTAATATACTTCAAGAATTTGTCCATGTGATATTTAAAATCAAAGCATATAAATTGTATATTCCAACAAGAAATTAGTGTTTATGAATGGGATAAGTTTTTAGGATGAATTAGGCATATGACATACTAGAAAACTATATTGAAACTTCTCTAATGTAAACTAAGTAATATACCCTAGTTCAAAACGTGCCCCCCAAAATATTATAAGTACCAATACAATGTTGTTAATCACCACCGGTCCTCTTCCCTTGATTTTGAAGAAATATGTAAGTAACATGTCCTTCAATGAGTTCTACAAGTTCAACAATCTCCTTTCAAATAGTTTATTCTTGCAAGTGTATGCAAAATACAAAAGTGAGTCACTCTTCAACAAAGTTTGTGTTCTAATTTAACCCTACTACCAACAATGCTAGCATGCAAGGTTAGAGCCATGCAGCTGTGAGCTTTGAGTGTGGAACTTGTGAGCCTAAAGCCCCCAAAACTTTTGGGGGGAATTTTTTGCACACCAATTTCCTTTGTTAACTTCTTTTATAACAATAGAGAAAAAGTTTCTAATTATAGTGACTATTGTGAACTATGACCGTATCACCTATAACCATGAATTGTTCTAGTCCTTTTAATTGTCTTCAGATTTTTTCATTGCTACAGGAAAAGAACTTCAAATTGTGTTGACAAGTTTGAGCACTTAGTTCAATAAGTAGAACAAGAAAAAAAGCCAAACATTGTAAGTACGCTAGACAAATGTCATTAAAATGGATGAAGGAAAAAAAAATGGGGAATCAAAGGAAAAAAATGGGGGAAAAAAATGGGGTCCAAAAGAAAAAAAATGGGGAAAGAAAAAATATGGGGTCCGAAAGGAAAAAAACGGGGAAGGAAAAAAAATGGGGAAAGAAAAAGAAAGTGGGGAAAGAAAAAAAAAGGAAATGGAAGAATTGGGGAAATAAAATAAAATGGGGAAACTGTGAAAAAAAATGGGTACTGAAAAAAAATGGGAAAGATAAGAAATGATTGGGGATTGAAACCGAAAAAACGAGAAAGGAAAACCATAATGAAAGTACAATTAAAAGAAATCCTAAGCACATACGAAAATGAAGGAGCACATAATGGAATTATTTTAAAAGAGTAACTAATATGCAAAAGTTTAAAAAATGAAAAAACATATGGGTAGAAACTGAGTGGAAAAAGAATAACATATTCATAATTATATGCCTTACTCAAATAAAGATTAGGGTGGTAGATTTGAACAAGGTACAATTCATGTAAGTAACTAAGTTCTAATTTATTCCCACATTTCATATTTTTTTATTCCACCATCTACATTTTTTCCCGATGTTTCTTTCTTTTGCCACCCACTACATAATTTTCCACGTACTTCTTTACGTTGAATTGTCAGTCTATATTTGTTTCCCCCCCTATTGTTTATCCCCTAACCCATATTAGTTTTACCTCCCTCTTCCACCATTTTTTTCAACTATAACTTTATGTAGTTTTAGGGCTAACCTTCTTCATTACTTCTCTTCAATTTTAGAATGATTTTGGGTAGTACTTCTTCTGTTATTTTGTTTCTTTAGAGTTTAGGGTCATGTGAAGTTGGTACATCTCATAAAAGTACATTTTCGCTGTTCATATGGCTTCCCTATAGAAGAAGTGATTTGGAAATTTATTAAACAATCATATTAGTTATTTAGTAATGTTGTTTTTGTGTAAGCGATTATAATGTGTCATTTACAATTAGAGTGAATAGTATTAGCTAGGTATGATAGTCCTTAATTCATTGTAACAATTTTAATTTTCTTATGTTATCAAATTTTTAGTAATAAGTATAATATATTTGGTGATGATGAATTCCAAGGGTTTAGGGTTTAGGGTCATCATTTTGGGCCTTCATCATACAATATGATGTCGAAATCGCATCACAAAATAATTAATTTCAAATATGTACTATGCATATCTTTTTGATTTAGGATAATTAATATTTGATTTATGGACCTCATGTACTTTGGTAATGATGTTTTGTATCATTCTTTGAGGTCCTAAAATGTAATAGCATTTCATGTAGAAGTTTAGGGTACATACATGGGTTTATTTTTATAGGTTATTATTTGTCCAAGAACTCAATCACCTTAAACAAAGTATATGTAGATCACTCTAGTGGTCTTATTTTGAAATTCATGAGTCACTTGATTATTTAATGACTTGTATATAAAGTCTTTGCGAGGATTAATTACTAGGAGATGAGCTTTGAAAATGGAAAAAAATGATGTACACCAAAATTATGGGAAAATGTGAGCAAGGCTTTTGTGCATAGAAATGTAATGCTTGTGTACATTTTTGAAGTTCAATGCAAACAATCATCATAATTTGGGCCACAATGGGATAACCTTGCTCTCACTTGTGCAACAAGTGAGTACTTCATCTTATGAGTACTTCAATTTTTGTGATCATTTTACGTGGTAGTGTTTAGTAATTTCAAACCCTTGACCAATTATTCCTCCATAACTAAGGAAATGATGAATGAGTTTGAAATTCTAAGTGAATTTATCCGCTCTCCAAGTTGTAAGCAAGGGATAACTCACTAATGCCCACCTTACTAATTGCAAGGGAGGGGTAACAAATTAATCCCCCCCCCCACTCATTCTTACCATGGGTGAAGTCATCATGACTCGTCCACTGAGGGTCTAGTCATTTTGACAGACTGTCAGTCTGCCCTCCCAGTCGACGGCGCCATGAGTGGAGGGCTCCACGTCGATTTCGCACTCCAGTGCGATCCATTTTTTTCCCGCTGGAGTTGGCAGCGTGGATCTCCTCTCCTCTATTGGAGCTAGTTTATTTTGGCCTCCGTCTTCCTCCCGCTCCTCTCTTCCCTGCACTCCTATGCGTGTGTTTCACTTTTGCATTTCAACGTTGGGAGTGACTGTCGTTGGGCATTTCAGTGTTTCAGCTTCAGCTTCCGCTTCAGTGATTTGCGTTTCAGCTTTTGACGTACGTTCGCGTAGCGTATAGGAGAGTTGATAGTCGCGCCTTTGCTAGTTGCAATTGTCCGCGCCTTCATCTCGGGAGTTGTATTTGTTGCACCCCTTGAATCTAGGATACGTGGAGGCGCCTTCATCGGGAGAAAGTTGAAGTGGAGATGTGTAGTCAGTGTAAGTTCGGTTTTCCTGTCTTCATTTCTAGCTTTCTTTGCAGCATTGATTACATTTTTTGGCTGCATTGAGGGAGTTAAAAGTTGGGCGAGGTCCTCCACGATAATAACTGTGTATGCAAGGAGTTTCCTGATAGTTTTAAAATGCATTGAATCCATAGTAGGGAAAGCATGATAAGCTGCATATGTTTGGTCTATTGCACCTGCTTCATTGTTGTTAGGGAAACATGAATACCAGGGTGCATTGTCTTCAATTGCACTAGTCTTGCTTCAACAACAACAGTGCTATGACAATATGTTCTTGTTGATTGTAGGAGACGAGGTTATTTCTGTTGAGTGCTTGTATTTCTGGGAGAAGAGGGTGTCAGCCATCCGCATGAAATTTGGAGCAGCAACGGGAAGAGTGCATAGTGATGTCAACATCCTCACCACCACCCGAAAACCCAAATGATTGGACCAACCCATAAGTTCTTGCCTCCGTCGTGGTATTTGTATTTGTAATATGTATTGGCAAGGAAATGGCTCCAAGATTTCCTTCGTAGTAAGATCCATCAGTTGGACATACACATTCAAACGAAGCTCATGTATTAGGTCGGAGTTGGTTTGTTGAGGATTAGGCAGAAAAATGCACACCCACATGCCATTTGCGATGCCCTGGAGTATCGAACCATGAGGTCCCAAGTAATGCAATTTAATTTGAAATAGTCAAATTTCCCCTTTAACCGTTCATCGAGAGAACTCCCGATGAAAGTCAACTAAGAAAATGCAATACATTGTCACTGCGAGATCACTTTGTCGAGAAATAACCCTGAACCGTCACTCTAAGACTCGTATTCAAACTGCTACCAACAACTATTTGGCAAGTAGACCATCCGGAGATCTCTCGATAAAAACAAAAGCAAGAGTAAGTGATGAAATTCATTGAACATGAATATTATCGGGAGATCTCCTGATAGATTGCAAGCGGTTTTACCTCACGAGATAAAAAATTTGCAGAGAAACAAGTAAATAAACTTTTCAAAGAAGAGCAACTAAAGAAACCATCAAGAGATCTCTCGATGGAAAACACTCCAGTTATAGTGACTCCTTCCTCAGCATATAGGCAACCTAAAACTACGAAACGAATTTAGGGTCATGATTACCCATCAGGTCTAGACCGATACATCGGGAGATCTCCCGATGCCAGCTTTGAATTATGAGGGATGTCAATGCAACGAGAGATCTTTCGATGCCAGGTTTGATTAATCAAAGATGTGATTGCAATGGGAGATCTTCCAATGCCAACTTCGAATTATGAAGGATGTGAATGCAACAGGAGATCTCCTGATGCCAGCTTTGAATTATGACGGATGACAATGCAACGGGAAATCTCCCGATGCCAACTTTGAATTATGAACAATGTGAATGCAACGGGAGATCTCCCGATGCCAGCTTTGATTTATGAAGGATGTGAATGCAACGAGAGATTTCCCAATGCCAAATTTGATTTATCTCGGATTTGAATGCAAAGGCAGATCTCCTGGTATCTTCTTTTAATTCGATAGCTCGGTGCGATTTCCCGTAGAATAAATTCCCAAATAGAATTACGACTAGTCGAGTACGGGGAAAATATAGAGCATCATCGGGAGATCTCCCAATGTAGAAGGTGTTCAGTTTACACTCGATTCCTCGTGATCCAGTCAATCTAATCTATTTTTATCTTCTTGCATAGAATGAATATAAAAAAGGAACTCCTTGCAAGCCTTTCACCTATAAAATTGTTCAAGTTGTGTGATAGCTGGGTGCATTCGTATCAGTATCATGGCGAGAACTTTCCAAGAGCAGTGTTCCGATGCGACTGGAAAGTCTCAATTTGGGGCCTTGAATGGATTGAGGAGGAAGATGGAACAATCATCATATGCCCGAAGCTTACCTTCAGCAATAAAGGTCACATGACAAAGAGGTTAGTTGTCTTAGAGCTACAGGGTCTAGATAACGCCACAATCCTTGTTATTGTCGAAGAAATGGTTCCCAAGATTGATGAGTGAAGGAAATATGGTTTGATCCTAGACTACGCCACTATGGATTTTGACGTGTGTGAGAGTATTACATGGAAGGGGATTTTAGAGAAACCAGACGGAACCCACTTCTGGACTCCTCAGGAGATAAAGAATGAGTGGGACATTTTTGACGAGACGAGGCAACAACCGAAGCCAACTGCTGCACCCACACCTCCAAAGCCGTCTCGCAACAAGAAGGGAAAGAAACGGAAAGCCATTGTCGGTGGACCAGGAGATGAAGTGGTGGAGGAGCTAGTAGGCAAGGGCAAGGGAAAAAAGAAGCCAAAGGCTGTAAAGCTGACATTGCATCGTGCCGTGAACATGACGAACGCCGAGGTCGGGAAGCTCGAGCCCAATGAAATTAAAGAAATGAACAAGTTGTACAACCAAGTTTTGAGGCCAATGTACAAATGGGAGAAGAAGCCACTCGCCAATGCAAAAGGTGAACTCTTGCGAGTGCACTACAAGAACATTCACAAGGCTCCTCCTGGCGTACTAGTGTATAGAAGCATTGAGCCCCAACACCTCAAGGGAATCAAGAATCGGATTCTCGTTGATGCCGACTATCATTCTGAGAACCAATACATTACTGTCCTGCCTCTAAAGAGAAGACCATACGGGATAGACAATGTCGTGGAATTCTGGGATTCATGTCCGAAGAAGGAAAGTCTGACCACCAAATCCCATTACTACATTATTGGGGGTCAGCACACTGTGCAAGCGCACCGGGAGTTGGTTGAGTCAAGACATATCTCCAAAGTTGATAAGCAATTGGCCTCGATGTTCAACATAATTCCGATCTAGGAAT
Source organism: Straminergon stramineum (assembly GCA_963920665.1). Taxonomy (NCBI): domain Eukaryota; kingdom Viridiplantae; phylum Streptophyta; class Bryopsida; order Hypnales; family Calliergonaceae; genus Straminergon; species Straminergon stramineum. The sequence goes on along the minus strand of OY987264.1, from coordinate 13,480,036 downwards.
CGTACTCCACCAAGAAGAATGATATAATGCATCTCTCCAAGGCACTGAACCAGAATATTGTTGGAGAACAGAAGGAGCAGAGTTTCTCTAAGCAACTTGCGCAAGCTCGAATAAAGTGGAAGGATATGGGTAGCCCGATGCCAGCGTATGGAGGTCGAACGCACTCTGCCAAGTACAATGTAAGCGTCCCTGACAAAATGTCGAATCATTGTCCCTTCTTTTTTTGTTGCCAATGCATAGCCATCGAGAGATCTCCCGATAGATTTTGGACAATGCCTTACGTGATGTTATTGAGATATAGAGCGCTAATTACTCTCTGAACCCAAGAAGTGAACCAATGGGAGATCTCCCGATGCTGTTTAGATTTACGTACTCTACAGGTTTTCGACGATGTTGATTTTTAATAGTTACATTTTTCATGTGCAGAAGTTCTATCTAGTGATGTCTACAATATTCACGAGATTCAAGAATCCTGAACCGGACTTGAGAATTCCTCTTCTCTTCATGGAGAATGACGAAGATGTGCAACAATGGATCCAAATTGATAGGGATTTCCTCATGGGAAAGCTTCCTGATGGGAATGGTCCAAAATTGAAAAGCAGAAGAAAACCACTCAGCTATAGCGACTACAAGCCCTTGTATGGACTCCGCAACGAGGACATAAACTATTTGGCGGAGCAGGTTGAGAATGCAACAATATGTATGAAGAAGACAACGCTCAATGTGGATGATTTTGGACAGCCATTGATGCCTCTCATTGTTGCAGCAAATCAAGAGAAGAAGGTCAAGGCCATGAAGAACAAGCTCATGTGCCATTATAGGCAACATCCTCTTCCGAGCAAGAAGCCGGACTACATTCCATACACTACCAAAGAATGGGATCAATTTGCGGTGGAGAAGAAAATAACCCGGGAGCAGGTTGAGTGGTGGGTGGATAAGAGCATGGCAATGAAACTTGGGAAGGTATGGTTGGAAGAGTGAACGAGGGCACTGAACAAAACATGTGACCCCGACGAGTGCCTAGATTCTGTGAAAAGGATATGGGAGTCCTTCATGAACGACCATGCAAAAGAAACAAATGAGGCTGCCGTGTCTCAAGATTTCATAGATGAGTACCTTTGCAAAGTCATGGACGAGAAGAACTGGGACATTACGAAGATTCTTACGGACACCTCCGTGAAAGCATGGCGTGGTGAAGGGAAAACCCACATGTATTTCTGGTTTCTCTTTGAGCTCACATCTACTGGAGCGTGTGCAAAATACCTCGAGCACTACAAGTTGAAGCACTTGTTTGATGCCCTCGAGTACATGAACGCCAGTTGACAAATTGTTCGAGCACGATTGCCTACGGTTCTTATTACGGATGCTATTGGATTTCACAACGTCCTCACACATTTAAAGAAGCGTCGGGACAAGTGTAAGTCTCGTATCTGGGATTGGCATGTAATAAATTACATTCCGGATGTGGGGGATGGCTTCCCTCATCCCATTGCCGGTGCAAATTACAATGTGTTCCTTGTCTTCCTCTTCACCTACGACCAAATCTAGGGCTCAACGAGTAGCTTCAACAGCTTCTTTCCAAGCACACAAGAAATTCCAGCCGTGTATTTGTCTCAAGACATGGAGGAAGTCAGTACTTTGTATAGGCGCCCTATTATGCCGTGGTTCTCTATCTTGGCGACGCATGAAATTTTTTGTGGCCATATCTCTGAGAATATGGTTATCGTGAATATGAACGGTGGTCCAGAGTTCACGTTTCTTGGACTGGTAAGTCGCCATTCATATTCTTCTTGCATGATAGTGTATTCTTTAGAGTCTTGGTAGCGCACTAACTTGTACTTGTTCAAATCTAACAGGCTACGGCGAATAAGGTACTTGAAGTCGTTGATGACTCCGAGACACACTCGAAAGTACAATTGGTCACAAGGCAAATTTGGGACGAGTTGCACATGGAAGGTGATGAAGAAATGGAAGAGGATGAAGAGGATCCCACAGCAGAGCAGTCTACAGGTTATGGAGATGCAACAGATGAAGGTCCTCAAGAACCTCTACCACCATAGAAAGACAACGAGGTTGTAGATGTTTTTGATGAAGACAACAAAAGCAGCTCTCACAGTTCAGAGGAGACAGAGTCTGAATGCTCACCCTCGACCACACATGTCGTCCGAAAGGTCAGTTGCCGGAGGGAACCATCGGGAGATCTCCCGATGCCAGTTTGTCTTTTTCCATTTTTTAGCACCCTTACTTATGAGGATCTAATGAATTTTCGTCATTCCAGGAGAAGTCTGCAGAACCATTGCGACCGAGGCGAGACTTGCAACCGTCGTCTATGCCAAGTGCCTCACAAAAGAGGTCTGGAGAGCGGGTTGTTGAGGAGAAGTCGGGTGCGCTGAAGGCGAGAAAGATGTCGGACACGAATCCGCATGAGAGGAAGTCAAGTCACTAGGCGAAGTTTAGGACCAAGCGCCGGCTAGATATCCAAATAAGTGACTCCGACAGTGCCGACCGTGTACCCTCTACTCCAGTGCCATGTCGAAAGAAGCCCAACCCGGACGTCTCGTCCCCTCCGTCGATTAGGGCTAAGGATGTCGCTACATTGACTCCGGAAACCAACAAAGCAGCAGCTATTCTTCTTACTTGTTTAGGAGAACATGCTGTTGTTGCAATTCTAGAGCCTACGAGTGAGCAAGTGGTGTAGATGCTTACCGCACCGACAGGCACCGACGCGCACTGTGGACGTGATGAACTCTCGCGAGAGGAGATGCGCGACGATGCAATGGGAGATCTCTCGATGCATACTGACCAAGCTGGTACTTTCGATCGTGAAGAGGGAGAGAAAATTTTGATGCAGGGGGATGCATCGGGAGATCTCCCGATGGACCCTCATCAAGAGGTTATTCCTAATCGAGAAGAGAGAGAGGAGGCGCAGATGGGGGTGGGAGCATCGGGAGATCTTAGGATGGCTAATGACCCAGAAGACATTGGCAGTCTTCAGATGATAGAGAAGGAACAAGTAGTGGGGGTTGGAGCTCGAGATTTCCAAGAGGTTACTCGCGATCAAGAAGAAAGGGTGGAGGCATAGGTGCGAGTCGATGCATCGGGAGATCTCTGGATGGATAATGATCCATATGACATTCATGATCTAGAGGGGATAGAGAAGGTGCAAGCGGGGGGAGTTGTAGCAAGAGATCTCCCGATGCATACAGTTCAAGATTTGAGTCTTCGTCCCTCAGTGACATCAACAATTCAGTTGGATGGAGGTGCATTGGGAGATCTCCCGTTGTCTCAAGTCGAAGGTAGAACATCTGATGCCAAAATCGCTGCCAACATTTTGGAGGATACTCTAGTAGACCTGAGGCAAATGAGTCCAGAGGTTAGCACAATGAAGGTGAATCCATTCATAGTTGTTCTATAGGCTGGACTGACTTACGTAGAGAGACTCTCTATAAGGAATAGGTTTAAGGATCTTGTTGATTTGCCAAGTCACCATGCACGTGTTACCCGCGATCCCACAAGTAAATCTTCTCATGACATTCAGGCCGCGTAGGATGCCACCAGTTTTATGTATCAAAGCATTGTTGATATCGCCTCTGACCGTCTACTGCAGGTAGCAGAGGAAGAGGTCTTTGAATCTGGGGCTACTTTGCCTTCCAAGGTTTATAAAGCAGAAGTTAATCGGATTGGAGAGGACGACACCAAAGGTGCTTGAGGTGACATCCTACGTATCTTCACAGATTTGATTTCAATTGAATGCTGATGTCAATGGACTTATGTCTAACTTCACTTTGGTATTTTGTATTGCAGATTGTCCTGGTCCTTCGACGACGGTTCCGGGGACACCCAAAAAGGTACCTCACCGAAACTATACAGTGATTCTGGACTTGAATGGAGTTATCCTTCACAGATCGTATTTCCGTAATAAACTTCATGTTGAGCGTCAACCGAGTGTCACGACCTTCCTTAATTGGTTGCGTGGAAAAGCGCAAGTTGCATTCTGGAGCAGTGTAACTCCCCGAAACATGAACGACTTGTTAGACATTGTCCTTGCAGATGCTTCATTCGGTCGTGGAGATGTAATTTGTCTAGATCAAGAGGCATGCACAAAGACCAAGTACAGGGCCTCAACTGCACCGCATAAGCCAATCTTTCTAAAGGATCTTACGATTTTTGCGCGGGCTGTTGGTTTATCGACACTAGAGAATATTCTGCTAATTGACGACAGTCTAGTAAAGAACGTCATGAATAATCTACACAATGCTATTTTTCCTGAGTCCTTCTACGGTGATTCCAATGACAACTACCTTCGGATGTAGTTGATCCCTTAGCTTGATGGTCTTTTTAAGTCAAATGAGAAGGTGCCAGTATATGTGAAGAATAACCCACTTTATGGCGGACAACAGGGTGTCGACCCATTATCCAATGAGGGCTTCGCAATCATTACCAGGATAGTGTATTGATCCCCGTCTTTCTGAGGCTTCATCAGGAGATCTCCCGTTACTGTAAATTCTGATGTAAAACATTGACACTGTACATAGGCCTTAGTACATATTGATAATGAGATTGTAAATAATTGCACTTTTACTCCGACTGTAACAAAGAGATGATTGTTAATGACATTGTAAATAATTGCATTTTCCATCCAGTGAGAATTGCATATTACTTGTTAAGAAATGTAAAGTGATTGCACTTTTATTCTCATTGTGAATTGCATTCTTTTTTTTCTACTTAGTTTTATGTTTTATTTGTATTCCATCCAGAGATTTTTTCCCATGCACGTCACTCCTTAGCTATTCTTCACATTTCTTGTAGAAAGATACTTAAATGACGGTTAGTTTTCTGAATGTCACAACCCTCATCACAAGGCGTGCCCGTGCCACCTTGGTGAGCAAGGGGGACATTGGGGGTGACTCCCCAAGCCTTGCATGAGGTGAGGGGGACTAGGAGTCCCGAGCGATCAGAGCGATGTAGCGCTCTGATCCGGACGAATTCGGGGGCGTGTGATATACGCTTGGAAAGGTCTTGAGAAGACGCTTCTAGCCGTCCAAAGAACGCGTGATTTGGACTTGCGAGTCAAAAGTTATGGGCGTTCAAAGTTGGGGGGTGTCTCGGTCGCGCCAGGAGCGCCCTGGTCGCGCCGGGAGTGCCCTGGCCGCGCCGGGAGTGTCTCGAATCTTTGGAGGGCGATATCTTTGCGAGTACTTGTCCGAATGGAGCAAGTGAGTAGTCCATCGGCATCTACGCGTCGCATAAATGTCGAAAATGGGGTCGCATGTGCGATTTGGATCCCGGACCGCAAAGTTATGCCGGGTGGAAGTTCGGGAGTCCCAAACTAGTGCGAATCGGGAGAAATGGGTGGTCTTCCAAGATGGGGTGCATCTTAGGGGTTCCCGGTGACCTCTAGTATAAGGGGGGCTGCCGAATCCCGCAGAGAGTACTATGAGGAGGGGTGGTCTCCCTCCTCCCTCCCGGATGGTGCCATGGTGAGCCTAAGTGGCCCCGGGTGGTGAGGCTAGTGTTGGAGCCTCACCACCACTTGTGTGTTACCATGGAGTGCTTGTGCACTCCTTGATACCGGTTGGGTGGTGTCCCACTCTACACTAGGCCATGGTGTAAGTCCCATTTGGTGAGTCCCGATTAGTGAGTCCCGAAATGAGTTGGGTTGGGCCTAGTGGGGAGTTGGGTCCCATTCAAGGGCGGTTAGCACCGGTGGGAGTAGTGCCTCACCGAGTGCTTGGACATCAATGGAAGTTCCGCCCCATGTCATCAAATGACATGCTCGGTGTCTTGTGGGAGTAAGTATTGCAAGGAAAGGAATGGGGAGTCACGGAGGAATGGGGAACCCCGTGACTTGAGTTGGAACCTAACATTGTGGGTGCATGGCATGTGCAGTGTTAGGAGAGCGTGAACCTTGGTGGCACAAAGGTGTTAAGTGTGTAGAAAGTGAGTTTAAGGTAGTAAGTGTCACTAAGGGACGCGACACAGAATTTATTTGTAATTCGTAGTCTACCTTTACCACATTCCAATTGAGAAATAGTGAGTTTTCTCTATTTTCAGCCAGTACTAGAAATGGTTCTCCGGAGTTCTGTCTATTCTTACTTCATCGGGAGATCTCCCGTTTCTTATAGGGGTTGGAAAATGTGATTGACCGCTCTTACTTCATCCAGAAATCTCCTGTAGTTAGAAGGTGCTAAGCAATGCAATTGTCCACTGTTATTTCATCAAGAGATCTCCCAGTGCTAACAGGTTCTTCGTGAACTAAGTATCCTCATGAGCTTCATTAGGAGATCTCCCCTTGTTTGGAGGTTTTCCTTATCTGATGAGTTTGGTCGATGCAGAAGGCGGTTCTTGTTGTTCTTACAGGTGCTTTATGCGTAGAAGGCGGCATTTCGGATCTTCCTCAAAGAATCATCGTACCTGCTAGTTTTTGTAGCTTTCTTAAACAATTGGTTGAAGATACTCACTGTGGGTTGTATTCCTCCATGAATGCTCTTGCCATGGCAGCGCTTTTGCAGCGTCTTCTGCCATGGAGCACTTTAAAGAGTTTCCTCTATATTGCTGGTGCGGACAACCCTAAGAAGAATGACCCCTATCCAAACCGTGGTGAATTATTGAAGCTTATCTTAGATAGCCCTAGAGAGCGCAGCATTCTCTGGAATCAAACTATAGTTCTATTTGAGTTAGATCCTCTTAAGTGGCCACATGCTCTTGTGGTAGGACCCTCCATACTTGCGAGGGATGATCTTCTTCCTTTGAGATGGGAAAGTCCGTGCTATGGAGTAAAGGAGCTAATTGCTCGGACTTTAAACAGAGTATAGGTAGAACATCCTTCAGTCATGGTGATTATGTAGTGAGTGTAGTTTATGCATTCAGAGAAGCCATAGGGCCACTTGTCATTTCATTTTCAATCATGCACCCAGTGTCTTTTCATCTTGAATCATGGGCATGGACCATGGATGGTCTACAAAATTTCTGAATGCATATTATGTTCTAAGGGAAGTTGAACTGAGAGAGGTTCTACCTACACTATGGACTAGTTTGGATTGTATAGGTCATGCCTTTAGTTCTTTTTAAAGGCAACTTCTGTTATTTTCTATATGAATATGAATAAATTGTGGTGAATCTACCTTACCTTTCAGTTACTTTCTAGTTTCATTCATCCGCACTAGAAGTTTGTAATTGCATTTGCCTTGTCATTTTCTATGTTCTCTTTTACTATAAGAAGTTGAGTGTAGGGATCATATCGGGAGATTTTTGGTTCCTAATTATGCGTGGAAATACTAACAAGGGAAATGAGACCTAATAGTTCCAGTTGAATAATAACCGTTTTTATTGGTTTCATGCCACACTTACAATCCTTGTATCTTGGATTTGCACTACATTGAGAAATCTCCCGATGATTCGTCTTAATTACTATGTACAATTCAAAATTCTAGGGTTCAATAATTGAATTGTCCTACTTATAATGTTTCTTGTCCCCTTTTTGTGTGTGAACATGGTCTACTTCACTCTTTTCTTCCCCCTTTCATAGGCATTGGGGTCTCCTAATCCATAACAACGGGAGGTCTCCTGATGACTTCTCCCATCACATAGTCCAAAAGTCCTCCTAAAGTCCAAAAGTAGTTAAATATGGCATTTAGTATCACTTTTTATTAGTTCATGATTTGAACTTACTTGGTTCTTAGAATTTTGGATACTATATGTCTAAGCATGTTGTCTTTGAACAAAGAGCAAAAACAAATTGTAAAAACTATTTTTTTTGCATATCTAACTACAAGAAACTCCACTAGACTAGGATAAAAATGTCTGGATGAAATTTTAGAAACTTTGACCATTTAGATTGCAAGATATTAGTGATGGAAGTAAAGAAAATGGGCATTTTTGCACCTTGTGTGACCAAATTATTAGATTTAGAATCTTATTATTAAAATTTTTTTGCACAATTGATATCAAATTGAAAAAAATTGTGTTGAAAATTGAGTTGATAGTCTAGGAAAAAAATTGAAAAAATAGTAACTTGATTTTCATTCTTTAAAAAAAAATTAAGTAAAAATAGGTCATTAATTAAATCATTAATAGCTCTAATTAAGAGGGAAACATGCTAATTCCAACAATGAGAATGTTCCTTGAGGAACTTTTTCTTTCATTGTGAAAATTGAGTTAAAAAACAGTACAATACATTATTTTCTCAAGAAGATGCTATGATTGTGTTCAAAACAAGAAGCTCCATAACATTCACATCACTTGTCCACGTTTGGAATGAATCAAAGCTTTTCATTTAGACAAAAATGAAATCCATAAGATTCAAAAAAAAATTTAAATTATTTCAGTTTTTTGTAGATTTCTCTTATTGCCTAGAGTCCAAAACTTCGGACTTACTATGGCATAATTATTTCTCCTAAGCACTAATTGAAATTAAAAAAATTATTCCTAGAAAACAAAATAGCAAATGTGTTTTTCTATTTTAACAAAAAAAAATTTAATTGTACCAAAATTGAGATTGTAGGAACCTACTCAAACTCTCATTTGTCCCTTGAGGGAGCATTGACTTTTTAGGGATAAAAGACACATAGAGAAATTAAAACTAAAGTTGCGAGAAGTCCAAAAATGAAATATGAATATAAATTGCAAAAATTATTAGGGTTCAAAGTTGCATGTATTGATATAATTGCTTAAATGTGCCTTAATTCAAATGTATCCATGTTGAACATGGTGCAACAAGCATTTTTTTTGGACTTTGTAGGACATGATTCATTATAGGAACAAGGTTAAATTTGAGTGATCCTACTTTATTATAATTGTCTACTTGAAGGACTCAATGGCTATACTAGGAACTAAGGTGAAGGCACCCATAACCAATCAAATAAGCAATTCTAGACGTGATCTAGAATAGTGCAAGTTAAAGCAAATATTTTTTAGAGGTGTAATGATAGAAAGGATGGGAATTGCAAAAAATTTGGTAATAAAATTAGGAGATCCTAAAATAAGTGGTTCAAATTCTAAATGTGTTCTCTAATATACATATTGTCTTCTTCAACATACCAATAATGAGTATATTTCTAAATTCAAAAATCCAAAACAATTGTGCAAAAGTTCATAAAATATCAATAAAGTAGTAGCTTCCATTTATCTTTGAAAGGAAATTTATTGAAATAAGCTTGGAGATGTACAAGCCCTTTAGAAAACTAGATCAATGATTAAAAGACATGATTTAGCTCTTGATATATTTTAAAAATATATAGATTTGAAGAAGATGAAATATTTTTTGTATTGTACAAATATCCACAAAATCAAATTACTACTTAGCAAATATATCCTCCTTACAATGTCTATTTTTTGAGATAGAATTTGTAAAATTTGTAACCTCTAGAGTATAATAGTTTGACAAAATAAAATTAGTTAGTTGATAGATTTGAAACAACGATTTTCTAAACTATCAAGTGACTCTAATATTGTGCCTTGCTTATAGGATAAATCAAAATGACAAAATAGTATTCCAAAGGAAATAGATTTGAGAAGGTGATCCAATAAAATTCCAAGCTTGTTTATTGAATTTTAAAATTTTAAAATTTGAATGAGTTGGTCTCTTGAAAGACTAACACTGAGCAGATAAATTATGAGACATAACCCTGCTTTCTCTAGTTAGCAAAATAATGTGGCATTATTGCCCTAAACTAGAACTTAACATTATGTGTGGAATAATCAAAGGTAAGGAGCAAGTATAAATTATTATGGAGTGAATTTCTTTAACAACTTACTATAATTTGATGTCATTTGAAATTTTTTATTTAGTCACTTATAAAAAAATTTCAACTATAATTATGTGAAGTCCAAATATGGCATTTGGATATTACATACAAAAATTATGAGAGGTCAATTTTCAATTAATAGAAATTCTAAATCTATGTCCTAATTCAATGTCCAAAGTTGAACATTGTACAAGAAATAGTAATCTATTATCCAACTTCATTAACCTCTAAAGGACCAAAGTCCCTGTAGTGGATAAATTGGATTTTGGAGTGGCTCCTACGGTCTCAAATTTCATCATGACTTTTTTTTTTAAATTCTTAAGATTGAATAGCACATTAGCTTTCTAAGAATATTGTTCTTATTTCAATCAATGGGGGAGGGGAGTAAAAAGTTATGCCATAATAAGCACAATTTTCACTTTATTGTGCAGCTAAAGAAATCCTTTTCTTTCTTACAGATCATATTTTTGTCTACTTGGAAAGCTTTGATTCATTCCATTTGGATTAGAAAGGTAAAAGTTTTTGAGCATCTTTTTTCACGGGCAATTATATAATCTTCTTGAAAAAATTACATATTGGATTTGTTTTTTAACTCAATTTCACAATTTAAATAAAGGTTAAAGTTCCATTGGTTATACTTTGCTTGCTAGAGCAATCTCACTGTTGGGATTAGTGTGCGGTTTCCATTCCATCTTAGAGATATTAACAATGAAGTTGTTCCTTCTATCTCATACCAACTTCTATTTAATAATTTTCTTAGGAATGGAAAGAAAGTCTTTCTTAGTTAAAATTTTTTCCCTAGATTCTCAAATCAATCTTTCATGATAAAAAAATTAAATTTAAACTTTACATTGCAAAAAATTTAAGTTAAAGAAGGTTCAAAGTCAAATAATCTAGCCATGCACCATACAAAAAAAATTTGTTCTCTTCACTTTAAATGCAAATATCTTGAGATATACAAGGCCAAAGTTTTTAAAATTTCTTCCACACACATTCTTCCACTAGTCTACTACAAGATCCAACAGTTAGATAAACACAAGAAAACTAAACAAAAATCCATTTTCACAATTTTTCCCTCTTTGCAATGAAAAAAAAAGGCAATTTTGAGTGTTTTTCACCGGAGAAAAGGCAATGGCCATTTTGGGGTTATAAAGCATGCTTTCATGTACTAAGATTACTACAAGCTCGGAATTAGCTGATCCTACCTCCCTCAATCACTACACTAGATTTGTTCGGTTAAGTGAAGATTTTTTGTCTCTTTGAACTTGAATTTTCCATTGCATCTGAACCCCACCACTTCCAAGTCCCAATAAGCTAAGTGTGTCTCAAATTTCCCCACTAGCTAGCTTAGCCTTCAATGTTCAAAGCACACGACTTCTCCAAATGATAAAGTCTATCTACTTTTGCACGACCTATAGATGGAATTTGCAACCGTGTTGTCGCCCTAATTAAGTAGGGCATACGACCCATTTCCAACCATTAAGCAATTACGCATGTATGGAGTTTGGGATTCTCAAGTGGGGAAATTTTCTTGCGACAGAAATAGAGTTGGGAAGGATTCCATATTTTTCTATAATTTTATTTCTCTAAACATTATTACTATGAATTTCTTAGCTCAAGATTTTGTTCAACCCATATTGATCATATAGATTTTTCTATTTCCAACCAAGAGCTGGTTGCAAAATCGATCAAGGGCTAGTTGCAATATTGACAGTCTTGTAGCCAATTATAATGTGCCACAACTATATTGGGAACTATTCTATAATTAATCACCACTCTTGACTACTTGATTCGAAAGAAAAATAGTCTACATGGAAAAAATGGGGGGTGGTCGGAAAGGGGTTGCCTCCTATAGGGCCTTTGAATTTATCGCTGGCGATGTTATGTGTGTCATCTGTGGACACTTGACATAGTTTAATTTAATTCAACTTAATTTCATTTTCATTTTCGTTTAATTGACAAGTCATGCAGCCGTCGCCTGATAGTATCTCATGTGAAGAGCATGCGTTCATGCCTGAGAAATAGCGCGTATTGGGTACAATGTACTACGTCAAGTTCACTGCACGATTGATAAGAATGAGTGACCAAATGCAAGCTGGAGTGTGTACTCGGCCAGTGCATGTAAGTTGATGTCGACGAAAATCAAGCCTTAGTGTGTGTACAGTGCATGGCACAAATTGAAGTCAAGTTTAGGTCTTTGTGTATACAGTGACTAGGGTAGAAGGCTCAAGAATGGCATATCTAAGGAGAAAAATAGATGTGCGGAAGAAACTGTTTGTCCAATGACTTCCAATTTTTTTTGGTAAACAGAGAAATGGAAAAGAAAGAAACCTGCAATTTAAATTGTAATTTTCTGAATTAGAATCAATTAAATACGATTTTCCAAAGTGAAAAATTTGTAGGTTGTTATTAAAGTTCTTAGACTTAGCAGTAATGAATTATCCTATGCCTTTGAAAAGAGTAGATCGGTCCAAAAATTGATGAAGTGGGTGCTCACTATGTTCAAGAAAGTTCCATAATGTGGGAATAGAGTGTTCTTAAATCGAGCAAGAGAAATTTGTACCCTGAAATTTATATTCATCATTTCTTTCTTATTGTCATTTTGAATTTTGTGTTCACAATTAAATGATGCATTCATGATTAGTGAATCACACATAATAATAGTCCAAAAGCATTGCTCACTATCCTAAAATCATGCACTTGCAGTTACATTTTCCTACCTCAAAAAATGGTGTCCATTTCAACAACCACATGCTCTATACATGGGTTGCTTCTATGGTCGCTTCTAAATGCCCTCTCCATTTCAGAGCCTCCTACCTTACATTTAAGTTAACTGTGATCCATTTTCAAAACCTATCCCTAAAAATTTTTGCTTAAAAATGTACAACTTTAAATGTAAGAGAATTTAGGGTCACGTTTAGGTACACTTAGTTTCAACACTTTGAAAATTCGTAGTTTATTCATATAATGTCTAGAAAATGCAGAAAAAAAAAATACATTATATTTTTTTATTTCCAACAACTTCCAAATAGATTGAGGCAATTTTAAGAATAGAAATAGTGTTCAATTGCTTATTTGGTTGCATTTAGGAATAGTTAGTTAGTTACCGCCTTACAATAATCCACTTCATTTTGCATATAGCCCATCAATGTCAAGACAACCATGTAGGTGCAAATAATTTTCTTACATTGATGAAGTCAATACAACACTACATTTTTGGGTGCAATTGATGTTGGCCCAAGAAAAGCTAATTAGTTTGCTTACTTTTACCTACAACTTTGAATAGAAAGTATTGTCTTTGATGTATTTAAAACAAAATGGATTTAATGTGAAGTCTTATTTTATTTGGTCCTTGATGCACCAAAAAAAAATGTTATGTCTTTCAAGTAAAGAGTCAAACCAAGATATAAACATGACACACAATAATAGCATTGATGAAAAAGGTTTAGAATGAGCATTTTACCCAATGCATAACTTTCTAAACTATAGATTAATACACTACTATTGTCCTGATGGCAATATTCATTTTAGGACTTTAGCCTTATTATTTGGGACCTCTATTTTAACAAATAAAAATTTTATGAACATATCAACCTTTACAAGATCAAAGTTTTGTGAATGTATTAACATATTAGGGTCTGAATTCACCAAAAATATTTAATATCAAATACTTATTATCATCTTGATGTCAAGTCAAACATAATATGAGATTGGAAATTGTCTCATTTTAACAAATATGACCTACAAAATACTACAAAAATTGCACTAGTGTATTCCTGCCTTTTTTTTAATTGAAATTTGGTGTGTTGATCAAGATTGCATAAAAAAAAAAAAACCTTAATAGGTTAGTTTTGAAAGATAGGTTTGAAAGAGTCAAACATTGAAAGATACTCTTGCAAGTCAAAATTGGGGTTGCCTTAAGTCCTTTCTTTCTAGAGGGCACTGTAATAATGAGTGCAAAATGATAAACTAGTGGAATGGATGTCCAACCCAAAAGACATGTAACTTAAAGTGCATTGCAAAGAGAGAGGAGGAATAATTTCCTGTGCAGAACCAGAGTGTTATCAATTCCTGTATGAGCATTTTCGTGATGTAAATTAGTGTAAAACGTCAAGTCCACAGAGAAGCCAGAGGGACCAACAATTAAAGCCACAAGAAGGGGGGTCCATTTTGCATTACGAAAAGTCAGCAACTTGTGGAGAGGTTTCCTTGAATGTTTCATTGGAAATTGAATTCCATTAATTTGGTTCAGTTGTATTCCTTGAGCCATACCGACATTTACACTAGCTTGTCGTGCCAATAGATGATAGGTAAGCAAATCAATATGAAAATTAAATTTCATCCACAACTTTGTGCATCACTGACAAGCTGGAATTTTCACCCGGATCCTCCTCCCCACTCCCCGAAGCATTTCATTTTAATCCTTTCTTGAGGGTCCAGAGTGTCATTTGTATGGAATTGCACCAATTTAACCCTGGAATGTCAGGCTGATCACTACAGAAATTAATCATCCTTTTGGGTACCATATGAATCATTTGCTAAAATAAACCCAAGAGCACTCATTGGAGGTCAAACCACTGTGCAAAACTTCCCCTTTTCACTCAAAATTCCAAGGATGAACATCTGCACTTCTTGTTACATTGAAAATTCTGTCATCCATCATGCACTTTTAGGTCGCCGCAGAGTTACCGAGTTACCAAACTGCCGAATCGGCTTCAATTTGTTTCAAAAGAAAAAGATTTGATGCAAGAGTTGCTGATCAATTGGTACGTTACTTTCGGTGTCTACCGTAGTGTTCTTGTCTGGCTCGCTGCCTGATAGACTGGATGGAACGGTTGTCTGGCTACCTTTGCACTGACGCAAATAATGACTCTTTTTGTATTTGTGTCAAACAATAAAACAATACCACTGTGCAGAACTGACTTCCAAGCGTTACATAAGGTTGCGGCTGCAGGAACTTAACTTACATGATGGTCGACTCCTGAGGAGCGCTGGTTCAGTGACAGGGATTCAAAGATTTTATAGAGACAAGTGTATCTTTCCACACTCCTGACTCGTCTTCAAGGACAGGATAGGGCTGTAGAGAGGAGGGCCTGCAGATGGAACTCTATCCTCTTTTTGAGATTTGTGTGAACTAATTAATTAAGAATCCGTTCATCCCAAGTCCCACATCAAAGTCCCGAGGGGACAAGGAGAGTGATACTAAGCTAAGGGCATCCACAATGCACTTTGGAATTTGCCCTGCCAAATATAACTCTACTTTTTCACTGCTTTGCTTTGTCAAATTTGAGAACTTCAAATTTTTATCATTTGGAAGCGCATTCAATAGTGCTTTGAATGAGTGAAAGAAAATTCAAATTTAGACATTGGCCAAAGAAAATAAACCTCTTCAAAAGTTAGCTAAAACGATAAAAATTACAGTGGTGTTGGCAAATCACGGTTACCTATGCACTTTGCTTTGCATTCCAAATTTGGCCCAGATGATGTCTTAGAAGCGGTAATGTCAATCCTAACTGTACTTTCGTTTTTCACCAACCAGTGATCAAACCCATCTTGTGACATTTATCATTGATGAGGTCATTGATGTTTCATCGTACACGACGGATATTTAGAGAAGCTTACAAGACCCAAAATGCAACTCATAGTTTGAACAGGAGCACAAAATTGAAATTAAGGAAAGTCCACCTAGCCTGCACCAGTGTCGTATTGTTTCGAAAGGTCGAAGGGTCAAATTATCATGAATTGAACATGATAAACCGGATTGACAAGAAATCATTTAATACTAAATCGAGCACTATCTTCCCAAATACCTGACAATTGCGCAAAAACTCATCTATTAGAAGCAACGTTCGCTCCTTGAATTGGACAACTGCTGGAATATGTGTTAATATCGGATCTGGCAGTAAATTGAGAGTTCGCCATAGAATTTCAGCATAAGCAATTATAATTTTCAAACAGAGACTCACCTGATTCGGCTTACAGAATTAAAACTGGACTGCCGATCGACTGGCATTGATTAGGAAGACACGCTTGCAAAGCTCAGAATGGATAACGCCACACCTCTGATCGAAACTATCTTTCGATCGAACGTCTGGGTAATTAATTACCAAAACTACATCGATAATTGAACAGAGTTGGGCGCTATCCCTCCTGAGCTTCGTAATTGTGTCACCTAGAGAATCGAAGGGGGGCTCTTGATACCCAAATCAGGCTTCCCAGTTGATTATTTGCAGTAGTCTAGGAACAGGGGAGACTCACGGAAAAGCAGCAAAGTAACAGGAAAAATCAGTGGCAAACGAATTCCCACTGTAAACTAGGAGTGGCAATCCTGGAACCATAGATAATCGACCTCCTTGTGACAGGAGTAGACAACACTAAACCCACTGTAGTCACAACAGTGCAAATCTTATATAGCCTAAGATAGAAAACTTATATAGCCTTCGACATACTTGAACAGAGAGACAGGCACTCCACACCAATTCCAAGCGTTATTTAATTGCAAAAGTGTGAGAAATTGTGAGTTTCCAATGTCAGTCTAAACCCAAAGGTGTTGAATGGTTTGTTTTATGACTATGTGAGAAACTCTGATCATTATATATACGTGGCTCCTGCAAAAACTAATGACCAGTCTAGTCCTCGGCGATCTCGATCGATCTATGCTCTTCATAAAGCACTTGTCTAGCTTACAAACCGCAAAAGTTGCAACATTCACAAAGCACAGGACTAATTGTTAACTACCTGCAAAAGTTGCAACATTCTCAAAGCGAAGGACCAAATTGTTAACTGCAAGTATTGCAACATTCACAGAGCACTAGGCTTCATTAGATCTATTAACTGGAAATTAATGAACATTGCAACCGGCCTAGCTTGACGTCGACTCTACCAAGTGAACTTTTCTAAAGAATTGGCCGGAGCCTCTACGCACAGATCGATCAATTCCGCACACTGCCAGAAGCCACGAGAGAGTGTTTGCAGAAGAGGTATAAATGGGGCCCTGAGAGAACTGTAAGGCCGGGTCCACTATCTTAGATCGATATTTAGCTGTAACTTCAAAGGCGGCGAGACGACAGTCGCTCTGACTTGTGGCATTGAAGAAAAATTGTCTTGAGAATAAATTTGTAAAATTCATAAAATGGGCCTTTGAGTCAGCTTTTTAAACAGCTTTTGGGTGGCTTTTCGGGCCTGCTTTGGGTATCCTTGCAGTGCTAGCCTTGCCTTATAGTAAAATAGTGGCCTACTCGTGAAGCCTAGCGAGGGGGACAGACCATGAGATTCAGGAGGAGTGACAATGCCCGACAGTATAATCCCATATGTGGGGGTTCTCACATTGCCCAAATCAATTGGGAGGGTACTTTCATACCCTGGCCAACTAACCCTAAATACCAAATCAATTTGTTGGCTGATGAAAAGGTGGGGTATGAATTATAATCTTGTGGAGTTGCACATGGAGGTAGGAATGCTAGAATATTGGGGAGTAAAAATTTGTGTTTGATGAATGACTCATAATGTTACTAAAGAAACAAAGAAGGCTACTGATGTAAGCTCACTTACAATATAATCATCACTAATTACAATTGAGCATAGTTATTATTATTAAACATAAATTATTTTTATTGATCCAAATCTTATTGGCAATCTAGAAATCTCCAATATAGTTTTTTCCATAGGTGATCTTCAATACACTTAATCCAATTGAAACTTGTTGGAAGGGAATAGTGCTCAAGGATAATCCCTATAGCCACAAGGTTACTTAACAACCTATTCAAATTCTTGTTTGAAATGTATAAAGTTTTTTCTTGACAACAGATGGTTGATTTTGAATATTCCACATGAGGGGCACATTCTACATTAATTACTAATGTTTGTGAAAAAATACCACATTTTATCTTATGATTGGTTCAAGGTGATGTGGACTTCTTTAAATTTGACATAGAAATTCAATTTTGGCACTTTTTTTTTATTGAACCAAACCTTCATAGTTCATATGCATGCATTACACCTAATTATAGTACTTTTAATATTCAAACTTTATTTGTTTGGTGTCAAAAATGCCTACCCAAGACACAACAAAAATTTGATAGTGGGTTAATATACACAATGTTCATATGCTCATTGGAGCTATAGTTACCTTTAAACAAGTTATAATGTTGTCACTTATAGTTTCATTAGAAGTTATGCAAAGATGTATCGTTGAGAACAAATGTGAGGATTAATTTGGAATTGACTTATAAACAAAAGTTGTAGATTTTGAATTTTGAATTATATTATATAATTATATTTACAATTTCTATCACTTATAATTACAAATGGAATTTAAAACTTAAAGTTGAAAACCTCTTATATGATTAAGTGCATCTTAAATAATAAAATATAACCATTAAAAAACAATAAATCTAAAATTGTGGAATTCATTTTTAAGGTTCACTTTTTTGTCAAACTTCAAAGACATGTTTTTGACTCAATCACTCAATGCACTTCTAATATGGTATAATTTGTAGAATATTAGAAAAAAACTCTTTTAGAAACTTGTACCATATGAGTGTTACACAATTAGCACAAGACCCTTGAGGTGAATACTCATTGTAAAATTTCATAACGATGTGAGTTCTGAGGTTATCTAAAGTGGGAATATTATTCAAATATGAATGATTTTATGGCACCCTATGATTTGGTAATTTGGCTCAATTAATGGCAAACCATGTTTAATTATAATTGGCACATGCCTCTAATTTTTGGTATCACATGTTAGTTTAAAGTTTTAGTATTACCTTTATGAACAAAACAACAATACAAACTAAATGAAAAAAAGGCCATATTCGTTATATTGAGACTTTTCGCAGATTTTGAGACAAAATGCTATTTATTGGAAAATTCATTTTAAAAAATAGTAATTGAAACCAAAAATTAATAATGCTCAAATAGTGATCCTATAATGAAATTCTAAAAGTTGGTGTTGTTACCTATTTATAAAAAAATACCAGTAAAGAAATAAAACGGTTTATCCTCGAGTCGAGGATAAAATTGAGACTATGAAAGGTCTCAATATAACGAATATGGCCTTAAAACAACAATAAATATATATATTGAAATTCACAAAATTGGCACTCCTAATGGACATTTGCTATTGCACACACAAAATTTGAACCATATCAAGTGCTTTGGATTTTGTATTCACATTTACAATTCTCTAACAAAAATGTGCAAGAATTCAAATGCAATGTATATAATACAACTACTACAAACATGCCAACAACTAAGAGAGGATACATAGAGGAGCAAGAAAACTAATTAAAAAAAGCCAACAAAGGTCAAAACTACCCCATTGCTACCTTCTATATGTGGAAGATGTTAAGTGTAGAGTTGGTCTTTTTGAGAGAAGTAGCAATCAATATGTTGTAAATGAGGTATTAGAAAAAAAAAAGGGCTTGTTGAGGGACATTTGACTTTGACCAATAGTGCAAACACAACGAAATTAGGAAAAAAATAATATTTAAAATAATAATAATAATTTTTAAATTTTGACATAAATTTTTTTAAATGAATTATTTTGTATTTGTACTATTGGTCAAGAGCCAAACAATCCTTAGCTAGCTCCAAATTTACTCTAATGGCTTACAACATTGTATCCCCAAGGTCATATGAATTTTCACACACTATAAACAAAGCCTTCCAACAATTTTTTTATTGTACTAAATTACACCACCCTCATTACTTCTAATTTTTTTCCTAATATTTATGATTTTCAGAATTTTTTTATTAATTATATATATACTTATAATTTAAAAAATATCCTATATTACTTCTAAAGAACGTACAATTTTTACAAAAAAACATTTAATGGTCTTCTAAGTGGGCAAGGTAGATGTAGATTTTGAATGGTTTTGGAAAAATGAATCATGATATTAGAAGAATCTACACATCATGTCTTTGTTTTGCAATTTTTTGTTAGTTTCCTTTCCACCCTACATGAACTCATTTACAACCTTGCATATAAACCAAAAAGTACTAAATAATCATGCTAGTCACATTGTTGACAAAGAGACAAAAATTGCTTTCTCAACATACTCAAATTACTAGAAGAAATCTGCGTTTGCCTCAACAAAATCTACATGACATGTTTGTTGAGGCAAACAAAAAATTTGTGTTGAAAAACACAAAAAAATGTAGATTTTGCATTTGCCTCAACAAACACGTCATGTAGATTTGGTTGAGGCAAACACAAATTTCTTCTAGTGAATATACTTCATATCTTTCCTATAGCTTCAGTACTAGGATCTTGAAAACATTCATAATTCAGATAGTAGATGTCATGGCTCTTTTAGGAGTTAAGTTACCTTAGTTGAAGAATACGGTTACTAATTTTTTCAACCCATACAAATTTCATATACTTTCATATACATTCTATACATTTCATATACATTTCATACCATTCGGTAGCCTTCATGTTCATTGCCATCCTTTATGCACTGTGCTCATTAGATTGAGCCTCCACTTGTCTACTTGGCTATTGATAAAGCATTGTTGGATGCAAAATATCCCACACCATCTATTGCAGAATCAAGGCAGTGATGGTGCATGCTATTCATTCAATGTTGTTTTCAACAAAATTGCAGACACTTATTTATATTGGGATAGAAGGAATAATACAATAACCCCACAAAAATAATGGATCCATAGAACGACACTTGTTGATATTTAGGCACGGTCCATAAAGGATGCTCTTTCATACCCTTTCTCCTTAGATTTCAGATACCCTTGGCCCCTTAGATTTCAGCTTTGTGATGAGTCCTCCTATCTTCATACTCTGACCAAACAACACCTTGTTCGAATTAGGGTTTGAAGCACATTGCCAAAGCCCACGCCATCGCCAGGACAAATGGCCATGGCAGCTTTGTCGTGCTTGACGCCGCTGACTGGCCGGCGTGCCAGCGCCTGCGTCGGTTTCTTTCGTGCTGCATTGCACTCTTCTCCAGCCAAATTTTCTGTTCAGCCGAATTTCACTTCTCCCGAGGGTGGTTTGCGGTCACGAAGAGGTCGTGGCGACGAGGAGAGGCTTAATCTGAGAACGGAGCGTCGGAGGTCGATTACTGTCAAGGCTGCTGATCAGGGGGCCATTGATTCGCCGCTGATGACGAGTATGACAACGAAGGTGCGAATTAGGTCTTTGTGGTTGTCAATTGGGGGTTGGATTAGCAATTTTCTCATTCGATTAAATTAGGGCTTGCCGTGTTCGTAGTAGACGAGGTAGGGTTTGAAAATGTTTTCTTTGGTTTAGCGCATTATGCAGTGTATACGTATTGAAGCCAAAGCAGGTGTGTGTGGGCAGAATAGATTTTAATGGAGATAATATAGATTTGTTCTTGAGTCAAAATAACTAGACTATTGTTGAGAGCTATTTTTTCTATGCAAAACTTTAGTGATGGAAGTTATGCTAGTTTCAGCGGTAGTATATCACGTTAACGAGTGTTAATTTGCTGTGGCGTTGTCATTAGTTCTTCTGTTTCAGCGGAATTGCAAAGTTGAAATTACGAAGAATTTTGATTACGAAGAACGTGAAGCATAGTGATGTTGTGGTCTTCTGTGGAACTTCCTATAATTCCTGCTCACTTCAACGACTTGCTTGGATTGTTTTGTCAGATCAAGGATTCACTGAAAGCGCAAGAGGTTTCCGTAGTAGATGCTTATGGTGATGGTCGTCATGTCAGGTACTTTGCATTTTTGTTACCCAAATGTGGATCTCCATGCTATTGAAATGTCTCTCTTCCTAGGTTCTAGGTATTGAAATTACGAAGTATTTGCACTTTGGGTAAATACTCATCTTTGGTAGTGAGAGTAAGAGAAAAACTGTATACACGATGCACTTCCGTTGCATGAGTGCTATGTTTATTGTTCTTTTCGAGTTCAAAAGTAGAGGAAGTGCTAACTTATGCTATTATGTTTCTTTTGTCTGTCTCTCAGCATTGATGTAGTAGCCGAAGCGTTCGAGGGCCAGTCTAGGGTGAGCCGACAACGTATGGTGTACAAAGCAATCTGGGAAGAGCTTCAGAGTGCTGTGCACGCAGTTGACCAGCTTAGGACTAGAACCCCAGCTGAGGCTGCGGAGCCCGGGAAAAAGTTGTAATTGCGTATTACTTTTAGTGAACTATTGTTAATGAAATGTTCTACTCGAATTCAAATTTATTCGATTCCAAGGGCTGGAGGAAGGAATTTTGTACATTCTAGGAGATTGTTATCTTCTACTTCCCCGGATCAAAGGTCGAGTTTATCTGGGTTCTGGAGCTTACTGTTCTTAAGTTCTATTTCAATCAGGGCGTGCGAGTCTCCAACGACAAGTATTCAGCGTTCCACTAAGCTTTCTAGATGACATATTTGCTGTTTCTTATAAGGAATAGCATATTGATTCTTAGGTGACATCCTCAGAGTTCCAGTTACTAACCGTGACAGCTATATGGCAATTGCGATAAGGTAGAAGCACCTAAATGTAACACGATCCGTTTGATGACACCTAAAAAACAACCTAAATCCAAACGCTTGTGGACCCAAACCCAAAGTGGACAAGTGGGGTTCCAAGAAGTTGTCACTCTTCCAAGAAGCAACCAATCACCTGCACTTGATCCAAGTTTAGAGAATGTTGCTTTTGGGTGTTTCTGTGCCCACTTTGGTGTTAGTCTAGTGTCCACAGTAGGTGCATCTATTAAGTACTTTTCAAAAATTCGTATAATATTCATACAAGCTCAGAAAAATACAAAACTAATTTTGTTGGTTTCCTAAACCATTTTGTAACACACACATCATTTTTTCTTGTATGTACCTTCCATATCAAGAGATCCAAAACAAGTGTTGCATTTAGGTGCTTCTACCTTAGTAAACAATCAACATTAAATGCAAATGAGCGACTATTATACATCCTTTTGTGGCCAACATATGGGTAATGAAACATATGTACAAGTGGTTGTCAGACTCAGCCTAGAGTGAGAAAGGTAAGCTCACCACGAAATTACCATGTGGAAACTAGAATTACGCCCAAATTGTTTAGCGGATCCTTACCACGTATTCTACGAACTTTCTCCCAAATTGTACCTCGCCATGAAGCGGAGGATGGGGCTCCTTGGGATGCTGACGGTCCTTGTTGTGGTGTTCAGCTTTATGTCCTATCATAATGAAGGCTTTGGCTGGTGGTGGGTGGTATAGAATTTGACAATGTTCAATTACTGGTTTATCTCCTTTTTCAGTTTAGTTATTTTGAATCAAGTAGAAGGACACTCTCATGCAATCTTAAGTTTTCTTCATTTTCTGGACGGTTGATCTGATTTTTTCCTCTATGTCCTGGATGGATGGCGTCACCCTCGTCTCCAAAGAGCTGCTTCTGTACTCACATGGGACGTGTGCCGGAAGGGTTGTACAGGTGTACTTAAGCGTTGGATCATGCGAAGGAGCCAGTTCTGCCCGCGATACTCGTTTCTATTTGCTTCCTCGGTTTTGTTGCATCGAGGGGACCTACCTCTGCAAGAGAGGATGAGAAAGCTCCAAGTTCTTCCGATGCTGCTGCTTCTGATCATGTGGCCTTGGTTAGGCAGTGCTGACTTTCACGTTGTCAATGTGTATTATGGATTTGATGATGATACAGGGTTTGATTATCAGATGGTGATTCCCAGCACGAAATGGGGATGTGGAGGCGTTCAGACCGACACCATAGCTGGAGGGAGGTATCCAGATTGTCATGGAGGCTACGACCTGCATGTCCCCAACAATACTTGTGACTACAGTGGTGTCACCATTCGACCCGCTTGCAAGGCCGGGTACTTTGGCAAACTCCATGACCAGCATGGCGGGGACATGGGCGACTGTTACTGGCACGATGCTGGCGAGGTTTCGGCTTTTACCTGCAAACTCAATGTGTCCAACTCCAACTACCAAATTGTTTACGATCGCTTACTTTGCTCCACGAAGATGTGCGGGAGCTGAAAAGTAAACGGCCTACCTCTAAGGTAGGACACCCAAAGTCGCCACTTTTGCTGTTGATGAGGGGTGTGCTTGGCAAATGAAAGAGGATTCCAGCGCACCAAAGAATGTGTTATTTGGAGACAATGTACAAAACTTATGAAGCGTTCAAGTTTTGTAGATGCTCCAAAATCGCTCTTTGACAATAGGTACGCATGGATTAAGACTATGTACACCAGCAGAACTTCTGATCAATTGGCGCTTCTAGACTCCTGGCAGTTTGGGGTTTCCATACCCTACTAGGTTTTTGGTGAGTAACATACGATGTTGGAATTGTGGCTGATGTTTTGAGGTTTTGCAATTGGCTATTATTGTAGATTTGTGTCTAGGTCATGCCTATGATGATTAGATTGCATTGATAGTTGAGACTTAGGTTCCTTGGGTTTCCAGTGACTAGTTTCTTTTGTAAGGGATACATTTCCATGTCCAGTGTATTTCTGAGAGTGATTTTGTGTTTTGACATCTGAAACAGTGAAACCAAGATCAAACTTGTAAAGATTTTGCTTTGAGTTCATATTCGCATATTGCTTGATTTGAGCGTTGGAGATATGTTAGAACAAGGACAGCCATTCATGTTAGCAAATAATGTACCATAGCATTTATGGATCGTTAACGACGAAACGACCGCTTTTACCACTCGTTGACATTCTGTTCGCAAGGGTACCCTCCACTGAAGCCCTCGCCCCACAGGCATGTTAACCGTTTGGACATCAAAACCAAGGTCTTTACTTTGATTATTGTAGGTTTGTTTGCTTGATTGTGCTCTTGCTAAAGGCTGTGGGCTTTACTAATCCCCCCGTTTCTGAATTCTATATTCCTATTCCTTCATCAAAATCAGTAAACTGTCTATTGTCATGGAGTTGAATCTTGACGAACTTACCGTGGTCTTATCTGAAGGAGCTCTTCTGATCCTGCAGGATTGCAGAATCGAGGAGCAGCTTCACAAAGGTTTCGTGTTCAAACAAGATTCTTAAATGCCACTCTCCATATTTCAGATTCTTGTCACTAGTGCAACATTTCAAACATGGATATGCCCATTCTACTGTGTGTCTCTGCAGCATGTGATGGAGCCAGTAATTAGGACCCTACATTCCTTGACAGCTTCAGTGTCGAAATTGAAAAAAAGAAACTTCTTCAATGTTTTCATTTGCTCTGGAAGTAACTGTATAATATTAGTGCTAGTCCATAGCAACCTAGCACATTTGAACATTAATATCCCAAGCTGAACGATGCAGCAAATCTCTACAAATTTCATTACATCAAAGTGGAGAAATAGTCCTATGGTGTCGCTTAACTTACTCATGCTAAAGCAACGCTCCTTGCGACAGTGATCAGGTTCTTTACAGCCACAGAAGACGCCGATCACAGCTTCCAATCACTAATTGCGTACAACTAAATACTTTACAACAAGTCTCCTACTCAAGCAGAGTGATCTTAATAACAAGAATGGCGGAAAAGGAAACCACGGAATCACAATTTAAGTATCAAAATCGAAACCTCACAAGCCGGAGGAGATCATCACCGCTGGCGAGATGTTTGCGCAGAGAACGCTCTCCCAACTGCAACACGAAGCAAACATTAGTCAGACAAGGAATTCAAAATCTCGGAAGCAAGACCTCAACTGTAACCCGAAATTGTCAACTGAGGGAAGCAATACGGAGACATACATTGGGAGTTGCTGCGGACGATGACAACGGATAGGGGAGCTTTGTTGGGAGGCAGCGCCAGACGCATCTTGTAGAGCTTTTCACTAATCGGATTCTTCATGCACAGGATAATGTCCTCATGGATTCCCGTCACCCGCTGCAACTCCGACGTCAATTCCTCTAGGCCATGGCCCTTGAACATGAAATCGCCGTAACTCCCGACGTCATGGGCCAGCACTTGGCCGTCGTCTTCCGCTACCGAGTAGAAGATGCGCCGGATGTCGGGTGACTTCACTTTCTCCCTCCCCGACCTGCTGGACGTTTCCGAATGCTCGTAATCAACCGGCCTGGGGCTTCGTCGTGCCGCTGGCGACGGCTCAGGCGAGGAATCGTAGTCGTCATGCTGCTGCCGCCGCGGCTCCCACGCCGCGGAGTCGTGATCCTCCCGTGGTGCCCGTCTGGGCGGGGGCGGGCTTTGGTCGTAAGCTGGATCTGCCGCGCGTCTGCGTGGTGGCGGGCTTTGGTCGTAAGCTGCGTCTGCCGCGCCTCTCCGTGGTGGCGGGCTTTGGTCGAAAGCTGCGTCTGCCGCGCGTCGTCGTGGAGGAGGACTTTGATCGAAAGCTGCGTCTGCCGCACGTCGCCGTGGAGGAGGGCTATCGTCGTAAGCTGTGTCACGCCGAGGGTGTCTGCTTTGCGGCACGTTTCGAACCGGTTCGGACGGGGGTGAGTCTCGTCTTCTCGGCGGCGGGTTTTGCTCTGGTGCTGCTGCACGTCGCCGTCGCGGAGGACTTGCAATTGGAGACGCAGACTCGGACGGGGATGAGCTGTATGTTGGAGGAATTTCGATTTTCCGAGGCGCTGGGTTTGACCGTGTGCGTTGCTTCGGAATATTTGCAGGAACAGGGACGTCGTCATCATCGGTGGAGCTCTCTGCTTGTGGCTGTGGCGGTGGTGGTGGTGACGCATTAGGTTGTGATACATTCGACTGCTTGCAAGAACAATTCGAAGTTTGAGGAAACAAACTTGTTGGCAAGAACGATTAGAAATTTGAGAATACAAGCTCTCTGACATCGGAATGTGGAAAATAAAGTGATAGCTCACGTTGCAGCAACAGGGAATAGCAACCATACCACACGCGGCGATAATATTCTACTCGGCGGCAACGACGCAGCTTCTTTCGTCCTCACGACTTCGACCTCCCAAAGTACCACATTCTGGTTACTCGCCAGCACAGGCACATCATGCGTGATCGAGTTCCGATATGGCGGCATGCCTCCATTCGCGCGCAAGAATTTGTCCCCCCTCGTCCTCAGCTTCACATACGTTCCGGCACTCACAGGTTCCCACTCAAGCGACGAATCGGCTTTCGAGGCGTAGCTCTGCTGCACCTTCTTCCCGGTGGCGCCCAGCAGAAATGCGAAGTCGGAAGCATAGAGGAATAGGTCGTACACACTTTTCAGCCTGATGGTATTCTTCTCTGGAACAAGCTCCACGCGCCAGATGACGCCATAGGTGTCTTTGCCTTTCTTCTGGGCGACGGATTTTCGATCCTCCGAGGCCCACAAGTACTTGCCCGTGTGCGCAAAGAGGCGCACCGAGTAGGCGTCCCTGAAAAACTCCATGCTCGTCCAATGCTGCTATCAACTTCACACCCGCAAATTCGCCCTTGTTAGGACGAATCGCTTGCGCAAAATAACCTAATCCCGTGACTTATGCGAAAACATCATTCCTTCAATGAATAAAGACGCCATTCTAATAAAATCAAAATCAATTCGAATGGACTCCGCAGAGCATGAAGACAAGCTGCTCTCTGCGTAACGCAGCAGTCTCTCGGAAGCAAGGACCTATAAAATCATCCAGATTCTCACAAAACTGCAAAAATCCGTAAACTGAACCCATCGCACACTTCTACTCACTTTACGCCATAGCGTCAAACAAAATTCGAAACGAAACTTCTCATCGCCAAAGACAGAAGATTCATGAACAAACGACAAGTATGTAACCCCCGTCTCCAAAACTTCGCTCCACGGCTCCACCTTGAGAAAGCGTCAAACTCCCCTTCATGTAAGGGTTCAAAAACCCTCCGTAAGATCTCAAATCCTATCAACCCTATAAACTCCACCACAAGCACTTCACAACAGCACCACGAATCCTCACAACAACACCACGAATCCACACAACAACTCCTACTCACCTGAATCAAAACCCCGCAACAGCTCACGAATCTCCAACCTGCGAATTCGCCACCTTAATTCCAACCCAACCCAACGAACTTCTACTCTACCAACTTCACTGAGGCTCAATCGTAAGCCCCAATCGCCGAATCCGAAACCTTCGGCAACACTCTACCGCTTAATTCCTACCGGAATTCTCGAAGCTACTGTTCTACCGGAGTCCGGCGGTAAGTTAACGGAGTCCTGTCGATGACAGAAGTCCTGGAACCCAGTCGAGCAGACATTCAGAGTCCGTCCCGAAAACATTCGAAGCAAAGCGACGGATGACCACGTCGGTGTCTAGGCATTCCCCGATTGGTACAATGGGCGAGACGACGGCGCTCGGGGAGCGTTTCTTGCTGGCCTGACAGGCATGCTGGCAGGATTCTTCCGAAGCCAGTCGTCGTCGTCGTTTTCGTCGACGCAGTTACGCCAAGTTCCGGTCGTCCCCGCGTCTTCGGCTACGTTACCGCATTTGCGCGGTACCTTCTAGATGCGGGTTTGCGGCTCTTTGGTTTTATCGCTTGAGTCGGACAGTGTTCCTGGGGGCGGGGCTATTCCCCTGCCTGGGCGGTGCCTACAACAGCACTGTCTGTAATAAGGGAGTGTTGACCGGGAGGAGATCGATCGAGTTTTTCACCGGGTCAGCCGACTGGGACCGGAAACTACTCCGAATGCAGACACTTGAGTGTAAAAAGAGTTAGTTCCCACTATGAGATTTGCTAACTTAGTTTTCTTTGTATTCAGGGAGAATTGGCTGTGGCATGTCTTTTGAACCGGTGAAAATCTAGAGAAAAATTGGGTTGAGTTTGCGGAAATGCCGATTACCCAACATAACATGGTTTACCAATGAGGCAGGTCCAATTAGGCGGAGTCCATTTTGCATCCTTGAAAAGGAGACTGCTAAAGTGAACAAAATTGTCTTATACGGCTCCTAAGCCAAGCCCAATCCTTGAATAAACTGATAAGGCCCTCCTAGGCATCTAGCAAAGCTAATACTTTCCCAGCGTAGGGAGGACCATTGCCTAATTATAGTAGAACCATCCATTATCAACCACTTAAGCATTTTGTGCATGATCTGTAGTAGCAGAAGGCATTGATAATTTTTTGCCATGTAGAGAGATAGATATGATGAGTGTTGTCCAATTTTCATAATTTTTTCCCTTAAATTCAAATTGTTAAGAATTTTAGAAGTCAAAAGTTGGCTTGCACCCATCCCCAACACACAGATTCTTCCATCACTACTCATCTAAAGACTAATTTGACTCTCAAAACGAAGCACATGTGCCATAACAGTGATGGCTAGAAGATGGTGGGAAACCAAGAAACTAATGGTTACTTACCAGTTATCTCTCTGTTGAATTTCTCATTACCTATGTGTTGACCATAGGGCCTGGCTGGTCATGACTGGTTCTACCATATACAATATTATGCAACGTGAATGTCAGTGAGTTTTGTCAAAAAGTCCCACGTGTCCTTTTGTATTTAGTTTAGCAGGTCGTGGGCATAATCTAATTTAACTTCATGCTGAATATATCTAACCCGAATACCGGTAATCAGAGTACCGGTAGGTACGTGAGAAACGGTTGACCGCAGGATTTGAAGGATAAGAGCCGATAATGCCTAGAAAACTCCCTGAACGTTGCCTTTTGAACAAATTCAAGGTGATTTTGACAGAACTAAACTTCGGTTTCGGAACATACATAATTTTTTAAGGGCTCAAAGTGGGTTCTTAACTTCTACAATACTGTACAGTAAGTGGGTTCAAAGAGTTTTGGGTCGATGACCCAAAACGGATAAGAACAGTACAAATGTTCTATTTATGTACCGATTCCAACATACCCTCCAGCAAAGATGGAATCTGCTTGAATTAGTTGTAATTAGCAACTAAGCTTCGTGAGTTTGATGTGGACTTGGTATAACTTACGTAAAAGGAGATCACCCATTTCCGATCCGCCTCCCATTCTTGTAGTTCAGGCTGCTCCGATCAGATGAATTGTAAGTGACAACTCAAGCACCGCATGATCCTGGGGACAACAAAAAATGTCCTGGAGGGAGGTGTACATTGAAAGCTTACATGATCACAACGTGTACACTCGAAGCCTTACATCAATTTCGGAACCATCCTATGGTTAGAAATAGGTTTGCCTACATATAGAGAATGGGACAAGTAGAATCTTCACGAAAAAAATTCGTGATAATTTTGCTTTTAAGGGAAAAAATTTAGGAAATTATGAAATCCTTCTGAAATCTATTTCTCTACACAGGGAATTTTTTTTTTCCTGAACTTTTCCCATGCCGCAGATAGGCTGAATTGCTGAAGTGCTCGGAAATGGGTGATCATCCTGATACTTCGGATTCTTTGATCGATCGTAGAAGACGTCCCGCACTTCCGCGTCTGCGACCCGGCAATTTCGTTCCGATCCATGATTACTGACTGACTCGAAGAGCTATTGAAAACTTTTGATGGTTCCCGAGGTTGGTCAGACTGACGCGGTCAGAGACTTGAAAGAGTCGGAGCTTTCTCTTTGAACTGTCGGTATTTTGGAGTAGCCTCCTTCTACCGATTGTTCATTTCTTTTCTTTTTTGACACAAATGAAACGGAATTTCATTGCAAAATTAAAAATTCGAAGCCATCAGACACACGTGGCCTAGCGGGGCCGGGAACGACAATGGATCACAACTATTGTTCATTTCTCAATTGAGTGATTGTCAATGCGGTGGAACTTTCCCTGCGGAGACATACCATTGTATAACCAGGCAATGGTTCTCCCCAATCATGTTGGGATGGGAAGGGATTATGCTTTCCTAGATATTTGTGTAGTAGGAAAGGGACTTATAAGTTAGCTGGGGAGCCATGGAAGTCAACTTTGTTCACTGTAAGAAGGGTCCTCTTTTCAAGGATGCAAAAGGGACCCTTGTCTCATTGGTAAAACAATGGTATGGAACTGGATTAGCCAAAGAATTCAGTTCATTTTTAGGTTTATTTTTACTTGTTGATACATCGTTGGATGGTAAAAATCTATTTTTAGTACTCCTAAATTTGAAGATGGAGAATTTTGTTAAAATGGCACCTTTCCGCAACTTTGGCACTTTTACGGATTAGACCACGTGGTCTAAATTGTGTACTTGTCCTAGATGTCACTTTTACAATGTAGATCGTGCAATCTGAAATGTACACATTTTGTAGATACACTTTTACAATTTGGACTGCATGATTTGAAAATTGGTGTATGAAATTTCTTATGGAGTGGAACCTTGATATCTTGTCACCCAAAAATTTCATCCATTTGACATTTTGACTATTTTCAATTATCTATTTTGCATGTTTTTCATCCATTTGATTGATATTCCATTCCATTTTGTACCTTTCATCTACTTTCAATGAGAAACCAATCTTATTGATTGCCACTTTGGTTATAGTCAAAAGAATTGTAGGAAAAATTCACTTTAGAACTTATTATTGACCATTAATGATAACTTTTAGAAAATTTGAATTCATATTTGGAATTCGAGACCCATAGATAGCAAGGGGAAGTCAAAACTACAAAATTAACCGACTACAAAAATTTAGGAGGCAAATTTTTCATATTTATCCACATGGAGGTGAAAAAAGGATGAGTGTTTGGATTAGTTCTCCTTGGCTATAAAATAGGAGTCAAATATGACTTTATTGAATTGAAGGAACTATAGGAATGTACGGAAATTTTTGAAAATATCTTTAATTTCATAGATTGCAAGATTTTTGTATATGAAGTTAGGAGGTGATATAGAAAAATAGATTAAAAAATCAAACATGCTAATTCTAGGTAGCAAAATTTGAATCCACTTCATTTGAGATTTTTGCACTATAAAAGTTTTCTTTTTGACCATTGCATATTGTTAATTTCATATTTTCCAAATTCTAAAAGTTGAAGAAGGGTTTAGTAAAAGTTGTCCAAAGCTCTCTTTCCTACCTATTTTTTCAAACAATATGGCTTTACAAGATCAAGGGAAAAAATTTACACTAAGGGATTGTATGTCCAAAATTTTTGTCAAAATTTTGATAAAACCATTCTCAACTAACTTCTTGGAAAGCTACCCAAATTTTCAACTATTAATTTCTTAGACTATTCTCGTCTGCAAGTTAGGGATTTAATGGGGTCAAAATTGTCTCTCAGCTTGGAGGATTCAAGATCATGCCATGATAAATGACCCATCCACTAACAAGTCAAAAGAGTTAAGCAATCCATTTCAATTAACCATCCAAAATCCTCCCAAAATACATGGAAAAAGAATTCAATAAAATATATAGAGTCAAGCGTGAATAAAAATATTAGTATGAATACAAATATGAGTACAAATGCTAAATACATATATGGAATCTCATAGCAGATATACATATGTCCCATATTTTTTGGCAACTTTAGGACATAAAAAAAAATATTAGAGTATCAAGTTCGTGAAAAATTCTGAAAATAAAATCACTTCCAATATTGTAGAGAACCATTTCAATTCCCCCCTCCTCCAAAATAAATGGGGAAAATAACAATCAAGACCTACTCCCTCACTACTATTTCAAAAAAGTAACACTACCCCATCCATTATCTAAGATCTCAAGAAACTATTTGACCTTAAATACTAGCCCACAACCATATTGTCAAACTTCAAAATCCTTCAAGTTGTATGATCGATATTTACAACTATATTCAAATCATTGTTTTTTCAATGATGAAATCAGATGTCTTCTATATGTCTTTTAATATTTTTTTATTCTTTTGTGAATATTCGAATTTATTATGAATTTTTTTTTTAAAATTGAACAAAGTGATAGGAAAAAAAATATGCCATCAAAAAACTAAAAATTTCAATAGTGTATATTATTGTGTAGAACATTATTGTATGAATCAAATTTCCACTTCATTTATATCTAGAAAGATGGTTATGGTCTATCAATTTCAAAATGCAATACAATATTCATTTCTAGGATTTTTTGAAGTTTTGAAGTAGGTTGGTAAATAGACATACAAAGTTGCATTTTTTTATTTTTCTCTTGAAAAGAGAAAATCATTTTATGTCAAAATCACATTTTAAGAGCAAAAGATCAAATTAGAAATCAAAGTTCATAGAAATCAAACTATACTTCTATTATTTATGTCTAAAGATTAGATAATCATTTTTCTTGATTTGTTGATTGGAAGCAAAAGTATACCTAAATCTTAAAATGACTATACCTTGCACATTTTGAATCAATTATTTTTTGTTGCTAAAATTTGTTATGTAACTTTCTACAAATATAATCTGGTTCGATAGACACTTTAGGATCAATATGCTATACAATCAATTTTTGAAGGTCGTAGGGCTAGAATGATGGTATGCCAATTAGTAAATCAGGTTGTCTTTTGAGTGGATAGTTAGGAAGGCATGTTGAGGTAATTAAAATTGGATTCAATTACTAGGTGTATACATGGCAAGCCCTCATTGGCCTTCAACAAATGCAAATGCTTGGAAATAAAACCTCTCCTAAGCTCATCAAGAGTGATCACACAGCCCCCTCACTCTTGTATTTTTGAAAATGAAGTTGTTTGACAATCGATATGGGATAATCCGCATCCATTTTTCGTATTTGTTTTCCATACCCGTTTCCGTATCCGTATATATATGGTATAGATACGGTATCACAATATTCATATCAGGATCAACAGTAGGGAAAGGGGTGTTTTTATTTTTTCTTAAAAACAATCAATGGCTACTAATTTTTTAGGGGAGGGGGGGGGGCTAATTAATTGAGTAGGAAGTGGAGGCTGTCTTTTGAGTGGATAGTGAAAACTCAACTAAAAAAAATTCCTTTGTGATTTGGATAGTCCTCTATATAAATAAATTTATACTCTAAAAGTATATAATTAATTTGTTTGAAGTTGTGTTGGGTTTAGAATCCCATATTTATATTCAAAATATCTAAAAAATGGCAAGAAGGCTCCCTAATTAAAAAATTAGAGGATCCAACCTCTACAATGATTGTTCCATCGAATGCATTTTTGGGTCCTAGTGTAATGATGTTCGTCTAACATCGTATGTCATATATGACAAGTGTTATATATGCATGACATTTTTGTCTAATAAGGCCTTACTCTAACAACAAAGACAATTTGAAATCTCCCTTTAATTATGACCCGAAATTTAGAATGTTATAAGTGTTCATTAAATTGAGACACTTCAATCAAGGGTTTTTTTTGGCAAAATTTTGATAGATCTATCAAAATCTAACCATTGTGAATCTATCCCTCCCAAATTTGGCATGTGTAGTGAAGTCAACATAGAGGACACTAGTCTAAAAGAAGAGCCTCGACTTCAATAAAATAAAAATTTTATATGTCCATATTGGAAATAAGGAGTGCTTAATTTAAAAGTCAACCTGAAAATTGACCTTATTGGATGGACAAGGGGGTCTACTAGACATATTTGATATTGTGTTCTTTGTGTTGTCAATTGGTTCGAATGAACAACCATGCTCTATATTATTACCTAAACCCTACCATATAGCCATGGACCACATTCAAAAAGAGGAATGCTATTTCAATAATCATTTTCATTTTGTAGTAGAGAGAAAAAGAACTCCAACCATACTATGAGTTGGCATATTTTAAGAAACTATTTGTTTGAGGTCCTACGATTGACTTCAAGGAAGTGGGACAAGGGACTCTCAAACTATGTGTCTTCTTTAGACTCTATCAACCATTTATGAAATTAAATGAAATTGAAGTGATTGAAAAAATAATTCTCACTCATTCTCTAGGACTTTGGAGTGAGATATCAAATTTGTGGATATTCTTGGAGAACCCTAAATGCCCAAGGCATCAAATTTTGGTGTTCATAAAACTCTTAGGCAATGCTAAAGTCATAGCTTTATTTTTTTGAGCAAGTTGTGATACAAAGTCTTCTTCTACAACCAATTTCTATCTTCAACAAACTAGCTTCCAGAAAAATTTAAATGGACTTCAATTGCAACTATGTCTTATGTGCAATGAAAATGAGCCTCAATATCCTACAAGAGTTAGCCATGTTAGGTAAGTGGACAATGGGTTAAAAACTAAGGTCTCTAATAAATGAAGGTGTCTACTTTGCCAAAAGTTAGTAGTCCTAAAACTTACAGTTAGAATTCTACCAATGAAAACCTTTTTCGTATCGATTTCCACATCCTTCAAAATCAATGCATCACGTGAATAATGGAGTCATACATGTCAACATCTACCTTGGACAGTAAGGCCCTAATCCATGATAAATTGTCATCTAAGAAAATTCACATGGTTTTTTATCATTGATTTCAATCATGGCATTTATGTTTTGTATTGTGAAATTAATCCACTATTGAAATTTTCTTTGTACAAATTATTATTTCTCTAAAAAATGAGGTTGAAATTTTCCTTTGTATTAGATGACAACTCCTAGACATTTACAATGCAAGCTCATTTATGAAGTTGACATCATTCATTACAGGGAGAATGAGTTGATTTCTACTGAAAACTATGAGAACTACATCATCAAAATTGATTGTTCACCAACTTCCAACACAAAGTTTTTCATTTTGGCATTTGAAGTGTCACCCAACTGCAATTTTTTTTAACCCTTAGAGGACAGACTAGTGCCTGTGGAAATCATGCCTTTTGGAACCTCGTGACATCATCTACTTTAAAAAAATAAAAAAAATATACATTGGAGGTCAAAGTATTGTAGAAAAATAAAATATATATATATATATATATATATTGGAGGTCAAAGTATTGTAGAAGATCTTCTCTTTCCACACAAAATTTGAAGGATGAATAGTTGTAGTTCTGTCCTAGATAGATAGATTCACTATCATCCATGAGACACTAAACGTCCGTGTTGACGTTTATGGGTTAAATGCTTACCCATCCACATTTAGTCCTAAAAATCTCTGCATCCATCCATGTGTCACCTCATCTCCAAGCCTTGAAGTCCAAGATCGTATGGTTACAATTTCCAGTAAATTTTATTTGTTTTTTAATCAATTTCAGAGCTTGTGTTTTAAAAGGTCCAAAATGCTTCCCTAAAACAAGAAAAGAGGGCCAGGGCAAAGGGGTCAAAAGGAAAGAAATTAACCATAATAAAATGGTCCAGAGTGCAGGGAACGAGAGGACGTGGGAACACGAGAGGGGGTCGTGCCTGCTCCGCTGATTTCTGGGTTTCAGGGATTCATACTTTTGTCAAGGAATTGAACTTCGGGTGCATTTGGGAATGCGCAAGTGCGAATGTTTGATTTTCTAGAGGCGTAGCGAGACAGGCACGAGCGGAAGATTGTTGGCCGGGAGACCACAATTGGAGTCCAGACACAAGTTTGATTGCAGTCGGAATATTTTAGGGTATGATCTATCTGTAATGCAATGCAATGCTAATGCACAAATTTTGTTGTTCTGTTCTGCACTCTCTTTCTGTCCTTCCTTAGGCAGATAGTGAAACGGTCGTGTTCGTCACTTTTGCTTATCTTAAATGAAGTATTGGAATTTCGAATGACTGCTCGGGGCCTCCCATTGCTAAAGAGTATTTGAACAAGTTTGCGGCATATTGTTTAGGGTTTAGGCGGTGTTATTTGCAACTTTGCTGGGATTAGCATGCGAGCGGCATTCTCTTGCTGTTTTCCCTTGAGCAGGTAGTGAAACGGTCGTGTTCGGCACTAATGCTGATCTGTAATGAAGTATTGGAATTCGAATGACTGCCCGGTGCCTCCCCTTGCTAACGAGAATTTGAATGTATTTTCATCATTGGTTTAGGTACAAGGGTTTAGGGCTTAGTCGGTGTGATTTGCGACTTCGTCGGGCTTATTATGCTAGTGGCATTCTTGGCTGTCCTCCCTCAAAGTGATAGAGAAATGCTTGTGTTCGGCGTAAATACAGATCTCAACTGAAGTATTGGAGTTTTTAATGACTGCACCATGCGTGCAGTGACTAGAGAAAGATTTGAAAGCTATTGCATTGCATTTGTTTTGGATTTAGGGTTTAGGTCAAATCACCTTTGTATGCGATTATTATGCAAGGGGCAATATCGTGTTCATCCTGCTGTCCTCCCCTAAGCAGTGCATGTTCGGAAAAAACGCAGATTCCGAATGAAGTATAAGAGTTTCGAATCACTGTGATGTGCCTAATGGCCAATTTGAATGCGTTTGCAATATATTTGTTTTAGGGTTTAGGGTTTAGGTCGAAACACTTGTTAGGGCCCTACTCAGCGTAATGTTGGTTCAGAGTTTTGTTTTTGAGGGCATTTCTTACTCATCGACAGTTGCAGGCGGCTACAGAGTGCCTATTCGAGTTTTGAAATGGCTGCTCAGTGCCTGTTATGGCTAATAGATATTTGACAGCATTTACATTATATTTGTCTAGGGTTTAGGTCAAAACACTTTAGGAGATCCTCTTTTGGTTCCGTGTTCGCATTTTGAGAGCCTTTGTCACTCATCAACGGTGCTTGAATTTCGCAGATGGCTACTGAGTTCGTGAGCCCCGAGGGTCTGCGCCTGGATGGTCGCCGTCCACACGAGATGCGTCACCTGCATGCCCAGGTGGGTGTAGTCCCCTCCGCCGATGGCTCCGCTCTCTTCCACATGGGAAATACCAAAGTGATGGCCGTAGTGTACGGCCCTCACGAAGTTTCCAACAAGGCTCACCAGCTTCACGACAAAGCCCTCGTGCGATGTGAGTACAGCATGGCCGCTTTCAGTACTGGGGAGAGAAGACGCCGAGGCAAAACCGACAGGTAACTTAAAGTCTTCATTCATCATACAGCAAGGGAGAGGTTCCATTCACAATATAGGTGAAACTTTGAGCCTTTCCCTACAACATTCTTGAAACTTGTGTCATCTACAAGTTTGCACATGTAGTCTGTGTTAAGAAATCAACCTCGAAAAACTAAATCTCAATAGATTAAGTGTTTGCACTAATCAAAGTTCACCTGTATGGTCAGTAGAGAATCTAATGTACTGTATGGTTAATGGAGCCCATACTTTAGTTCATGCGCTTTATTCTTTGCCTCGCGGATTGGTCTCATCTATACGCAATGCAACTTTGCGACACTTGCGCTTACCTTTTTTTAAAAATTTTGGAACAATCTCTGCAGACGGTCAACGGAACTCTCTCTTGTAATCGGCCAAACAATGGATGCAGCTATTATGACTCACCTTTTACCTCGCACTCAGGTTGGATTCCTTTTCGATCTGTAATTTGATGATTACCATATTGATTTTTTGTTCGTCGAAGATTTCCTGAAGAGTAACTACTCCGCATGTTCCATTTAGCGTTGCTACCTCAAGTGCAAGTGAATGAGTTGTGATGTGCTTTGCTTTCACATTTGGAGTTTGTTTTTAATTTTTATCTGACTGGTTTGCAGATAGATGTATATGTCCAGGTCCTTCAAGCAGATGGAGGTACTCTCTCTGGCAATAGAAATTGAATGCGTGACGTCATTGATTCTGTTTAGCAGTAAGTGTTTGGGAAGAGGATGCATATCCACGAGGACAATCTATGGGTAGGCAACGATCTTGGGTTTCGATTTCTTGTTTATAACAATACACCCTCTCTTGTGGTCTTTGCAGGAACGAGGGCAGCATGTATCAATGCAGCTTCCATAGCACTTGCTGATGCTGGAATTCCAATGCGCGATCTTGTTGTTTCCTGTGCTGCTGGATATCTGAATTCCACTCCTTTGTTAGGTACGTATGCCTCTTTCATTCCATAGCATTAAGAAATAAAAACAAAGTTATCTCTGACTGTAATTTTATTGTGCTACTTCAAGTTTGAGCTAGTTTCTATAAGAACAGCCTCATTCTGTACATTGGTCGATCCTGCATTTGCATGATGTAGGACTAACCTCTATCTAATTTTCGATTACATCTAAAATCTGTCAGATATTCCTCATCTGAACCTAATTTCTTATCTGGTCTATCCTTATTTATCCTGTAAGTTATATTTACAGATAATTAACCCTAAACTAGGCTATTCTTCTCTATCCTGTATTAATCTCCTTCGACGTTTTACATTTTTACGTGTCCAGATCTGAATTACCAAGAAGACAGTGGTGGTGGACCTGACCTAGTTGTCGGATACTTTCCAAAGTTGGAAAAGCTGTCCCTTTTACAGGTGGATTCCTTTGTCATCCTTTTCTATTTTAGTAGAGGTTGGTTTGGAGAGTGTCTATCTATTGTTATAATATGGCATGGATCAGAACTCAAGGCACTATTTTACCTTGCGAACACTGCAGATGAGTAGTATTTTAAGTCCATTTTGATAAACACCCTACCTTGTGCACCTTCTGTACCGTAGTTGCAACGTCAGCACGATATGTTCTACTTTTCTTTGACAGGATACAATTCCTCCAATTCTTCTATGTTTAGTTGGCCTATTAAGTTGGTTCAAACACTTATGCTTTTCTAACCCCGGGGTCGCACTTTTTTTTTTTGAAAGCGACGTTCATTTTACAAGGTGCTTTCAATTTGCTCCCAGATTGTCAGTTCATACATTTGCCTTGTTCGGTATCAGAGGAATAATATCACATTTCTGCCTTTTTGATATTCATCTCACAGATG
Source organism: Straminergon stramineum (assembly GCA_963920665.1). Classification (NCBI taxonomy): domain Eukaryota; kingdom Viridiplantae; phylum Streptophyta; class Bryopsida; order Hypnales; family Calliergonaceae; genus Straminergon; species Straminergon stramineum. Next base: position 13,440,857 of record OY987264.1, on the reverse strand, counting down.
GATTCTAAGGTGCCAATAGAGACCTTTGAGAAAGTTTTGGAGCTGGCAACAGAGGGTGCTAAGGCTGTTGCCACTTTCATGCGAGAGGTAAGCTCCCTGAGAGTCTGCATTCTCAGGTTGTCTATGCTAAGTTGGAGACAGCAGTATTTTGGTAAACTTTTGTTGGAGATGGCCCAGACTGTGACTTGTGGACTGAAGTATTATCTACTGATATCGGTGTTTCTACCTGGTTCCACAGATTTTATTGGAGAAGACAAAAACCTTAGCTTCTGCCAGAGGTCACCTCAAGATTTAAACCGGGATTGTTGATGTAGTGCTTGGTTGACATCCTTACAATGCTTGTATCTCGATTATATTCAAATGGCAGTCCAATCGACAACTGGTGTCTCCAAACATATATGACCGGTACAGGTCAATTACATTACTAGATGTTAGTGTTTCCAAGTAGTTGGCAATCCGGTGAATCCCGTGATGGATCATAATGCGACCACAATTTCGTGAATTCTGTCATCACTATGTTTACAGCTGTTCCAGGACAGTAAGATGCAGCAGGAAGAAGTGAGGGGATTGGGGCTTATGTCCCGGGCACACCAACGCTCCAGCAAGACTCTGCCACTGCAGAGGTGGTAAGGCTGTGCAACAAAGAATGAACGATGAAGTGCAACGTGGTGTTTGGAGGTTATCCTGACGGCTGACTCCGCAATTCAACCAATTAAGATATTATGGGTGTGCCATCTTGCAAGCCTGCTGAAGGAAGCTGCTACAGGAAATCTTTTGTTTTTATTTTTCACCCTCTGAAAGGGGTATTTACAGGATTTCGATGGACATCGGAGAATTTAGACCATCCCTAGAGCTCACCGGGTACGTGTTTGTTGAACAGCGATGCAAGCATTTCGAAATTGAAGGAGATAAGAAGAGCGAAGGTATCACGCTCTTTCAGACAGTTCACTTCGTCTACTTTTCTTCTAGAACAGAGAGATTGCAAATTAGGGATATCGTTGATTGCAGTGGTTGGAATTTATATATGATATATATGATATTCAATTGAAACATTTTGTCTCCCAATCTCTGCTTGAAGAAAGATTTATTTGAATATATCAGAAGTACTGCAGAATTATGTTACCCTTTCTTTAATATACTTGTTCTTTGTGAGGATTTGAAGTTATGTTCAGACAGATATCTACGAGTTGGACAGATTTTTACAGAGATTGTGAAGGTGTAGTATCTACAATTACTAATTTTGCATGCTTGACAAAGTGTTCTTTCATTTGGTGAGGTCGATAACAAAAGTGTCCCTCAGACTTTTTTATAAAATGCACGGTGATTGTGGTTTTGCTCAATTTTAATGTTGCGGTAGAATAACCCATTATTGTTGGCAGACCAATTATAAGATCTACTCCTTTCCAATAGCACGTGTTTAACCACTAAACGTGCAGAGTATTCTCCAGAATTGACGATTTCAGAAAAATCATTTATAGTGCTACTTGGAAGAATATATTGGAATTAATATACAATTAAAAGTTGTAGATTTTGAGTTGTAAATTCCATCTGTATTGTTAGATTCACCAATGCTATCACCAATATTTCAAAATTCAATTTCAAGTGAGATATTATCAGTTTTTGAGTCAAATTTGTTGGAATGGATTTGAAATGAGGTTCTCTTCACACGGTGATTTTTTGAAATTTTTGTATTGTTAAAATTTATGACCTCATTTTTGCAATTCCAGTTTTGAACTAGAGTCAATGCAATTTGGGCTTGGTCAACCACTTGACATACTTGCACATTTGTAATATTAGAAAAATATGCACTCTAGTAATATCAAATCCACCCCTTAGATAGGACAACAACTTGATAAAGTATTTCCACAAGTTAGGATAACTTTCATTCAAGAAGTAATGAAGATGTTAGTATGTCACAATTTGTTCATCATCTAGAAAGTAGACTTCGAAGCACTTAGGGGTTAACCCCTTGTGTACCATAGGGTGCAAACATCAAGAAGATAATATTATAACTTTGTAGTGTTATGATGAATATGTGACAATACATGTTTCAATATAGTATTCAAGCTTTACTAACTTGAAATTTTAGGAATCTAATAGTTCTATTAACCCTGAAATGTAAAAACTACTTTTTTTTGGCAACATAGCAATTTTGGACAGTTCACTACGAATGGAGTTTTTATTTTATTTTGCTGAAATTTTCACACAACATGTGCCCAAAGAGTGTCTTTAAGTTTCAACAATTTTTAGAACTTTTGACTTCATGGTTAAAAAGTTATTGCATGATATGTCATTTTCATTACTTAGCAGGCAATCCAAGCAACTCAAAAAACTTCTTTAAAAATTACTTCTAAAAAAATAAAAATTTGAAATTGGTTCTCTAGATTTATATATATGTGGGAAGCTTTGAATCATTCCATTTTGATTAATGAGATGAAAGTTATGAATTTTAGTTTGCAAGTAGGCATGGAGTCTTTCAAAACCTTTTAATAAGAACATGAACTTTTGTAAGATTATAATCCAAAGATAATGTTCATTGGTTTTTTTTCTTTTCCATGTTTTTGGAGATGGATGATAAATTTTTCATTCCATCTTCTATATGTCACAAATGTTGAATTTATATACTAATATTATTTAAATGAAAAATGTACTCATATTTTAAAAAATTCAAGTATGTGAATTTTAATAGAAATGAATTTGCAAATCCATCCTTCAAACCATGAGAAAATAAACACACACATATATATAAAGAACTCTCTTTCTGTCTTTACAAGAATTTAACCATTATTCATAAACATTGGTCAAATTCTATTTTAGATTAAATTAATAATTATCATTTCTTATCAAGACAATTTTTATTTCTATCATGAATACACTTGCTGAGAAAAAAATTATAAATAAGAATTATAGAAATAAATCCTGCAGTAGAACCTCCCTAAAGTATACTCTCTAAAATAATGACCTCTCGAAAGTAATATTGATTGTTAGGTCATGACTTGGATCGTATACAAACATCATGAATGCAATGATCCTAATGTAATATAGTCAATCTAATCCTTGTCCTATTACTTAAGAGAGATTCTACTATAGTAATGTTCTAGATACTAATTTGAAACATTGGATTTGTTTTAAAACACCCTTTTTATGATAGACATAACAAAATAGTTCACAAAAAATTCCTACATTTTTCATTTTCTTAAATTATCATCCATGGTGGAAAAACCTTAAAGATGGCCCACCTATAAGTTCAAATATATGATTTGAGTTTAATATGACATTTTCTTACCATCTAGAACAATTATGTAGGTTTAGAATTGTTAGATCATACAAAGTCGAATCCTGGACATGTCCCATTGGGCAAATGGACATATTAGACAAAATATAGGTTATGAAAAGTATGGATTTTAGGGTTTGGAAAAAAATTTATTATTACTATTATCATGTGCCATGAGAAAGACCTTTAGATGTAGAATCCCATGTTCGAATTAAGGTGTCAACAATAGGGAGTAGGTAGTAGGTACCCATAGTTGACTACAAATGAAACGCCTACTCTTTGGTGCTAAAATCCAAATTTGTTGGCGCCCCTATCTATATGCACTTATGTCCTACATGCAATACATATGGCGTCTAGATGGCATGTTATATGGACAAGGTAAGTCCACATACATATGAATTACCTTATTAGATGGTCAACATAGGACAAATAATGGATTGGACATCTAGTTGACTTGAGAACCATGTATAGGTTCTACACATCATTTCAATGATTATTATAGAGAATGAAACGACCTAGCTTTCAAAAAAAAATAACAAATATTATTTAACAGAAGCATTTTGATCATTTTAACCTATATAAGTCATTATAAATTATATCAAATTTGAACTTAAGAAAATAGTAATTCATGGTAAAGAACTAATTGAAAAGCTCCATCTATTTCTTAGCATTTTCTTAAAATGATACCCCAAGATTACTTCTTTAAAATATTATAACCAACTTACTCATAATAAGATATCAACATATTGGTATGTAGTATATACATTACCTTTGTCAAATTCCTCTATTCTTTATTTTATTTTATTTTTTGCTAAGCAATGATGGCTTGGAAATAGAAAGTTTACAAGTGAAATCTTTTGGAAGGATATTATACATTTAAATTTCATATATTATGCATCACATAGTAGTAATTGATTAGACATCATAAAATAAATTATTTTCTTAATTATTTTTATTCAATATTACCTACATGCTATCTATTTTGACATTTTTCATTTAGATGTGACAGTGAATGCCAACCATCATTACAACATTCAAAATTACGAATTATTCAAACATGCCTTGGTGCACTTTTATGGGAAAAGGCAAATGAATGATGATCTTTTCATATTGAAGATCAAGAAACTAAGAGTAAAACATAGAAACTGAAGATGAGAACCTTGAATGCTTGTACATCTTTCCTATGTACAACAAAAAATAATGCACTCACTTATATTTTTGAAAAAAAAAATTGTATTTCAATACGTAAATCATAGCTTATGAAAAGATAAACAACACCTTGATCTTGAAGGCAAGTTGAATGTTTGTGGTGATGGTGTTGACATTGGTGAGAACATTGGTGAGGTTATAATTGTTATATTTAGCTTTGGTTTGCATGTTGTATGTGTGGAATTTTGCAAAATTTGTGAGGGCTTGAATGCTTTTTGCATACATGATCTATATGTTGGTGGGAATAATGATGTTTGGGACACTGCGGGTGAAAAGCACATTGTTGACTTTCTCTATGTTGAAGAAAACTTCTTACTTTTGGTGATTGATGACCATAAATCTCATTAGTTCTCAATAAAGGACTACCAGTTTTTTCAATTCTTGGATGTGAACATAGGAGATGTTGCATATCAAATTGGGATTGAATATGTCTAGATGCAAATGACGGATGTTGTGGTTTTATCCACTTCAAAGGTGGTGGAGATAGAACACTATCTTCTCGTAGATTTTTTGTCTTCATAGGTGGTGGAGAGAGAACATTATTTTCTTGTGGATTTGTCCATTTTAAAGATGGAGACAAAAAACTCTCTATATGTGGATTCTTCCACTTTGTAGATGGTGGAGATAGCATATTATCATCTTGTGGATTTTTCCACTTCATTGGTGGTGGAGATAGAACACTATCTTCTTGTGGATTTGTCCATCTTACACGTTGAATATTTTTTCGTTTAGGAAGTTGTGAAATTGATGGTATTGAAACATTCATACTTGGATTTGGTTGAGCTAAACTAGAATCATTTTTAGTACTTGAAAAAATTACAGTAGAAGGCGTCATGAGATTGTTTTGAGGTGGATTGTATTTATTTCTTGGTTTTGGTTGCATTTGTTGAAATAGTGCACACAAACTTGAAGGAATTATAGATTCAATGTATCCCCTAGATTTGGATGCAACATGAAGAGGCCTTTCTTCATCATGTTTAGATTCCTTAGTGAGACCATGTTCTTTTCTTGATAATTGTCTTTCACTTTCTGATTCAACTTGTGGATCCAATTCTATTGTTATCAAATGATGATCTACCTCAGATTGAATGGTATTATCTAAGTTCTGATTTCTTAATGATTGTGAATTTGTTCTTGGCTGAAGAGAAATATCTTTTCCTTCTTTTACTAAGTTTTGTTTGATTCTTGATTGAATAAATGTATTTTTTTCTTCTCCTACTAAGCATCTATCTATTTTTGAGCCAATTGGAAAGTTTAATGTTTTCTTTATTAGAGATTGGTCCTTGATTGGTTGAATAGAATTAGTTTCTTCTTTTAGCCAACTTTGATTTGTTTTTGATTGAGTTGGGTGATTTGGTTCTTTTATTTGCAAATATTGTTTAGCTAGTGGTTGAGTTGAATTATCTCTTTCATCTTTTAATGATTCGTGATTTGTTGGTTGCAAATTAGTAGTTTCTTGAATAGGAATATCCTTTTTTTCTTTTAGTGATTGTTGATTGATATATGATTGAATAGGAATATCTCTTTCATCTTTTAATGATTTTTGATTAGTTGATGATTGAATACGAATACCTCCACTTTCTTCTAGCAATTGCCGATTAGTTTTTAAATGAATAGGAATATCATCTTCATCTCCCAATGATTGTTGATTGGTTCCTACTTGTGTAGAAATATCCTCTTCCTCTCTTGGTGATAGCCAATTGGAACTTGATTCAATAGGAAGACCTTCATCTTTTAATGGTCGGTGATTAGCTATTATTTGAATAGGAATATTTCCTTCTTCTCTAAATGATTGTCTATGGTTTATTAGTTGAATAGGAATAGTCACTCCTCTTAGCAAATGTCCATCAATTTGTGATATGACAATAGGTTCACATTCTTCTTTTTGTGATTGCATTTCATATTTTGATCCAACTAGAGGATCTGGTTTTTTTCTTTGTAAATGTTGATCAACTCTTGATTCAATTTCAAGACTCAAATCTTCTTTCATTGAATTTTGGTTGAATTTTGATACTTTAAGAGGTCTACTATTTCTTTCTACTAATCTCCAATCATTTTTTTGTCCAATTAGAAGACTCTTCTCTTCTCTTTGTGAATGCCAATTAGCTCTTGATTCAACTTGAAGATCTTTGTCTTCTTTTAGTGATTGTTGATTAGTTATTGATCTACAAGTAGCATTTCTTTCTTTTGTCCAAAAACAATCATTGTTGAAAATATCATCAACACATTGTTCTTCTCCTGATTTATACAAATCAATTTTCATTGATCCATCAAAAAGACTTTGTTTGTCTTTTGATGAATGCATGTTGGTTTTTGATAGAGCAAGACCTGGTTCTTCAATTGGTTTTGATTTTGATGCAATAGGAGGACTTTCTTCTACTTTTGATTGCATTCCTTGCATATTGTGATTTAAATCATTTCCTGGTATTGAACAAATTCCTCCATCATGTGTATGAATAGATGTAGGTCCAACAATATTGAATGTTTGAGGTCTTACTTGCACCCATTGCGGTCGTGTAAGAATTTGGAAATGTTTGGGACTTGAAGAGAATGAAGGTATGAAAGTTGGGATTGAAGCCTCTAATGCCTCACTTGGGCTAGATGTTTTAAGAGGTGGATTGGAGTCATTTGTCAATGCTTCTTGAGGACCAACATTAGATTGGGAACTTGAATTTGATGAAGGAGATTTTGACTGTGAAAATGACACTCGTTTGCGTGGAAGTGGTTCACTCTTTAGATTTTGTTTCATGGTATTTATTTCAGTTTTAAGAGGTACCTTAGACATTGGCTTTTGCAAAACTAGTTTTTGCAATTGAGGTGAAGAACTTGAAAATTGTTCTTCGGTATTTATCAAAACTTCAAGAGATTTTTGCACTTTCTGTTTTTGCAATCCCTTTTGAGCTAGTTGTTCTATAGAAGAAGTGAGGTTTTCTTTTCTAGTTCTTGCATCAACATCAACATTATATGCTAATTCTTCTTCTTCAATCTTGGCAATATTATCCAATTTTGTGTCAATTTTTTGGAATTCACCTTCTACTTCTAAGACTGTATTATCTTTATCAGATTCAACATTTGTAAATGGTTTTTCAAGCACATAAGTTTCTTTTAAATTGGTTGATTGTAGGGTAGATTCATAATTCTGTAATAGCCCATTATCTTCCAATCTCTTCTTTCCTTCCAAATTTCCCTTTACTTGTTTATCTGAAATTTCATTTTCTTTTAGCAATTGAAAAGATGTGCTTTTCCTTTTTCTTTTTTCCAAGCTATTTTGTTCAAGTACATCTTGAGCATATAAACCTCTAGGAATTGGATCATTGCAACCTTTAGGCAAAAGCAAAGGATGCACAAATGACGTATAGCGTGGTGCTTTTATCCGCACCTAATATGAAATAGATTTAACTTGTTAGATGAAATTAAATAATTTTTAAAATGTAATGATGGATATACAAATTCTACTTGACTAAAATATCATTATGAAATCATTTAGAATTAAGATAATTTTTAAACAATTAACAAATTATATTGTAAATAGTGCAAATATGCAAATCTAGTAGATGAAAGGATGAATAGATTGAAAAAGTGTTGTTGGCAATACTTGAAATTGTCTCTCCATAATATTTCTTAATCCTCGCTTACAAATAGCATCTAAATCCTCTAGAGCTTGAGGACTTAACTGCGAGTATGAAATTTACTATCGAAAACTCAAGACAATGTTGAAAGGAACCAAACAATGATATGGAAGATATTACAATTTTTGAAACATGATATAATAATGACCACATTAAAAGGTCTATATTGAATAAAGAATGCATATCATTTTGAGAGTAGTGAAGGCTTAATGGAGCTTACATGTTCAATGCCTTCTCCACCGATTAAATTCCGTTTAACAATTAACAACTTCAATAACTTATTGGTTAGTGCAGCCTCAACATTTAGCCTATCCATTGTATAGCAACTCGCTTCATGATTCCTTCCTATGAAAGAAGTCAAGATATTCTCACTGTGAAATTGTATTTAGTCATGTAGCTAAAATTGTTCATGAATAAAGCTATCTATGGAGTCTATACATCAATACCGATTGCATAATAGTCTTGTACCTGAAATATAATTAGAATATATTTCCCAAATAGCAAGAGCTCTTATAGCTTCCATATTAATTTTGTCAACTTCTAAAGAAGTTTCTATAGCCTCTTCTTTGAGCTTCTTATATGCCTCTGTAACCCTTTGTATCTCCTTCTGTATTGTTGTGTTTATTGTCAAAAATCTCTTAATGTTTGAATAGAAAATGATGATTAGTAGGAGTAGAAAGTAACAAAAATGAAATATACCTGAAGGACACTACTTTCATGACCTTGTTGATGTTTTAGTTCTTTCAAATTTTTAGGAGATTTTGCAAGTAGGGCTTCTAAATCATTAGCTCTCTCTCGAAAAACCTGTAGCTCCCCTGGAAGCATGATCAATGCAATGGCATTCTGCAGCAGTCCATCATATCATTAGGATTAGACCAAAATTTGTTTCTAGTTTAATTATGATGAAGAATGATTAGACACAAAAGTCAACTTATCTCCAATGTATGATACTCTTGAACTTGTTATTGTATTTATAAGAATGAAAATTCATTCTTATTCTACATACAATGATGCGAGCAACCCATATGTTATATTTTAAATTATTCATTAAAATTTTATCTATGAAAAACTTTAAATTGTTCATTAAATATTTGATCTTTCATTATTGTCAAGAAAAATTATTTACAAAATAGAAGGAAAAATGAAATTGCTAATAGCTACAAGAAGGAATTAAAACACATCAAGTATATAACAAAAATATTATTTAAGAAATGCTAGAAAACCCCACATATTATCTAAAAAGATTTCATGTTAAATTTGTGTTGGTTTTAATACTATTCATTACTTTTTTAGCTAAGTTATTAAGAATGAAAAGTCTATATACTTGTAGCCTTCTTTGATTTTCAAAATTTTCAAATATGTAATCTTGTACAATCATATGAGAAAAAGAAGTCTTGTGCATGGAAAGGGTGTGCATGGAAAGGGTGGAGGAGATTTTAAGGCAAATCCACTAGAATGAATGGCATGGGCAAAAGAATATCATGGTATCGTAAAACTTGAAGCAATAATTATAAAATCTAAAAGTAACTAAAGAAGTGTACTTTGATTGGATGGAATGACTCAGATATTTCCTTCTTCATAGTATTGAAATTTATGTATCCAATTGGGAAGGAACTAAGATGCTTCCCAAAAATTGCGAAGATGCTACAATAGTGACATCAGTCACTATGGATATGTTTGTGTATTAAGCACTTTTGAGTGGATAGTTACATCAATTACATTCCCTATTGAATGAATCTAAAGAATTAATGTGCATATATTTTTAAAAACTTTCTTGTATTTAGTTGCTTCAATTTTTACTATTTCACACCTTCATTTTTGAAGATGTATATTACTTTCAAAATTATTTTTAGTTTCATTTTTTTGTTATATTTAAGTAGAATGTATTGTTCTAGATTTTCAAAAATATGTGTCTTGTAAATTTTTTTTCTTAAACAATTCATCATGCAAAGTTAACATAAGAATATAATTTATAAATCCAATATAATGAAATTTTCAATTAATTTCAAATATACTAGAAAAAACAATCTTTCCTTTTATACAAATATATTTCAAAATTCAAGCACATTTGAATGCAAAAACAATTTCACATGGAATCATATTTCATTTACATCCCATTTTTTCAAGCAATTGGCAAACTTTGAAGGGTTAATTCATGTTTAGTTCAAAGTCATTTCATGTCAAAGGTGGTTTTCTTCTAGTGAAATCTTGAACTGAAAGATATTTTTTTTGGAAGATTGTGAAAATTGAGTTCAAAAACAAATTTCACAAGCTACTCTTCAAAAAGATGCTTGTAAAGTATGATTCTTCATAATTTTAAATCACTAATCCATTTTGAATGAATAAAATAATTTACATAAGTATAATCATATTATATGTGAAACAAAAAAAATTCTAAACTAAATCAAATTCTTATGTGATTATTTTGTTTTATCTAGTTTCTTGAGTTCAATAAATGATGTATTTAGGGTGGAATAGCTTTTGAGCTCATTCATCAATTGAAATAAAAATGTAACATGTTCCCATGCTTTAAAGAAAAGTTTTAAAAATGCATGCCCAAATTTGAGATTATATCAAACATGTTTAAACATTTTTTCTTGTCTTCTAAGAGGATTTTGGTTGATTAGAAGTTAAAAGTCTTGCTAAGTAGATATAGATATAATATGATTATATAATATCAATGCAATAAATAGATAAACTATACCCATAAGATAAACTCGTGAATAAGAAGCCATTTGTAGGGCATGCATCCAAACAACCTGATACATGTTACCACCTTCATCATTTGTTTAACATAATTGGAAACTTCATTTTACCAACATCAAATGGCAAAAGAAATTTATGCAATCATTAATTTTAGACCAAATAATCTAGGTAAGTATAATTTCATGCATTTTGTTACTATAGAAAATCAACTAAGCAGACATTATTCTATTCAAATAGATGCTACAAAATTTTAAAAGCTACTAGAGTACAATATGAAGAATTTAGTTTCAATGACCCATTGTGCATGAATCAGCTCATATCACCTTGCAAAAGTTTAATTTTAGACGATGGACATTATTATAAACTCTACCAAGGTTTAATACAAAACAAAAAATTACCTTAGCTTCTTGGGAAGGAGCCGAAATGTGGTAGCTGGCACGCTTTGCAAATGTAGCCAAATCATGGCTTAGTTGCAATAAAAAGCAAAATCGTCGACCTGTAAGAAAATATGTGATTTAATATTATAATTATCATAAAATAGAATGAAAAAATAGCATATAAACTATATTACATTCAATTCTCTTGAAATTTACTACAAAATTCTATAAGGTGAAAGAAAAAAAAGAATAAACTACCAATAGTTTTAATAGATTCTAAAATATAAATATTAAGCAAAATGTTACAAGATTTTATAAGATGTATTTTAATAGAACATTAAACCCTAAATTCCCAATCAACTTTTTTATGGTTTTTTCCCTAATTCACGAGTTGCTAGAATCCCTATAACATATAGAAATTTCATATTTTTTCCTTGAAGTTGTTTTCTTGTAATTGAAAAAACTCTTGATTTGAGTAAAAACACTTCCTTGGGTGATTTTTCAAAGTCAAATACTCCAAAGAATGTTCATTGTAGATTGTCTTGGGAGAGGAATCCTAGCCAATTAATTGCAATTCCAAAAGAAAAAAATCTATAGGTGTGCAAATAGTCAAGGGGTTGATTGCCTAATTGGCTGGAGCAAATAGTGAATGGGCATGGTCAAGAGAAATTTTTGTTTGTCCAATGTATCTCACTTGATAGTAAGTCTCTAAAATCAACCTTCCATTGCTCCAATCCTTATGAAAGTCAACGTGCATGTTTTTAACTATTTATAATTATGTTTGGTAAAAAAAGACAAATTCTTCTTTTGAAAAAATATGAAACATAGGCCCTCAAAATCATTATGCCCCTCCAAAAAAATAGTTGTTTTTTCAAAAATTGAAGTTTCATTGGAGATATCTCAAAATTTGTATGATCAAAGTCTTTGAGAATTGTAGGGTAGACTAACTTGATAGTGATAAACAAAGCCCTTTGGTTAGAATTTTGTAGGAATGATTTAAAAAAAATTTATACTTGAATTTCATAAATGATAGTTTGGAGGTGATTCTTAAGGGAGGAGACCTCTTGGGCATTTAGAGGTTAAGCATAGCCCTTGTAGGATTTGTACCACAAAAAATCCAAAAGTTCTATAAAGCCTTCCTTAGTCACACCTTTTATTTTAGGTTTCATCACTTCAATTTCACCAAATTTAGCCACTATGTCTTCCAATACAAATGCAATACACATGCAAGGGACATTAAAACTTTTGGTTTGATTGTATGAAAATAAATTTTGAACTTTCCTGATTCAAAGTCATCTTCATCTTTAATTGAAGCACCTTCTAAAGGGATGACTCCTATTGGCTCCGTATTTGGTATCTACAACATAAAATAAACAAATTTTATTAATCAATATAAGCAGCATAACACAATACTATTATTTATAAGCTTGTTTGTATTCAAGTGTATACAAAATTGAAGATGAACTATCATAGAGAGTATCCTTTCATTCATTTTTATATTCAAGCAAAATTAAAATACTCTTGAAAAAGCAAGCATCAAATTTTGTATTTTGATACAAATAGTAATTTAGTGCTTGGGATTATGATTGAGTACATCATTGTTTTTGATATAATAAAAAAAATAGGCTTCTTGCAACAAGAAAAAACGGCGATTCCAAGTTGTGGATTTATCTCCGCGCTTCTCCAACCAACCAACTAATTCTGGATCTGACCATAATATTGCCTGTGATGCATGACAATTCAATCAACACAATGATGAAATATTGTCCACATTTCTTTACCTTATTATATTTATAAAAAAGAAGAGAATTGAAGAAGCTAGAATCATATGTGCTTTACAATAGAAAATTCAAAGACAAAAGACTATTTCAATTCAAAATGCTTGAGGTCTAGACATTAAAAACAAAAACAAAATACATTCATTCAAATTTCCTTTTCTAACATCCTTAAAAATGAAGGTCTTCATAGTAATATTGCATACTTTGATCACCATAAGAATAAATCTTCTAAATTTTGAATGCATGAGCACCTGATTTTGTAACTCCATCCTTTGAAGCTATCAATAATAACTCTTAATTGTTGAATATGTGCTTTTTCTATTTCTTTTTCATGGCTACAACACTTGCATTACTATATATGTTTTTTTCACCTGTCACACCAATGTGAAAATTCACTCACTAATCACAATATAACAAAAGTTTAAATGGTGGCAATTCAAGAATACGTTAAATTCCTTTAAGATTGTTGTAGTAGATGAGCTCTCCCCAAAGTTGATCAGTGTTTCAAATTGATTATGCTAATTTGAAATATTACATATTATTTATTTGCAATTTGAAAGTTCTACACATAGCTTACGTCAATTTTTGTCTATATGCATTAGCATGGAAATCTTTGTCCTAAATCAATATGCTTACAAATTGTATAATGTCTTATGCATTTGTCAACGTACATCAAAATTCAGCCAACTATTGTATGCAAAATTAATAAGAGGGGGCATTAGATAAAATTCTCTAGAATTGTAGCTTGGTCTTTTGGCACCTTAGGATCAAATGATTACAAATGATTGCAAACATGTCCCAAGTACACAAAAAATTGTTTTTTTCATCCATCAAACCATTGTAGGTTCTCATGTTAGTTAACTTAAATTTGTAAGGTATAGGTTTTCAAGATTGTTCCTAACAAATTATATTCTAGGTTTTAATGATTACATTGTCATTTTTATTTTTAAAAAGTTCCTTCATAAAATACTTGAATAAATAAGTAAATGAAAATCTTAAAAATCATCATAATTAGAACTTAACATCATCATAAAATTCTTTTGAAAATTACAAATATTCAATATATAATTAGTTTTAGAAAGAATTTTTATTTTAGGTTTAGGTATCATTATTATCATTAAGGCAACAATGAAAGTGGAGGCACTATTTCAATTTCAATTTTGGAACAAAAGTCTTCAAAAATCCTAAACTTTTCAATTTGAAAATATCATAGTTCACCATTCTAAGAATTGAGATAATTAATATTCAGAAATTGCAAACAACTCTTTTAAATGTTGTCAATTGATAATATAATTTGTTAGCTAAAGTTGGCAAAATAGGGATGTCATGGCAATGCAAAGCAATCAAGAAGACAAATAAAAAACAATCATCTCAAACCCTAAATATAAATTCACTAATTTGCTCTTTAACACCTAAAGGACAATTGTCTTTTGAACGTACAATTGAAAATCTAGGTAGGTTCCTATGAAGTCAATTTTAGTCAAATGTTCACAAAATTTTGACACAAGGTGTGAACATGTACTCCCAAAGTGGGAATATAAATTTTTTTTAGATTGGGTGCCCGGATCAAAAATTATGTTGCCCCAAATCTTTTCGTCTAATCAAGCAGCTTTTGCAAAACTCCTCCATTACTCTTTAAATTTGGTAGGTATGCAACTTACATGATATAAGGTGAAAATGTCCAAAAAAGTAACCATGTATAGTGTAAAAATATCACTTTAGGAGGAGTTAAAGTCTAATGGCCTTCTCGAGTAGGGTTAGAAAAAAAATTCTCCTAATTTCAAACGTTACAATCTTTCAATCCATGTGATGAAAGTTTCTGAATTTTTTTTCTACACATTTCAATAGTAGTCTAGTACAAATTTGTATGGTTGGATTTTGAAAAAAAAACATTTTTTTTCGTACTATCCTAAAAAGTTACAATTTTTCACAATTTGTGCCCAAAATGTGCCTTGATCCTTTAGGAGGTGATCTTCAAATCTTGAGGACATCCACATCATTGTCTATTAATTGAAAACAATTACAACTTTGTACATCCAATTCTACTATGACCTAAAATTCAATCAAAACAACACTCTAACAACTTTAGAAATGCAAATTAGCTAATATAACATAAAAAGAAAATGTTGAATCCCATCAATTTGCATGGTCACCATTTTTCAAGATTATTGTATATAAGAATTGATAATAAGAATCCCATCAAGAGGAACAAATTGGGATATCCAATGCAATTTTTTTTGGTGCATCATTTTGTTTGCATTTTGTCAAAACTAATAAAAATTAGCATACATTTTGAATATGTCATTTAAAAAAATTTCCTTTTAAAGCAAAAATACAATTGCAAATTGTAATCAAGAAAACTCGTAGCTTGCAAATATTGTTAAGATCACAATAAATATATTAATAGCAACATTAATTGGCAAGATGACCAATAGATGTACTAATTAGGCTAAAAACTAATAGAGTCTACCATATAAATGCCTCAAAGAGAATATTGTAAATTGATGCATAGGTATCCCAAGAAAAACATTTTGGATTCTCAAAGATTCATTTTGGAGGGTAATCTTCAAACATTATTGTATAATCTTGTTTTCAAACTTGTAATTTGATAAATAATTATCAGTCACAATAGTTCATCAAGAATATTGAGACATTATTCTATGTAGAATAATAACATGATAAATTGGATAAAATATTACAAAAATTCAAAATATCCTAAGATCATATTTTTAATTAATGACATTCATTCCATTATTTATTGTAGTATGATTGAGATGTTTTAGAGTTGATCCTTCTATATAATGAGAATTGAAGAATTGACTAAAATTATATCTACTCACTTTTGGTGTTGAACTTATAAATCATGAAGTTGTATAAGTAAGACAAATTAAATTGCACATATTACAATCATGGCAATACCTCCAACATGTAATGGATGAAAAACTATCACAATCCACTCTCTCTCTATAAAATTAATATTAATAGTGAAAGATGAATAATTCTTATTAAATCTAAAGTTGGTCTTGGTCATTAATTTGTACTATATCTTAATGTAGAATAAAGAATTATTATTATTTTTTTAAATATTTTGATGAAGTTTCAATAACAAATTTTTATTTTACCTAATACCCCTAGGCCTTAGAGGTTAACATGTATTTCCTATACATACCATCACATATTCATTTGAATTGTTCTTTCTTATTAACAAACATTGCCCAAGTTTTTTCCTATAAGGTTGGCAATACAAACTAAATATATTTATTTTTTTATAATTTTTAATTATCATTATAGAAATGACTAAAATATTCAACATTCATTGCCTTTTATCATGTAGGACTAAATTGAGTATCATTTGAAAGGGTTACAAGATGTTTCTTTTTATACAAGGGTTAAGAATACTAATGTATATAAAAACAAATATCTTGTAATTCAATCCCATAAGATTTAAAATTTTCATTTTAGATTCTTAAACATCTTTTTATTCATAATGGAGATCATCTACGCTATGGTTTAAATTAGCATTAATAAAGTTTGTATTTCAATTGCTAAAATTATGTGTACAGAATAATGGAAATTTTTTACTAAAGCTAGTTTAGTTTTAGTTCAAAAATAGCCTTAGAAAAGTTTACATAATTCATAGGTTTGATTCTTAATAACAAACTTAAGGCACTTGTACTTCAAATGAATTTTATTAGTGCAGAAAGTGTCATAACTCCAAAAAATTCTTAACTTTATATATTTGTTTTATTTGTAAATCAAATTATTTAGATGAGTAAGATTAAAATTCCTAAAAATTATAAGCATTTCATTACTTCCTAATTTTGATAAAACTTTTTAATTGCCTTGATTGCCCAAATTTGCTTTCAAAACAAAAGAAGCTAACAACTTATGCAAGCACTACTTATTGAAATTCTATGAAGCAGAGCTTGATATGAAGAAGATGATGTTGCTCCTTGCTTATATTCATGGCATCTATACTAACTATACAAAATGCCAAAGCAAGAAAAGTGATATCCAACTCCATTTTCATAATAATTAATGATCAATATAGAAGCACACCTTATGGAAAATCAATTTTTATGCCTCATTTATTTATAAGCATAAATACTATTTTGCCTTAAAACTCTAAATTTACATTCCCCTCTCTACTAGACACTCTTAGGGGCTAATTTATCTATTTTGTTTCAACTTCTAAAACACATCAATTGTCTCAACAATAAACATAATACCAATCTTTATTGCAAAGGTGGGTCCACTATAACTAATTCAATCTGGAAAAATATGCAAGAACAAAGTTTTTCTTTGATAATAACTGAAATTTTGAATGGATATTTGGATTCAAAAATTCCATATAACTCCAAATTAGAAAGTAGGGGAGATTTTTTTATCTATTTAAGCATTAGTATTAAAATTAATTTATGCAATGTTTTTCAATCAATCAAATGGTATGAAGATTTTCTTATTTAGTATTGCAAAGGTCCTTGTTAGTTAGGAACTCTTTGCCTTGAAAAAACACCTTGGATCTAGTTGCAACTAGATTTGACCTCGAACAATAGGGAATTCAAAATCACATGAAAGTAAAAGTATAACAAATATACTCTTTATACATGCATAGAATACTTTGTATAAAGCTTGTATAAATAGTTGTGTATCAATATTCATGTAACTCATATAAAATATAACATATCCATAGTTTACAAGTATAATATATATGAACCAAATCATATTCTTACTTATATACCATATATATATATATATATATATATATATATATATAAAAGAGTCATATAAGTTTTGTACATATTGTACAGAAATCCTTGAAAGTATAGTCATCACTCAAATGAATGCTACAATGTCTTTGAAACTTTAATTCAAGAATGTAATGGGTTTTTAGAAAGATAACACAAATTTTATTATAACTCCCAATTTTAAATCTAATTCTCTTAGTGCTTGACTTTTATAGCCAATTAAAGATCCTCTCTCATAAATTTGGTAGTAGCTTGGTCAACACCTTATACTTTTTAGAACTTTTTCTATCTCATAAATCTTAAACTTTTTTATTCCATAAGTTTTTAGAAAGATAAAGTCCTCATACATATCATATACAAATTTCAACTTCATATCTTCTATACTCTATTATCTATAAGGCCCACTTCACACTACAACACAAGGTCGAGAGTCCATCAGTCTTAGCCAATCACATTTTAGAAACCCAAGATTTCGGCCTCTTGGCTCTTCACACAAGGTGGCACAATCCAAAGTCCATCAAAATTCGATGTCCCCAAAATTGCCTATGTGGTAGCCAAATGCTTACATGATGATGGACTCTCAACTAGGGTTTGGGTCAAGAAAAAATGGAGACCCAAACTCTAGTCGAGAAGCCGTGGGAGTTTTTTCATTAAAAATCAGAATCTAACAAGATCTCAATCATTAGATTGGCATAGGTTTGGACTTTAGGCTTGGCCATGGGAGACTTTACACTATGACCATCCTAATCAAGAGGCCATGGGAGTTCATTGCCAAGGTTTGGACCTTTTAGACTTGGCCTTTAGAGACTTCACACTATGGCCGTCCAAGTTGAGAGGCTGTGGGAGTTCATTGCTAAGGGTTTGGACTTTGGACTTGGCCTTTGGAGACTTCACACCAAAGTTGGCCAAATGCTCCAATTCATATTTTTTGGGACTCATTTATTGCCCATTTCCTTGGACTCTCAACATAGTTTGGCCACTCAATCCCACGGCCTCTTGACTTGGATGACCGTAGTGTGAAGAAGCCCTAACTTTGCTAAGGTTGAGAATCTAAAATCTGGTGGCAACTCTACACCCTCTATTTTCAAGCATATATCTTCACTTTCTAACTCCAAATCAAGAGTTATATAACTTTATATAAAGCTAACAACTCATTATACATTCACAGTCATCAAATCTCACAACCATACACCATCTAAGCAAACCTTTATAAGTTATAAAAATCTCTACCCTTGAATTTAGTGAAAATTAACAATTTAACATAAATCTCCTCCCTTACTCCAACAAATATAACTTATACACACAAACTCCAAACTAAGAGTTCTTTTTAGAAAGTTAATAACTCAATACATAACTACACCAAGTCTCAAAACTAAATACTTCCTAACCAAACTTTTATGGACATTCAAAACTTTAGCCTTTGAATTTAGTGGTAGTTGGCCCATTAAGCATAGCTTTTATATGCCAACTCCAAATAAGGCAAGTTTTACCTTTTTGGAATCAAAATAAAAAAGAGGACATATTCCTAGATTTTCATTACAAAACTTGTAATACACAACTTGCTATGGTTGCTCAAACATTTGGCAAGCAAAAAAAACTATCCAATGGAGGAAGAAGAAGGACATCTTATATCTCCCTACCTAATCTCCCTAAGCAAATGGACTTTAGCTTATGCCACATTAGATGGACTAGATTTCATCCATGGTTTGTCTTTTTCTCTTTCATAATTCTATCCATATTTTTAATACAGAGGGGTATGATCCTTCAAAATCTAAAAAAAATGTAAAACAAGTTTTACCTTTTGTTTGAATAACTTAACCCCTAAAGGACCATCATGCATTTTTTGGCTACATAGCAATTTTGGGCAAGTACATGTGACTGGGGATTTCCATATTTTTGACCCAAATTTTAAGAGAATGTGGGTAGGAGGAATATCTATCATGTGCACAAAATTTCATGACATTTGGAAATATGAGTCAAAATTTATAGCCTAATATGTTGCTTTTTTTCATAAATGGGCAGTCCAAGTAGATTAAAAAAAATCACTTTTTTCAAAAACAAAAATTTGAAATTGGATTTCTAGAGTTATATATATGTGAAAAGATTTGAATCATTCCATTTTGATCAATGAGTCAAAAGTTATGAGGATTTTTTGTTTGCAGGTAGTTATAGATTTTCTACTCTAAAATAAACTTTAAAATCCTTTATCTTACTCAACTTTCAATACTTTGGGAAAAAAATAAAATCGTAGGATGTAGATTTTTTATTACAACATTGCAACCATTTGGATTGGCATTTTTCAATTCCATAATTAAATTCGTAACAATTTAGTATTTTGAACCATTCTCTACTACTATCTACTTACTATTTTTTTCCTATACGTTGTACAATTCCAAATGATCTGAAAATTTTCAAGCATGTGTTCAACTTGTCTAGGAAAAGGAATCCAAAGAAGAACCACCATTTTGCACATTTTTTCATAGAAAAGTGAGCTTCTGAAGTGTATCTGCCCTGTTTTTCGCATGGCCCAAAAAATGATTTCATTGAATTTGAATGTTTGTATCTTACATTCCACATTGTCGAAATTTCTGAAGTTTTTACCACATGTTCTCAAATCAGCATACTACAAGATCCTATGGTTACATGTGCTAAAAAAAGTTTAAAAGAAAAATATTTGGTACTTGTACTAAAAATGACAACTTTAGAACATTATGAGTGAAAACATAGTCATGGAACTTTAGGGGTTAACCAAGTCTAAATAAGCATGAACAATCTCAAAAGAAGAAAAAAAATGAGAGAATAGGATTCCACAATCAACAGTGATTGGAGGCAATGAAAGCCTCGTGAAAGCAAAATTGGTCACCTACTCGCAAACTTAGTTGCCCGGTTAACCCCTAAAGGTTTTCAACTATGTTTTCACCTTAAACACTCCAAAACTGTCATTTCTAGTACAAGTATTGAATTTTAGGAAAAAAACATTTTTAGACACATGTAACCATAAGATCTTGTACTACACTTATATGAGAGGATGTGGAAAAAAATTCAGAAATTTCCACCTTGTAGATTGTAAGATATTAGCATTCGAATTGGCAAAAATCCTTTTTCAGCCCTCTGAAAAAATGGGCAGCTGCACTTCACAAGGCCACATTAGTATGAACAAAATTTCAGAATGGTGGTTACTGTTTGTTTTTACTGGGGTTTTAGCTCGGTCGTTCATTTGTTCTCCAGGGCTCTGCCCTCAGCTTCTGCCATTTGTTCTTTACTTCTCTTAGAAGAGACTCTAAGTTTCAAAAATAAAATAAAATAGTGGTTACTCTTAGGATTCATCCTTCAAGGCAAGTTGCCTATATGCTTGAAAAAATTCAGATCATTTGAAATTGAACAACACATAGGAAAAAAAAGGATGTATGATGAACTAGAGAATGATTCAAAATACTAAACTGTGAAGAATTTTGTTATAGAATTGAAAAATGCCAATCCCAATGGTGGAAATATTGTAATAAACAATTTACATCCTATGATTTTATTTTTTTCAAAAAATATTGAAAATTGAGTTAAATAAAGGACTTCAAAGTTTATTTTAGAGTAAAGAATCTGAAACTACCTGCAAACTAAAACTCCTCATAATTTTTATCTCATGAATCAAAATGGAATGATTCAAAGCTTTCCATGTACATATAAATCTAGAAAACCAATTTCAAATTTTTATTTCTTAAAAAAGTGTTTTTTTAAGAAGTTTTTGGGCTGCTCGAAGATTAATGAAAATTACATATCATGCAATTACTTTTTAACCATGTAGTCAAAAGTTATGAAAATTGTTGGGCCTTAAAGCTACTCCTCGGGCACAGTTGTGTGAAAATTTCAAAGAAGATAAAGAAAAACTCCATTCCAAAAAATGCACTTTGGGTGTTTAGGGGTCAAGCGTTTGCTGCCCTATTAGGTCTAGGTTCAAATCCTGCTAAACTTATTGAGTAGCACACACACCTTGTGGCTTAGAACTACTAGTGAGGTATTGCAAAAAAGCTACACAATCAACCTTCTACCACCTCTTGGGGTTTGACAAGATGTAGGACACTTGAGATAGATTAACAAGTTCCATCATTGAATAAAACTGCGGTTCTTGCCATGTCTTCTTTTTTATTCCCACCATTTTTCTTCAAGTGAGCTTAGTTAAAAACCAATCAAAACAAACAATATGAATATTTTTACATAATGGAACAAATAGCATTGTGACACTATCATGAAACTATCCATTGATTGTCTAGTGCTTGATGAATTATGTAGTAATTGGCAATGTCTAGTAATTGGCATAACTACTAGACTTAACCGCATGTTTTATTCATGGCTATTTTGAAGAGTCCATGAATAAATAAAAATTTCCAAATTTCTTTTCTAATATAAAACTCATTTCAAAGCACCTTCATATTACGTGAAAATATTGTTGAAAAGTTACTACTCACAATTTTAAAAAAATGCCTGAAATGGTAAAATATGCATGGTAATTCACATAATCAATCTATGATATGGACTTCTTTATCCTACACTGAATAGGAGTATTAAAGGGACCAAAAAATGAAAAGGATTGATTGTGGAAAATTGTAGATGTTTGAAACATGATGTACATTCACTGGACACTTCAATAACTACTGATGTACAATAAAGGTAAATAATTATATAGTGGTGAAATGTCGATTAATTCGTATGGGTTCCCGTAATACCCCTATTTAGTGAAGAAGGAGTATCAATTTTCATCAAGCCGTGGTGCCCTTGCATCATTGGTGCACGAGAACGTGGTACCATGCGAGGTTGCACTCATGGTTAACCGCGCAGTTGCGAGAGACGAAGGCCCTTTGGGCCCTTTCAGACCGTCTTCCTCCTGTCGTCAGTATGTGCTGGTTGTTCCATCAGTGGTGAGCACCTATTAACGTAGCGGAAGCTAGCGCGGGGCGAAGGAACCAAGCCAGATCTATTGTTCTTGCGCTGCCGGCGTCCCTCAAGAAATTCCCGCAGGCTTTAGAGCGATTAGGTCGAAAACGGGGCCCGGAATGGACATTTCTAGTACCGGACCAACTCACAAAGCTTCTTCCTCGTCGTCAGAGCTTATTAGCGATAGTCACAACACTAACACTGGATCCTGTGTCCCATTGTTCGCATCTTGGATTTAGTGATGGTTTAGAGCGGGAGCACATTGGTTTGGTGATGGTTTTGCATTGATTTAGCATAGAACTTAGGTTTGGAGTTTGGAGAAAGGCAACAGCGATGGGGACGATGACTGTGGCGCCCGGCTTGGCGCGGAAGCTGAAGAAGGTGCTGGAGACGCGGACGGATTCTCCCGATCTGCTGGCGTCGCTGAGCACTCTGTCGTCGTTCTATGCGGAGAATACGCAGCAGGCGCGACGGAGCTTGCGGGCGACCATCGAGAGGCGAGGCTTGTCCATCAATGAGGAGTTTCTGCGTGCCTCGGAGTCGGCGCAGAAGGCGCTGGATGCGGTGGAGTTGGAAGTTGTGGGGCTGGCCGAGTGCTGTGAGAGGTATTCACTCTTGAGATTTGATCTTTAGGGTTTCTTGACTTTGGGGGATTCTTTGGGGGGTTAAAGTAGCGAAGGTTTATACGCTGCACCTGGCATTGATCTGTCCACAACCTTTCTGATGAGAATGCATCCACGATTTTGTAGAATTTTTCGCATAACTTGATCATGGTCGGGTGAAATTTAGATTACTGGAGTACCATTCTGGCTCTTCAAGTGGTTGTAGGTTGTGGTAGCTCGGCACCGAGGAGGTGACATTTGGTGATCTGGCCTTGGCTATGGTTAGGTATTAGCTTGCAACTTGCTAGTCGGTATTCCCGGAGACCTTAGTTGAAATTTTATGATAATTCCTTAGAAACGTCTGGACACTGATTAGTCTTCGGTGGGAATGAATCTACGGTTACAGCATTGTTACCATGATGAAATTTTGCATAGTGTAAAACTGCAAAATTTGAGGGGCTTTAGTCCTGTGGCCGTTATCGATTTGAAGGGATTAAGTGGTATCTACTGCATTATGGTAATTTTCGCACCAACTTTTTTCTTTTTCAACAGAATTGCGAAGTCCTTGAGTAGCTGCAGTAGCACTACTAGTGAGATCGTTACTGCCACCGAGCGGCTGAAGCAAGAATTAGAGCAAAACACTCAACGTCAGGACCTTATCGCTGCATTTCTGAAGAACTACCAGCTTCGTCCGGAAGAAGTTACTGCACTTCGAGAAGAAGATTTGAGTGAGAACTTCTTCAAAGCATTGACGCGGGTGCAGGAGATTCATGCGAACTGCAAAGTTTTGTTGCGGACACACCATCAACGTGCTGGCTTGGAGTTGATGGACATGATGGCTGTCTATCAGGAAGCTGCATATGAACGCCTGTGTAGGTGTGTACGCTTTATCTCTAACTCGTAGCAGAAAGCGTATATGTCGATATTATAATTGAATTTAATTAATTTCCAGGTTTGAGAGCTCGCTTATGCATGCATAAATTATTTCAGTTTTTGTTTTTACTTCTGTTTTTATTTATTTATAATTCTATTTCATGTTTTTTCAGTTTTTTTGTATTTGATGGGTTCGTGTAAATGTGATGGGGTGTGCAGGTGGGTGCAAGCGGAATGCCGAAGTTTGGGTGATAATGATACTCCTGAGGTTAGTGAGCTGCTTAAAACGGCAGCGCAGTCTCTCAAAGACAGGCCTGTACTCTTTAAGTATTGTGCGGAGGAGGTAGCCAATACACGCCACAATGCTCTGTTTAGACGATTTATTACTGCACTTACACGAGGTGGCCCTGGTGGGATGCCAAGGCCGATTGAAGTGCATGCACACGACCCTCTTCGTTATGTCGGTGATATGCTTGCCTGGATTCATCAAGCTCTAGCCTCAGAGCGCGAACTGGCCATGGCTTTATTCAGTACGGAGCAAAATTTGGGGACGACGTCCAAGAGATTTTCTAGTGATGCGTCAAATTTGGGTAGAGCCACTTCTCGGGAATGGGACAGGGAAGATCAGAAGGTGGAAGCAGACATGGGGTACGTGTTGGACCGAGTATTTGAGGGTATCTGCAGACCATTCAAAGTGCGAGTGGATCAGGTCTTGCACTCCCAGCCTTCGTTGCTACTCGCTTACAAGCTAAACAACCTTCTCGAATTCTATGGTCATACCGTTTCAGATCTGCTAGGTCCAGGAGCCACGCTTTCAGTGACAATTCGCGAAGTTCGTGACGCTGCTCAACTCACGGTCCTGGACATTGTCAAGGCTCGTGGTGACAAATTGTTACGTTACGCGTCTCCAGTGGCCGTTGATCTTTCTCCTCCTCCAGCCGTTAACGAGACTATTTCTATTCTCTTAGAACTGATCGACAACTATGAGAGCATGATGGTTCCAGCTGGTGGGCAAAGACCTGATTTTGAGCCAATTATTCAAGGGCTTCTAGATCCTCTTGTTCAGATGTGTGAACAATCTGCGGAAGCCTACGGATCCAAGCCACATTCAGGTATGAGGCTTCTTAACTAATGTTTGAAACTTTGTGCCTCTCTGATGTGCGGACCTTGTTATATTTCTGATCTGTTGCGCAATGCAACCGCTGAAATATTTTCATCCCTGAGCTCAATTTCCTCCTTGTGACCCTCTTTGCAACTGCAGCACATTCTTGGAAGCTTGATTTAGTCATAGCCTTTGGTCTGGCGTACCTTTGTTTTATCACTTGACGAAGTTATTGAAGTTTATACTGGCTCCAATTATCCGACGCGTTATTGCTTTATGTGAACAAGCTATTCTCAAATCAGTACTTCCTAAGCGGTTACATCGTTTTATGGTGCTAACTCTTCTCCGTCTTTAAAATGTGTGATTCTAGGAATGAGACGCAATAGCGGAGAAATCCCACCATCTGGACGTAGACTCTCATCCTCATCTACCTCACAACGAAGGCCATCATCGGTTGAGACTCTTCTAAGTGGTTCATCCAACTCTCAGGCTTCACAGAGCGTGTTGTCGCTCCGCAAGATGTTTCTCATCAATTGTTTGGCAGCTATTCAGGAGCCCCTGAAAACACATTCCGTGGCCGATGCTTATGTAAAGTCTCTGGCTATCCGAATAGAGGGCAACATTGCAAGTCTGGCTGAATCGGAGCTTGCGGTGATTCTTGAGCGCTGTGGACTCCTAAAGAAAGTAGCCTACATCAAGGACAGAATCCGTAAAAGCAATCTCGGCGAAATCGTGCCCAAGGAAGAAGAACTGGATGATGGGAAGCCCATAGTGGAAGCGGAAGGCATGTCTGTGTCCGCAGTTTCCGAGTCTCTGAAGCTACTCTTCGGTCTTCTGGGTAGCAACGAGGAAGCCATTCCAGAGTTTGAGCAAATCCGAGTTCCTCATTTCAGAAGTGAATCATGTGGCCGTGTGGCTAGAGCAGTAGCGGAGGCTTATGAAGTTCTGTACTACGCAGTTTCAGATCCTGTCAATGGCTACCCAGATCCTAAAACAATGCTTCGGCATTCCCCAGAGCAGATGAGAACTGTTCTTGGATTATGACCCTCCTTGGGTCAACTGCTATTCTTTCTCACATTCCATTTCTGTAAATGTGAGGTTTACTGTGTCCATGCGTCCGGATACTGGCACTGATTTCGGTAAACACTCCTGATTCCAGTGCGATCTTGCACATTCTGTAGCTGGCGCTTCTTGAGGTTTGTCCAAAATCTACGCGTACCTAACGGCACAATATTGATTACTAGCTCTACAATAGGCATTCATGGAGTGGTTGTAAAAGACACCGTTGATTATCAGCGCTACAGTAGCTTAAATTGTTTGCTAACTATTCATAGTAAACACAATCTGTCTTGCTAGATTATTATCAGTTTCGTACACTGCAAACCAAAGAAGTGCTGGTAATAGAAATCAGACCCTATTGGTAGGCTTGGGAACCTGGAAAGGCACATTTTCAAATATGTAATTTTTTCAAGGAAGCTCCAAACTCTGAAATAAAATGTATCTTTTTTGTATCCAATTTTGTCAATGCATTGTCTCCATATTACGGTATATGTCTTCAAATTGTTGCTGAGTTGTATAACTCACTTAAGGTCCCTAAGAAATACAAATATTTTCAGTTGTTTTGATATATGATGTTTATATTATGCAAAAAGAATTACTCAACATTTTAGAGTTGGTAATTTTTTTGATTGAGTCCAGATACAATGAATATTGTATTGAAGCCAAACTTGAATTTTGAAATAGAAAGCATGAATGCATTTTAATACATTCTAAACATGCTGAAATATACCATACAACATGTCTGTTTAAAAGTATTAGTGTCATCTCCTCATCCTCACTCCATTGCAATGACCCTAAATCCTAAATCCTCCTAATTTGCACCCACTTTCAATTCTTGTTGAAGGAGAGTGAACCCTAGTTTTATTAGGAGTATCATGTTGGTATAGTATTGTAGGTATGTACTATGGGGTTGGTACTCTTGAAGTAAAATTGGAAGAGGAAGGTGTGTTAGGCTTTGTGAAGGTGTTGCCAAATTGTTGGAATGTTGTGCACCTTATATTAAAACTAATAGTTGTTTGCCTAACCAAGAGGCCACCCCATGCCAATTGTAAGAGTCTTTTACAGAGCAAATAAGTAATGAGAATTATTGGGAAGCTCAATTCAAAGGAAGTTGTATACTTATCTCAATACTGTTGAATCTTGATCTTCTCCCTCTCATGTACCTCTTGTAAATGTCCTTTTGATTCTCCATTAGGAAAATTCTGAGCTGTAAACAAGGCTGCGAGTATTAGATTTTTGGCCCCCCCCACAGTGCAAGTACAGAAAAAATAAATAATATATATTTTTTTTTTAAATATTTTTTTTTCCAAAAAAAATATTTAAGAAACAGTCAATCTGATGTGGCACTGATGTTGCACTAGTTGTACCATGTCAGATTCCAAAATTAAAATAAATAAATAAATATATATTAAAATTTTTTTTTTAATTGCACCACGGGGGTGCAAAATTCACAACCTTGTTTAGAGCTCAGAATTTTCCTAATGCTAGATACTATAAAAAATCTCCTTGACAATTGCTTTCAACTGATGTCATTACACTAAAACGGTGTGAATTGGAGTAAGAAGTGTTTACACTTCAAGTTCTATGTGGGAAGGAGGATGAAGTTGTATTAGAAGAGGAGTGGATTTTCATTTAAGATTCCACCTTTTTACATGATGGAGTTGTAGTATTGGAGGTTGATGAGTTGAAGGCTAAATTTGGTAGAGATTTTATGTATTTGACAAGTTGAGGACTTGTGGTGCCATTATTCAAGTAAAGTAGAAGCTCTCTAAGGTTGAAATAGTAAGTAGGTTTTGTAAAATGAGAAAAGTTAGCTTCAATTTCTAGGCCTTTTTACATTCAATAGCCATAGAATACAACAAATGAAGAAATTTGTAAACCAATCTCTCTGAACATTAGATGTTATTTAAGCCTCTAGAAGACTGTTTCAGGGTTGTCTTTATTCTTTGAACCAACCAATACTATTTAGAATAATTAAAAATGAAAATAGTTTAAAATTTTATTTAAAAAATACATTAAATAATTATTTTAATAATAGTATCTAATGTAGACAAACTTTGGCCACATTAGACTATTGATGTGGCATAGTTATGAGCGTTCCTTGTAGTCCGGGAACGCATGGGAATTCACAATCTTATTGAGTATCTCAATCACATCTAGTGAATTGGAAAATGTGAACTTTTTTAAAATTTGGAAGACTGCATTGATTGTAACAAATGACAACATTGTCATGTTTAATTGAAATTTGCATCGTAATGCAACATGTTCTATTCAAGAAAATAATTTTAGGATGTAATTGATGAAGGGGAGGTCTAAATTTGAGAATCAACCGAAAACATTGACCTTCTTCAAGCAACAAATTCTTTTGTGGCTTGAATAGAGTGTAGCCTAGCCAACCCACATTGACTTCTCCAACCCACCCAACCACTAGTTGGGAACTCTTTGACTATAGATGGGAGGCCAAAACTATTGATTTCCCATACATCCCATTCTCCACTCCCCATTTGTTGCTCTCTAGCAATTCCTCCATTGTTACCCAAGGCTTTGCCCACCTCAAAGTCAAGGAAGACATGGTTGCCTACTCAACCCCAAGAACATTGTTTTGCAAAAAATATCATGCAACTTTTGAACTATAATTGCGATTATTGTAAAAAATTTGCCTACACAAACCTCTTGAAATTTTGCATCTCCAAAAAAAGTTTCAAAAAATCACAATAGAAATTGATATAATAGGAGCCTACTCAAAATCAATTTTTTTCCTAGAGGGGACAATGGGACTTTAGGGGCTAATGTGCTACTTCAATAGATCTTTGCTTTGTGTACATCTTTTAAATCATTATGTACCTATTGTTGAGGAAATGACTTTAGAACATCTATCAAAAAAACTTTGATTCTTCATAACTTTTGTATACAATATCCAAATGACACCTTCTTTAATACCTTTAAACTTCTTCTCATTTGCCAAGAAAAAATCATAATAAAATTGATAAATCTAGTAATTGTAATTGTACACAATAGAAAAAGTAGTGCTTTTGAGGTGTCCCTACATTAATGGTGACAAAAATGCTCTTCATGAATCAATGATATAGATATGTTGAAAGATTTTCAATTATTATAAATTTTACTAAGTATTCTTACTATCTTTAGGTCGAGTACATAGAGGGAAATGAGATCCATAGTCAAATGACAATCAATAAAGGCATAAAATTTGAAATTACCACTTTTGTAGATTCAACTTATGTTCCGGCCTTGCATGAACAAAAAATCCCCAAATCTTCTCTAATGGCAGATATCCTGAATCAGTGCAAGAATCAGAGGAGATGAAGAAAGAAAAAGAAGAGGAGAAAAAGAAAAGGTGAAAAAGAAATGGACCCCCCCCCCAAAAAACCGCACAATTGAGCCAGCGTGGGTGGGAAAAGGCCTATTATCCGAAACTATCATCTATTCCCAGCTCCCCCACTGGTGCTCCCAAATCCCTTCACCATCTCTTCCTTTGATATTTTCCTAATGCTTTTCTCAGCTGTTGTGGAGAAAATCCCACATGACGCACGCAAATTCGTGCGCTAATTTTCGATTACACTCGTCCAGGTGCAACATTGTCCTGTGCAAATTTTTTCTGTGTTTTTTCTGTGATTTTCGGTTCATTTTTCGGTGATTTTTGGGGTCACGTTTTGTGCATCGGTTTCGCTCTGTTCGTGGTCTTGCTTCACGGTCTTTCCTAGGGTTTTGATTTGGAATTTGCTGTCTGTTTCTGCTTAGTTGCGACGCCGAGAGGTTGTTGATGTTGAATTGCCATTTTTTCTTGAAGTTCTTGTGAGTGTTTGGGACGAGAATTAGCGTTGTTTGTTTACGGAAGGCTTGTTACTGTGTTGACAGGGTGGAAGGAGGCTTATTCTGGCTGGAGATAGCACCACATGAAGTGATTTAATTTGGAAGTGAATTTTGGTGGAGTTTTGGTGAATTTTTGGAGTTTAGAGAGGATGGAGGCGATGGCGTGCAGAGCAGGCACGGCAGTCTCCTCCGTGACTGCTTCGGCGTCTCGTCTTTTCACGTGCGAGAGCTTGAGGTCGCAATGCGTTGGAGGATCTCCCTCCAAACAATTCCGCGCGGTGGTATTATCTCAAGTGACCGGGAAGCGCGATGAGCGGAAGAGTTTCTTTGTGTCCGCAAAGACCGACGCTCAAAAGGAAGCTCTCCAATCTCTCTCGAGCGTCGTGACGGACGACGCAGTTCCCGAAGGCCACAAGGGGCTTCACGGCTTTCTCTACGGCGAGGGCGGTGCTGAGGTTCACGGCTCCTCTGCAGGGACCGAATTCAGAGGCCGTGAGGGAGAGGACGATGGCAGCGCCATCCTCTCCTTCGAGTCTTACATCTCGCCGCGTGAGAGTTTCAAATTCGCAGGCGTGTTTGCAATCTACAACTCAGAACAATCTCTACAGTACATCAGCTACACGCGTAATGTGGTGTCCACGCTTAAGAGCTTGAGAACTAGGGTTGGGCAAGAGAAATGTTGCTCGGTGAGGGTGAAGATGTACACTGAAGCGGCATTGATCACGCGCGCAAAGCTGGAGGAGGAGAAGCAGCGCTGGCTGGATTCGGTCGGTCCTGCTCCTGGAAATGCCGACGAGAGGGGGGTATGGGAAGGAGCTGGGAACGTTGTGGCGCTTATGTCGGAACAGGAGAAGATCGATTACGAGGAGAAGAAGCTCAAGATGCGGAAAGCTATGGGCGAGAATTTGTTTGATGATGTTGAGGGAGAGGAGGAGGATTCACGCACTCGAAGACTGAAGCTCCTGCAGGTATTTGAATTCCTCTTTCCTCACTGTGGTGCAATTCTACCGTGTCTTTGTCTTCAGTGTCATCCATGAGTTAATGTGCTACCAAAATTGTGTGCCATTGACTAAATGGACTTTTGGGGATTAAATAGTGTACCTTGAGACCGCCATTGCGAAGCTCTTGATAGAAGAATCACCAAATCAACCAAAACGAGGTTCAAAGCTCGCTAATTGGTGTTTCAGTGTTGTTCATCAATAGGTGTATTGATACAAGGTGTGTGATTTAGCATCAAATCTACGTATTAGTGATAAACAGAATAGACAGTGTACCATTGTCTTTTAGACTTTACCGGATTTTCAAATCGATTCATCACGGTATTCCATATCACCTAATTTTACTTCCTATATGTGGCCATTCTGTACCTGTTTTGACTCTTTTATACGGCCTTGTCCTGTTCTGGTGAATCATAATAGCTTTGACGACTACTTTTGCCCATATCTATCAAATGTGACTTGAGAGATTCTTTAGTATTTGTTCTAGTCGCACCCTGTTGTTTGCAACCTTATTTAACCGAAAGTCTGCAGGCTGTGGAAGGCGATGACTGGAGTAGCGTCATCGATGGACAAACGAAGCAAACTGTAGATCCTCGAGCTGCAAATGGCGGAGCATTGAAAGCTGAGGATAATCCTGTACCTGTACAGACGAAGACTGCAGCGTCGGAACAGATTGTTAGCCCATTTGCTTCAGGCTCTCAAGCAGGCGGAGGATTGTACTCAGCAGAAACTTATGACTTCACTGTGGAGAACGTAGACAAAGTTCTCGACGAAGTGCGGCCTTACCTCATTGCTGATGGAGGCAACGTCGAAGTTGTGGGTGTGAACGCCGGCGTGGTTTCGTTACGCTTACAAGGTATTTCGGAATTGGCCATCGGCACTTTTAAGTTACAATAAATACGAGTTGATCCCCTGATAACCGAATCCTCGTTGAGTTTTTACGAATGTTTTCGTAGATTATCCGGTTAAATGGGCTTCGTCCAGATTGGAGTAGGCACTGGCTTAAGTATATGCTTGTGTAGTACATTTATTGACTGATTCTCTTCATTTTCATTTTCCTGTTCAGGTGCATGTGGCACGTGTCCGAGTTCCACAAGTACGATGAAAATGGGCATAGAAAGAGTTCTGATGGAGAAATTTGGAGACCTTTTGAAGGAAGTAGTCCAAGTTGACAAGCAACAGATCGGTGCCAGCGTTCCTGTAAGCTTGAGTCACTCTTCTTAGCTTCAC
Organism: Straminergon stramineum; assembly: GCA_963920665.1. Lineage (NCBI taxonomy): Eukaryota > Viridiplantae > Streptophyta > Bryopsida > Hypnales > Calliergonaceae > Straminergon > Straminergon stramineum. The sequence continues at coordinate 13,408,515 of OY987264.1, read as the reverse complement.
ATGTCACATAGCACATTTTAAGAATAATTCTTGCTATCGTTTGGGGTAATTAAGCTCAAGCGCAGTAGGATCTTCTCTTATGAAGTGGCATTTTAGGATTGTGAATGGAAGCTCATGGATGTCAATGAGGGAGGAAATAGAAATATCAATCTTTGTTTTCAAATAATTGGGAACCTATTTTGTTGGCTTCAGTTGAGAAGTAGTACCTTTTGTTGATAGGAAGTGGGTTTGAAGACGTTCAGAAGTAGAAATTCAGTTGGCGTCTGTCGTTCTTATTTGTTTTATTTCTTAGTCTGTTTTCGTTCGTTATGAAGATGCAAAATCATGTTGAATCTGTAGATTCTGCACTGAAATTGCTCAATAGTATTTGGACAGTGTTGCTGATTTGCTGGTCTGATTGTTTCTCTTGTTGCTAACAGACTGTTGACTCTCATTTGGATATGCTGAGGCCTGCTATTCGTAATTACGGTGGTTCAGTTGAGGTGGTGTCGGTTGACACGATGACAGGCGAGTGCCAGGTCAGATTCCAAGGACCTGCACCTATCGGTATGGGTATTCAAGCAGCCATCAAAGACAAGTTTCCCGACATCAAGCAGGTCATTTTATCAGCACCCTAATGTGGCCCAAGATCAAGAAGTCTAGTTTAGGTTGACTAGGAGGTAGTGGCGTCGAATTTGAAGAGATCTTTAGGAAGCTTGTACTTTGATCTGAGTTGAATTGGATTGCCGATTTCAAAGAAATTTCTGGTGTCTCTTCAGTAGTCTTGGAAGCCACTTATTGACGAGCAGCAAGAACCAGATTTTCTCAAGTGCAGGGTCTTAGTTCAATAACATATTGAATGAATGGGAATTTTCTTTCACGACCTTGGACACAACAATATAGAGTTTTCTGGAATTGACCTCGAGGGATTAGAATGGTTATTTTGTTGATATTACTGGTATGTTTATGTCTTTAGTATCAACAACAATGAATCTTGTTTTTGTGCAACCATTTAACCAGTACAAAATGTGTGGTGATTAAGAATAAGGTATGATGAAGATTTTGATAGGTCGTTTTGTGGTGATATTTTTTCGTTTTTCAACAATCGCTAGTCCCTACCTATTCCTAAACTAATTTGAGTTGTTTTCCAGAATGATATGGATTTTAGGAGCTTAATGTTGTTTTTTAGTGTTGAATAGGCTTTAAACAAGAAGGTTTTTGTATGTATCTATTTTTTCTATATGTTCTTGTGGAGACAATTTATTCTGTGACAAGTTGTATGATAGCTAGGATCTAGGTTACCTAGGAATGCCTTCTCTGTTTTGACACTTCGTTCTATGGCATTTTCTAAACCTCTACATGCAAAGATTGTATTGATGCAAATTTGGTTATCTTTTTACTCATTCCCTTTTTGTGCTCTACCTTAGTTGTCAAATCCATCTTATTAGTTTGGTCTTGGGATGTTCATTGTACACTCTTATTTTTCCAAGTGTTTGATTTTGGTATGGCAACTATGAGAAACAAGTAATCACAAAGTAGTTAATGAGCTAATACAAGGTTAAAACCATTTTCACTAGAAATGTCAATTTTTGTACACAGGTTGAATTGCTCCTTATGGACCCATCAACCACTGTAGTTGGAGCTATGAAGGGCTCAACTATTGAAGAATATTCAACTACACCAAATTTTCCGAAGACCCAAATATCATACCAAGATCAAACTCAATTAGAGTTTCAAAATCCATCCATACTAGGTTGGATTTTTGTGACTCTTTTTGTAGTTCTTCTCTTTTCAGCCGCTTTCTTGCCTTCCAATGTTCTTGGTCCTTTAGAAGTTTTTCGTGAAGGTATGTACGTTGTAGGACCTCCTCGACTATGGCAATCTATTTCCTATGTTGTGGTGTTAGCACATGTCATGGAGGCCACATTTGCATTATATTTGGCTCAAAAAGTGGATCCTCAAAATGTAGCTCTTTGGTTTTGGCAGACACTCTACTTGGGTTTCTTTTCTTTGGGTCTTTTGCTACAAAAAGCCAAACAGAAAAAGGATTTGTAGCCCATTTGTAAGCTAGATTCACCACTACTTTGTTAGAAACTTGTAATTAATAAAGAATGTTGTTTCCTTTATAGAAAAGGTTTTATTTTGGTGAAGCAATGTTGATCTAAGCTATGTAAAATTTTGTCTATGTGGATACACTCTTTGATAACTTCATATTAGAGGTTCAAAATCTTCATAGTGCTTAAAAGCTTTATACCCTTTGTATCAAAATTGATTTTTAATTTGCATTGAACACTATTGTGTGCAAAAATTACTACAATAACATATGCATGTGTTGTACATGCAAGATGCTTAAAGAAGTTTTTAAGCAACTACTCTCTTTGATTCAATATTTTTGAAAGCAACTTGTCAATATAAATTAATACAGCCAAGATAATTTATTTTTTGACAAAAACATCTAGTTGCTCATCAATTTGTTTTGAAAAAATCTTTCTTAATTAAAACTAAATAAGAAAGAAAGACCAAACATTCATGAAACTTTGAAATGTTTAAGTTTGTGAGATAATGTTAAACATTTGGTTTTACAATTATAGTATAGTAATAACTGTTTGTTGCTTCAATTTAACAATAATTGATTGAAATCTCTTCAAAATTAAATTGGTTCACTTGGATTTATTGATTATTTCATGAATCATTTATCTTAGTGAATACCTCTAAATCATAATTGTAGTTGATTGTTATTTTAAAATATTAGTTGCATTGTTGAACATTTATTAGAATTACTTCAATAGAGATATCTCGATTTAACAAAAATCAATAATTTGATTCTATATATTTGACTCATTTTACAATATAAAGCATTGAACTAAAGAACTTGATTAGTGAGTTTCACTTACTTTTTGAAAAATCAATTCTTAATATTTAAACGGATGGTGATGTTTAACTTTTGGTTTATTTACCAAATTAGGTGTTGTCAAAGATTTAAGCATTTAAATTTAATGCTTTACATGCACTTTTTTGACATTTATTTGAAAGTTGCAAAGCATTATCATCATATGTATTGTAATTACAATTAACAATTTTTTGCTTACCATTATGATTCTTCAATATTAAATCTCACAGTACCTTGTTCTTTCTCAACATTGCAATTGGGACAATCGGAATTATGAGATCCAGAATGGTTATGTGGTATTTGACTATGTTCATGCAAATCATTATGTATTGGTTCTTTATTAGAATTATAAATTCCAGAGTACAATATTCGAATGTTGGCTGAACATTGACCTTCATTTCCTTCAGCTATACCAGCCATATGTTGTTCTAAATCTAAATTTGAATTATCAGATGATAATGAATTGCGGATCCCATGTAAAAGAGAATGCATTTCAGGTGGTATTTTTAGAGTTACACTATCCCATCCACCAACCAAAAATTTATCAAGGGATTCTTTTTGGACATTAGACCGTACTTCAAGAGTTACAAATCTAGATGGAATTGGCATATTATGTGTAGGTTCTAAGTTTAATCTTGATTCCTCATTATTAGTAATTTGCTCAAATTGATCTCCAGAATATGGTGCTAACCTTGAAAGTTCATCTTCATTCAATTGATTTTGGAGTTGTTCATCAAAAGATGATCTTCTTGAGGCTTGAGCTTCGGCCATAGATTGTCGTATTGATCTGTATAATGGATCAATCATATGAACTTCACTTTCTAACATTTCATTATGATAAGAGGGACTTCCTACAATAGACTGATGAGAAGACATATTTCCCATAGATTGTCGAACTGACCGTATTGGTCCATCTCTCATTGTAGTTTCGTCATCTAAAAATTGTGGTTCTACTAGAAGGCCTTGTGCAGTTGATTCTCGTGTTGATCTATCACCTATAGATTGTTGTGTCAATCTATCTCTTGTAGATTGCCGAGTAGATCTATTACCCATAGATTGTTGTGTCATTGCATAAGGAGAATGACTTAATTGAATGTCATCATCTAAAATTTGAAGTTCTAGATTTTGATCATTCATTGTTGATTGACGAGTTGATTTATTACCTAGTGATTGACGAGTTGATCGATTGCCTTGTGATTGTCGAGTAGATCTATTAGTCATAGATTGTCGTACAGATTGAGGTTCATCATGAAATGTTTGGAACTCAAAATTGGAATCATCAATTGTAGAATGATGAGTAGATCTAGGTCCTGAAGATTGCCTAGCAGATTTAATAGCTTGAGATTGTCGATTTGACCTTTCTCCCATGGATATTGGATTTGAATAAATTTCATTTTCCAACATTTGAGCATTTGCATTCGAATTTGGTGCAATAGATTGTCGAGTTGATAGATTGGCCATAGATTGCCGAACTAACCTATTTGGAATAAATTGTTGTCTTTGAGGTATTTCATCTTCAAACTTTTGAATGTTTATATTTTGACGATCTACTGCAGATGACCTCATTGATCTATTTCCAATAGATTGGCGAATTGATTTATTAGCTTGCGATTGTCGAGCAGAACGATTTGCCATGGATTGTCGCATGAATTGTGGTTCATCTTCTACCATTTGAAAATCTATACTTGGATTGTCAATAGTAGATTGATGAGCAAATTTGTTTCCCATAGATTGTCTTGTACTTCTATTTCCTTGAGATTGTCGAGTTGATCTCTCCCCCATTGAAATTTGGCTTGGATAAATTTCATCTTCCAACATCCGAGGACTTGTATTTAAATTTTCTACAGTATATTGTCGCATTAATTGATTGCCCATAGACTCTTGATTATGTGGAAATTCATCTTCAAACATTTGAACATCTTCATTTTGGTAATCGATTGTAGATGGACGCATTGATCTCATTCCTATAGATTGTCGAGCTAATTTGCTTGTTTGTGATTGTCTAATTGATCCATTTGCCATTAATTGTTGGTTTGATTTTAATGAAGGTTGATATGTAAATAGTTCATCTTCAGAGCCATTTCTTCCATAATCGTAGTCTTCAATTTCTAGTGGTTGAACAAGTTTGTTTGATGATGATTGTCTTGATGTTTTGTTTGCCATGGATGGACGATTTGATTGATATAATGGTGCATCTAATGAATTTTCTCGTTGTCCTATTGCACCATATTCTTCTACAATCGAACGATGACTTGACCTTGCACCCATTGATGGTCTAGTTGATTGATTTGTTGTTGATTGTCGAATTGATCTATTAGCAATGGATTGGCGATTGGATTTGGTTGCCATAGATTGTCGAATTGATGGATTTACCATAGATTGTCTATTTGACTTGAGTGCCATAGATTGCCGATTTGATGGATAAATTTGTGATGTGTCATCACTTTCAAATATCTCAGTATCCATACTAGGACTATTTGATCTAGATTGGCGAGCAGATTTACTTGCTATAGATTGTCGAGTTGATCTTAATAGCCCACTTTCACCTTCTAATGTTCTAGCATATGAAATACGGGCATCTGCTGTAGATGGGCGCATTGACCTAGTTGCCATAGATTGTCGACTTGATTTCAATGGTGCAACATCTAATTGATTCATATCATTCCATACTTGAGTATCCATATTGTAGCCATGTACAGTTGAGGGACGCATTGATTTGTTTACTGTAGATTGTCGAGTTGATCGATTAGCCATTGATTGTCTAGTTGAATGATTGGCCATTGACTGTCGAGTTGATCCATATGATGGTTTAGGAACTTCTTCAATAGGCCAAGTGTTTCTATCTTCATTCATTGTCATGGATGGTTGATTTGATCTATGAGATGTAGATTGTCGAGTTGATGGACTAACTGAAGATGGTCGCGTAGATTGGTGAACGGAACGTTCAGTCATTGATTGGTGCGCAGATTGATATGGTAATAAATCATCTCTATTAAGTTCTTGAGGATCACTTGCAAATTGTTGAGCTGATCGTTTAGCCATAGATTGTCGAGTAGAAGGACTACTTGAAGCTTGATGTGTTGAATGCTCTGCCACTGATTGTCTTAGTGATTTATATGGTAATTCACTTTGTAAATTTTGTCCATCATCTCCATAGATATTGTTTCCAATGATAGATTGATGATTTGATTTATATTCATAAGGTTGTTGTGCATTATCAACATCGTTGTTCATTGATTGGCGTACTAATTGATTGGTTAAAGATTGTCGGCTAGATCTATTAGCCATTGATTGGCGTGTTGAAGCGTATGGAGGTTGTATTAATGTACTATCATCTTCCCATATTTCTGTTTCAAAAGGTTGAACCTCCAAATTTATCATTGAATCGTTACCCGTAGATTGTCGTGTTGATGGAGTAGCTAGAGATTGTCTTACTGATGGACTTAATGTTGATTGATGTGTTGACCTATAAGGAGAGGTATCCCTTTCACTAGGAACTCCAGAAGATTGACGAGCAGATCGGGAAGCCATAGATTGTCTATTTGATGGACTTGCCATTGATTGGTGTGCTGATTTGTATGGGAAAAAATTCATTTCATCAATTATATTAGGTCCATCAATTGTAGATTCTCTTCTTGATTGAATTGGAAGTTCACATTGACTTGCATTTGTTGATGGGGTAGGTGATTCTGTTGGACCTTCTACAATAGACACATGAGAAGATCTATATACTCTATCATCATGCTCCCCTTCAATATTAGGTCCACTTGCTACAGATTGACGAGTTGGTGTATTAGCTATAGATTCATTAAATGAAGGATTTTGTTCATACGATTGTTGTTCAGTAAGAAACTCTCTTGATGGTGAAACATTTGGGCCTTTGTCTTGAGTTTGTCTTTTAGAAGCTATGGCTTGAGATGGATGCCATGTAGTTCGTTTTCTATCAAGTGCATGAGATTGCTCTCTACTTTGAGAACTTGGATGATAAGATTTACGTTCCATCCTTTTGATTTAGTTCATTCACTCTCTAAGGAACTAAATTCAATCTACATTTAGAGTAGTCAAAATGTGAGCATCTAAATAACAAATTATTAAAATTCCCATTTTTTAGATAAAAATAAACATGATTAAAAATTGCCTTTGATATCACTTATACACACTAATTAGATCTTAACTATACTAATTAGTATTAAAAAAGAATCTACATACCACATAATGTATAAAAGCTTCAATCTTTCAAGAAAACACTTAATACTATTTGTTGAATATTTAGGTATGTATGAATTTGAAGTAATTTACAGACAAAGTCAATATTGTTAATTAGTCCATCTAGTTCAATTTCATGACCATGGAAATTGAACCATTTTTTTTAGATATATAAAAAATTGTAGCTATTGGTGATAAGGTCATTACATCATAGTATATGGATTTATTATTGAGAATAAAATTATAATTTTAAATAAACTTTAGTAATTATCTATTCATTTTAAATTGTTAAATAAATGTATAAATTAGGTAAGTTTATTCTTTATGTGAAGAATGAAATTAAAATATTGAAAATATTGAAAATAATATATGTTTATATACTTACAATGAAATTGAAATTAATGATGTCAAGGTCAAAATTTTAATTTATAAAAAATTCAAAATATATTAAAAACATATCAAATATCTTTTTGGCATATTTAATTTTATCATATATTTATTCTAAAAATAAAATATTATGATTTAATTTTAAAATTTAATGATAATATAATAATTATTCATTTAAAACCATATTTGAAAATTATCTTTTGAAAACTCTTAATGCCATTCGAATGATTCTAGTATTGTTTTAGATAATAAGTAAGAAACAACTTTGTTTTTTTATAGTTGATTATTAAATTGAGTTTCATGTCTCATTTGATTTTTCTTAAAATTTCTTAAATATTTTTTATATATTATAAGGTCTTATGAAGTTGATTACATTCTATAATATTGATAGCTCATTATTTTTTCAGCTTGAAGATAAAATAAAAATAGAAAATGAATTTAAAAATATTTATTATTATTATTATTATAAAATTATTAGGTCTCTATATACAATTATTCTTGATGTAAGCCTAAATTAAGTAAACAAAATTCCTTTAATTGAATAGAATATAGCACATGTATTTAAAATCCACAAGCAAGAATTTTTAGGTTTTTTATAAATGAGATACTTTGATATTTCATGAGCCTTGTCAACATTTTAATAGTATTTGTTTGTAATCTTTAATTCTATTTCAAGAAGTTCACATTTCAAATACTCTTGTATTAATTCTTCAAAAATCATTCACTTGATGGCACTTGATGGCAATCTAGCATTCAACAAATAGTTTCTTGAGATAGTCAATTCTTTTTTGTAAATTTTTAGAGATAAAATTCAATGAATTGGTCTCTTAAAATTTTATTCGTTTTTATAAATACTAATTTTTTCCACACATTTTTGTTGAATATTTTCCAAAGATTGTAAGTGGAACCATCTAATGCCTCTTCATATATAGTATAGCAAGGATATTTAAATTGTCACTACATATGCATTTTTTAAAACTTTTGAAATAGACCTATTTAAAAATTATGCTAGTATTAATCTAAATTAAATTGGATGAATATTGAACTAAGTATAAGAAATTAGTTTTTTTTAATAAAGAGTATATTCATTTATAATCTATTTTAATACATCTATATTTTTGTATTTTAACATTTTTGATATTATAGATTTATTATTCATTAATTAGTTATATATGTTTAAATTTTAGTTTTACATATTATTTAATATGTGATTTAATATGTTATTTAACTAGAGCTCTACTTTTCTTTATGCTACCATTGACACCCAAAAGAAGGGTTTAGGGCTTCATTTTTGGGTTGGGAGACTCTAATAATGGGAATTTCTACACGGCTATTAGAGCTCAAAAAGCATTAGTTTTTATTGAAAATGAGTTTTTTCATTGATATTCATTGGCTATTCATTTGTCGTTCTACTTAAAATGTTAAAAAAATTCTAGAGCATTGATTTGCAATTTGTAAAAAATGAATTTGCAACCATGGGGGGCAATTTTCTAATTTTTGAATGAAATTGCAAAAAAAATGCACAATGATGTTCAACACTATAATATAAACTTATAGAGAAATTCTTGGAATTTTTAAGCATATACTAAAATTTGATATAAATTATTTCACTTTTCATTTAGAAATTCATAGTGTATTCAAATTTTCAAAAACAATGTGAAAATTTTAATACAAATACCAAAAGACATGTAATGACATCTTTGAAAGATAAATAGAATAAATCACATTAATAGATAGTTGCAAAATGAAGCTTGAAAGAATCGTTATATGCTTGTCCATTTCAATGTTGTAAGATTGTTTTAGCAACTCTGATCTTGGTCTTGTTATGTTGGACTTTGGAGGCTTATATTGACCAAAAGATGGCATTGAATCCTATATTTTTCAATACAGAAATCCTACATTCCACTCATTTTTGTAAATCTTGTTGGTTGTTCTAAGAACCTTCAACTTTCTCATTTAAAAAATATTCAAATTCAAATTTTTCCAAGGTTTGCTCCAAAAACTAATTGAATCCAAAAAGTTCCCATTTGTTCCGTCAAAAAACCCGTTGAACTCCTTCAATTCAAAAGAAAGTGAAATTTCCTAAAGAATTAAATTTTAGTGGTGTGACTTTGAAATTCAATTAATATTGTTGTGACTTTATTCCACCATTAGCATTCTAGTTATGGCTTCAAACACACACTATAGCCTCATAGTTGCAAAGTGAATCTTATTATGTCAATACAAAAACCCCAAAGGTTACTCCAAAAAACATCTAAACTACTTCTAACCTATAGGACATTAGAATTGTAAAAAACTTAGGAGATTTACAAGTTGTTGAGGTTTTTAAATTTATTTCTTAATAAATTGTTTATTGTATTTAAAGATGACAAGATTTTTTTAAAGCATAAGTCTTTCTTAACCCAGGAAAATAAAAACTTGTTTTTTCAAAATTTTAGAAATTTATTGAAGTATAGAAAAATGCAAGAAAACAAATTTAGAAGTATAATAATGTGGATTGCCTTTGAACAATTGAGGATTTACAATGTATTGGAAAGATGTAGGTAGCCATGTACTTGCCTCCCCCCCCCTCATTGAAAATTTATAGCCATCAATCTTTACAAGGAAAAATAGACATCAAATCAAAAATTTGCAACCCGACATCAATTTATTTTGGGGGGAAACCAAGGTTGCATATCACTACCTTTAATTTGTCGTCAAGTTTAAAAAAAAATTTGAACCCCCTTTCCATGCTATTCATCTTCCCATGCCGGAGTAGATATAATACAAATATTTATAATTATCTAATATTGATATGGAGAATGATATATTCTATATAGAGATATTGTACATAGAATATTAATATAGTATAATGTATGGACATGGGTAATGATAAAGTATACAAAATACTGATACTTACAACATGTACTATGTCAATAACCCATATCGATTGCATTCACAACAAATAAATAAATAAATATATATATATATATATATATATATATATGAGGTGGGGTGGGTTATAAATTATTTCACAAGCAATTCATTCATTCACTAGTGAGTAAGAAGTAGCAATTTGTTATAATGCATTCAATTTGTTCAAAAGAGACAAAACACACAACAAGTTTCACAATGAGTTGTCTTGATTCTTTACAAAGTCAAAAAATGATATGGTTTCTCATAAATTATTTGGGACCAAAAATACACATAAAAATCTACTTTGCTCTTTCTAGATTAAAAATCCATTGTTCTCTTTTCTAACAATTATGTTTTTTTTAAAATTTAAAATTTTTGAAATCTTTGATTCGTACAACATGAAATTTTTAAATCCTTAAACCTATAAATTTGTGAAATTCATAATTTCTAAATTTTGAAGTCTCAGAAATTAGAATTCATGAACTAATGAATTTGAAAAGTTGTGTAAGTTATCAATTGAATTTTTTTCAATTTTTTAATTATTCAATTTAAAAATTCAAATTATTATCAATCTATTGATTTACCTCATTGAATATGTAGGTATGTAATATTTTAAAATCTATAAAATATTATGTTAATCAAAATAAAATAATCCATACTAAATATCTTTCCTGATATTTATTGTTTAGCAAACTATTAGTAATACAAATGGTGTTTGGAAAAGTAGGTTGAATTGACTACTTAACCCCTAAATGACCAAACAACATTTTTTGGTAACATAGCAATTTTGGGCAGTTCACTACAAATGGAAGTTTTATTTTTTTTCTTTCAAATTTTCACACAACATATTCATGAAGATTAGCTTTAAGGTCCAACAAGTTTTATAACTTTTGAAGACATGGTTAAAAAGTTATTGTATGATATGTAGTTTTCATTGCTTGGCAGGTAGCTCAGGTAGCAAAAAAAACTTCTTCAAAAATTGCTTTTAAAAAAAAAATCTGAAATTGGTTTTCTAGATTTACATATACATGGAAAGCTTTGAATCATTCCATTTTGATTTGTGAGATGAAAGTTATGAAGAGTTTTAGTTGTGGGTAGTTTGTGGGTAGTTATGGAATCTCCACTATAAAATAAACTTTGAAGACCTTTATTTAACTTCATTTTCGATATTTTTGGAAAAAATAAAAACATTAGTTGTAGATTGTTTATGACAACATTACCACCATTGGGATTGGCATTTTTCAATTCCATATATAAATTGTTAACAATGTAGTATTTTGAATCATTCTCTATTTTTTTCTACCTACTAATTTTTTCCTATATGTTGTACAATTCCAAATGATCTAAAATTTTTCAAGCATGTGTACAACTTTCCTTGAAGAATGAATCCAAGGAGTTACAACCATTTTGGACATATTTTTCATAATGATCAAACCTTGTAAAATGTAGCTACCTGGGTTTTGCAAGGCCAAAAAATGGCTTTCTGTCAATTTAAATGCTATTATCTTGCAATCTACATGGTAGAAGTTTCTGAAATTTTTTCCACATCCTCTCAAACCAGCATACTACAAGATCTTATGGTCATATGTGTCCAAAATTTTTTTTTTCTTCTAAAATTAGGTACTTGTATTAGAAATGACAGCTTTGGAGTGTTTTTGGTGAAAACATAGTTAGATACATTTAGGGGTTAATTCCTACTTTTTTGAAATAGGCCTAGTAGAATTCTACATTACCATTACGCCTTAAATCTCATAACTATAGACTTACTATAGACTTAGGATGTGACAATGATAGAGGTAAAAATAATAATATGGTCTTTTCAATTATTACTATTAGATTTACTCAAAAAGACCATACAAAGTACTATTATATTTTTTTTTTTATCTAAAACCTCTCCTTCCCATAGTCACATTCAACACAACGGAGTGCCATTGATTTGTTATTCATGTCTCGAGCAGTGCCAAACTATCTCCTAATGCAACTCAAATATTTGAATTATTCTAAAATTAGTAGGAGTCAGTCTAAATTGTGGAAGGTGTGGTATTTGAAAGAAGAGGTGTAATAGAATTGCACCTAATTATGACTTATTTATGAAACCAACCCCAACATACTCTTACATAAATTGTACTACATCATTATATGAAAATGTAGGTTGATTTTAGAAAAACTTCTATTAAGTTGTTTAAAATCAACCATATACTTAGTCAATGTTAAAAATGCATTTTAATAGAATGTAGAATCACTTTTCACTTCTAAAAGATTTTTACCAAGAAAATTAAAGAATCTAATAATAGAAAGCATGCTCAAATTTTTCTTTAGACTATTTTGGGTATAAATTGTAAGCTTTCAACTATCTACTAGGTCGATGATGAATGTTGTGAAAGTACACTTCATTCAACTAATATTCTTTGATGAAGCTTCAAGAAAAATCATAAAACATATTAATGGCAAGAAAAAAATAATACTCTAAAAAAATCAATTACATAAATATATTCAAGGAATTTTTATTATTATTTATTTATTGTATATAATCAAAAATAGTTTTTCCATATTTAGGTTGCATGCTTAGGGTTTAATTTCCCTTGATTAACCCCTAAAGGACCAATTTCCCCCTTGAATAACTTTGGAGAGTTTGGATAGGTATCTATGATCTTAGTTACTCTCTTGATTTTCTTAAAAAATGCACTTAATTCTTAAAGGATAGACTAGTGATCATGGGAATCATCCCTTTTGGAACTGTGTGACTTCATCTACTTAAAAAAAACCCCAAAATTCATTGGAGGTCAAACTACTATAGAAGATCTTCCCCTTTTACACAAAATTCAAAGGATGAATAGTTGCACTTCTGTCCTACATAGAAAGATACTTTGTCATCCATTTGACACTAAACATCCTTGTCAACATTTGTGGGTTAAATGTGCTTTTTCACTAGCTTTGTGCACATTTAATTTTGGCGTGATTGAACACACGGTTCAAAAGTTTTAGGCTTTTTTTCTTGAATTGGAAGGTAGAGGGTGGGATGAGCAATCCAATTTCCATTGACTTATGTTGTGGGTAACTAAGGGGCAAGGGATGGGGTTGTTGCATGGGCAAGATGTACTATAAAAAAGACTTGGCAATGAAAAAAAAACTATTGAAAAAATAAATAATATATTTAATTTTTAAATTGACGAAAAAATTAAAAATTAAAATTGCAATCCTCCCAGTTTGCTAGGGGGCTTGTGATTTAATTTATTTTCTATTTTTTTTTTGTAAATTTTATTATTATGTAGTTTTTCATTGATGGTCTACATCTAGGATCCCTATCGAGGCCCCATTCTTCCCTTAATGGCACACATAGTTGGTCCTCAATTTCTAGTAAACAAGCGACACTTTGATGTTCCCAATGTTGTAAACACAATCTAGAAACAATTTGGGTTCAAATGGAAACATTATACATCCATTTTTAGAGTTGCATAATGCCATTTACCAATTCCATGATAGCATTGCCTTTCTAGTTTGCATAGAAATTAGAGAATGTTTCTTTTTCCGATTTTTTTTGGATCTTATGAAAAATGATTTAATATTTGAATCTATTTTTGGTAGAAAAATTGATTGCAAAAAGGTGTAGTAATGCTTCCAAGCACCAATTGTCATTTCTCACAATATAGTTATATTGTGAGATTTTATTAAAAGCGTTCTAAGTCTCCAAAACCTTTGAAAATTGGTGGAGGTGTGCCTAATTCAATTTTGAATATGGTACATTTTTCAATTCAAAATCCATAGTGAATTTTTTTGTCAAAGATAGCTATCAAAGTCATCTAAAATTCTTGAGTAGGGTCAACAAAACTTTTAACTTCACTTCAAATGCTAACATCTTCCAATTTGTTTGGTCAAATGTTACAAAAAATTTATCACATGTTTACATGTAGGTTTAACCTTTATAGTCTCAAAGTCCCCACAAGGAATTCTTGAGATTTGGGGTAGGCTCATGTAACCTCAATTTTTGACATTGTTTCTGAAACTTTTTTTGGAGATAGAAAAACACATTAGCTTTCTGTGAATATAATTTTTATTTCAATTGGTGCCCATGAGCAAAAGATATGCCATCATAAGTTCCAAAAACAGTTTGGAGGGGGCAACACAAACAAATGAATTTTTTTTTCATTTTTCATTTTTTTCTTGAAGATGATATTTTTGTCTACATCTTAAGCTTTGACTCATTCTATTATTTTGGATTTGTGATGAGAAAGTCAGTATGGACAATCTTGTTTTGGAGTTAATGTAAGAATCTTCTTGAAAAAATAACTTATAGAATTCATTTTTTTAATGCAATTTTCACAACTTTTAAAAAAAAATTGTTAGATAGGTTTATGTTTGCTTTCTAGAATAATCTCACCATTAAGATTATCAATGTGTTTCAATTCCAACTTAGAGCTACCAACAATTCAATTTTTTGTTCAATCTCATATTTCTATTTAACAATTTTTTTAAGAAGGAAAATTAAGTGTTTTTTTTTTAGTTTTTTTTCCCCAACTCCCAATTCAATTCTTAAACATAAAAAATGATAAAAACAAAATGAGTAGTGGAAAATTTAAGTTAAGACAATTCAAAGTCTAAATTTGGTCGAGCAAGGGGTAAGAAATTTGTTTTCTTCACTTTAAATACAAATATTTTGCAATCTTAGTGGTCAAATTTTCTTGAAATTTCTTCAACACATTTTTATAATAGTCTAATGCAAGATCCAACCTACAATGAGATATGGTAAAGAAAAATTGCAATTTTTTTTGCTCTTTGGAATAGGAATGCTAGTTTTGAGTGTTTTTTGATGAATAAAGGCCTTGGAATATTAGAGATTAAGTACAAGATCTTACGATTAGATTCCACAATAAATCATATTTTCGTTTATGTGGCTCAAGAGAGTAGATATGGCAATTTTGGTTGGTTTTTGAAGAAAGAAATGCCTTGGTTCTTTAAGGATTAAGGTATCTACACCTAATTGTAAACTCTTTTTCAACTACCCCTATAAATTCTTGCCTAAAATCTAAGTATATTCCAAATGGCCCCCAAACCAATTGTAACCCTATTGTTGGAGTTTAATTTGCACCCTTTTACATTCTAATGTAGTAAAAATTGTAAAAGATTTGCCTTAGACATCTTTAGAGTAGAATTGGGTTTGAAAGGCCTAGAGTTGGGTTAAATAGTCACCTTTTTATAAGTTCCACAAACACCCCATTGTAGTTTAGACCCATGGGCAAAGGTTCTTTCATTATTCAACAATTCAAAGGGACACTTTTGGATTATTATTGCAACCAAATAGGGAGTCCAAAGAACCACATTAGGATCCAAGAATGGATGAGAGTAGTCTCCCCTACTCCCCAAGGGACAACAATGGGAAGTTGTATGATTTTATTGTGACTATGTGTAATGAATCTTTTCTTACTAAAATATGAGTTGACCGAAATACATGTGAAACTCTCCACTTTGATTTGTGGCTGCAAATAATTTTTTTGGACTAGATCAATCTAAATATATTCATTGACTACAAGGACTTCAATGGGTATAAGGTAAATCAACCTATTATAGGCAAAATGATTGGTTTGCCATGTTGACATTGTTGAAATTTTTAAAAAATTTTCACATAAAGACAAATGTGAGAAATATAGAGAGCAATTGAAGTTTTATTTTTTTGAAAAAGTCTAAATTTGCTATGAATTTTTAAAGTGTGTTTCCCGATTGGCCCTAAAGATTGTCTACACCATCCCAAAACCAACAAAAAGTCGAGCAAAAAGTGTATCCTTTTGGTCATCTTATTCACCTACAACAATCTTAATATTTCCTAACATGACGACAACCATCCACGACATTAACCATTAAAGGGCATTTTCTTTTCAAGGGTGGTCAAACTTCATTAGATTTCTATGTTGAAACACAAATTTGATATTTTTCACATGTACTAATATATTTCTAAAATTCCATCTCATTTTTTCATAATTACATACATCAAATTGAATTTTACATGAATTTTTAAATAAATTTCTTTGTAAAAATCACAGTAATTACAAAAATGCTTAACCCCTAAATGTATTTGACTACGTTTTCACCAAAAATGCTCCAAAACTATCATTTCTAGCACAAGCACCAAATTTTAGAAAAAAAAACATTTTTGGACACATGTAACATTGTGACAGTAGGATCTTGTAGTACATTGGTTTCAAAAGATGTGGAAAAAATTTGGTTTCAAAAGAGGGAGAAATTTCCACCACGTAGATTACAAGATATTAGCATTCGAATTGACAAAAAGCATTTTTTAGGCCTTGCATGCAAAAACCTAGGGAGTTACACTTCACAAGGTCAGATCATTATGAAAAAATGTCCAAATGTTTGTAACTTTTTGGATTCATTCTTCCAGGGAAGTTAGCTACATGCTTGAAAATTTTAGATTGTTTGGAATTGTACAACGTATAAGGAAAAAATAGTAAGTAGAAAGAAGTAGAGAATGATTCAAAATACAAAATTGTTAACAATTTATTTATGGAATTGAAAAATGCCAATCCTAATGGTTGTAATGTTGCAATAAACAATCTACACCTAAAATTTTTACTTTTTTTCCGAAAATATTGAAAATTTAGTTAAATAAAGGTCTTCAAAGTTTATTTATAGTGAAGATTCCATTACTACCCACAAACTACCCACAAATAAAACTCTTCATAACTTTCACCTCATAAATCAAAATGGAATGATTCAAAGATTTCTTTGGATATGTAAATCTAGAAAACCAATTTCAAATTTTTATTTTAAAAAAAAGTGATTTTTAAAGAAGTTTTTTTGCTACCCTAGCTACTTGCCGAGCAATAAAAACAATATTTCATAAAATAACTTTTTAACCATGTCTTCAAAAGTTATAAAAAATTTTGAGCCTTAAAGCTACTCCTTTGGCACATGTTGGGTGAAAATTTCAAAGAAAAAAAATAAAAACTCCATTCACAGTGAGCTACCCCAAATCACTATGTTGCCAAAAAACAACTTTTGGTCCTTTAGGGGTTAAAATAGTGTGAAATTCTTAAAAAAAAAATAAAAAATAGTGATAAACATGAAGATATAATTGATGTATTCCTTGAGCTTACACCAACAGAATTTTGATAGAAAAAGTTCAAAAGTGGTGTATTAAGGGCTTTCAAGATGCTATCTTCTAAGGTGTCACAAAAATCAAAATTTCAATCAATTTGAAAATAATTCAAATGGAACAAAAAATAGATTATTATAGTTACATTTTATTATTGAAGCTGAAAAACATTAAAAATCAAGAATTATGTGAAATTCATCCAATTTTC
The DNA here is from genome assembly GCA_963920665.1 of Straminergon stramineum. NCBI lineage: Eukaryota > Viridiplantae > Streptophyta > Bryopsida > Hypnales > Calliergonaceae > Straminergon > Straminergon stramineum. The sequence goes on along the minus strand of OY987264.1, from coordinate 13,390,845 downwards.
AATTTTCAAAATGCTTGTAAGGCTTGCAATGTCCTTAACCCCTAAACACCCTAGCTAGGGGACCAAATCAAATTGTCCTCACATAGTTCAAGTCCAATTCAAAGTGTTGTAGCTTTTGCATCCAATGTTTGAATTCCATAAAACTAGTTGGAAAATTTGTGCTCTCTCTACTAGTTTGTTTGATAAAATTTTCAAATCCATCCAACATGAATTGATGTTTTGAAGTCAATCAAAGTTCACAAGTTCAAGTTGAGTTCACCAAATTGCATTTCATGGTTGCAACTTTAGAGGCTTATATCTCCCTCCAATGTTGGTTTTCAAAAAAAATTATTGGTTTATGTTCCTCTTGAAGTCTAGTTATTGTCATAAAATTTAAGGTCAATCCAAGATGTTTTGAATGATTGGAAGCCAATTGAAGTTTGAAATCCCAACATCTTTGGTTGACGATGAACTTTGGCGGCTTGTTCCTTTTCCAATAATCAAAATTGGAAAAGTTGCACATACTAGTCTAGTTTGTGTGGTGAAAATTTCACATCAATCCAAGAAGTTATGAGTGACTAAGAAGTATTATAGTAGAAGGAGGTTTAGACATAGATGTGTTTTTTGCAACTTTTCTTGCTAATTTTTGACATTTCAAAGCCATTTTGCAAATACAATGACTCCATTGAATGATATTTTCTTTCAACAATGTCTTTGTATACTGGTTTTGAATCACTTTATAGCTTAAAGCTTTTTCATTTGACTAGGTTTAGAAATTGAATTTCACCTCCAAATGTCTTGCTAGGAAAATTTCACCATCCTTTTCCAACACCAAAACATTATATAGTAGAACCTCTCTAAAGCAATAAGATTAGGACTCGTTTGACACATTAGATAAGAGAGGTCATTGCATTAGGGAGGGGCATGATCTATGTATGTAGTTCATATTGTTAAGTCAAGACTGGCAATCAATGCAATCTGATAGAACTTTATTGAATTAGAGATGATTGAATTAGGGAGGTTCTATTGTAATCTTGCAATCTATATGGCCAAATGACTCCAAATCTGATTCACGTCATCTACAACATGCATACTACAAGATTGTATGGTTGAGATTTCTATACCCTAGTGACATTTAGATCTGTAACACTTCAAAAGCAACAATGTTTTCAGTCCCCAAAAGGCCTTTGGGCATTTAGGAGTTAATTGTGTCCACTAAGGTAAGTTAGTAACTTAACAGTCTTTCCTTTGCATGTGGGAGACACCTCACTTACATTGCTGCAAGGATGACGGAATCATGACGGAATCACCACACTATTTTCTGCCTGCACTAATTTAGTGTGTCCCGTGAGAACGCCACTCTGCCAAGTCTAGTAATCACATCTTCCCAAAGTGGAAGTGGCCTGCATCGACTCCCGAACCATTGCTCCGTGGTACACGAATCTCCCGCCGCCACTCCATCTCGCATCGCGCAGCTCCCATTCTTCACCACCTCGTCGCAATTCCGCATCTTGGGAGCCAAGTCTCGCGCAAATCGGTGGCGAGTTTCGTCGACAGAACCTGGTGGAACTGAGGTGTGTCAGCTAGAGGTCAGCTGCTGCAAATTAGGTTTTGGGGGTTGCGGATGGATTGCTTGTTAGTCGAGATTTGGGGTAACATCGAATTTTCTAGGGTTTTAGAAAAGTGGATGTGAGTGTCCGAGGTTCAATCGAGTTTCAGAGAGAATTAATGGATTGCCCTGTTTTGTGTCAATTAGGGTTTCTGTTTGTCAGTTTGAGATGTTGAATTCGTGGTGGATGAGTTACTCTGGCATAATGGAAGGGGTTTAGGTGACCGTGACAAGTACATGATAGAGTGCAATCGATTTACGTGGACTTGGATTTGCGGGATCCTGTAGTTTAGTTTGAGAGTTTGCTGGATTGCTATTTAGGTTGAGGTGTTTTTATCGACTGGGTGGATGTATTACGCTCTGTGTTTCCGTGGAACTTTTGTATAAGCGTAATGCTTACCTTATATGAGGTTTTGCTCAAAGTTCAATGCGAGTCCTGAATTTTGCTTGGGGCATTTGTGTTCAGGTTATGGCCTCTCAGACAGGGCGCTCGAAACATCAAGTTTCTCAGGAGTTTAAAGGGAAAGGTAGAGATGATGTATTGAAAATGGGAATGCCACCGGGGTTTACCAACAAGCTGTCGGATCCTTATGGAGCTTTAGGCACTTCAAATCCACGGATCGGAGGCTCGGCTACTTCGGCTTCTGCTAGCTCTAGTACCTTTAGCAGCTCTGTCCCTGATGTGGGATCCTTTTTCGGGTCCAGTAGCACAAATTCGATGAGGGATGATTTTGATAGTTTTTTAGATGAGGCTGTTCCCGACGTCGCAGCACCTAGCACTGGTATTTCTGTAGCAGGCCGTAAGGAGGTCAAACGTGCAGTACCCACAGTTGTCAGAACGGAAGGGTTGTTTTTGCCGTACTTGCCACAAGATGATGCGGTGGCTGCTGGGCTGGGAGCTAAGGATGGAGGGATTGATGCCTCAGAAGCACAAGAGGTTGTTGATCATTTAAATCAGCAGCTTGCTTCCCTCCTGCGCTGTAGTCCTCCGGAATTTTGGAAGAAAGGTATGCGTAATGGCTATTTCCTTTCGATTGAACTCTAGCTTATTGGAGGGATTATCAGGTGGATTTTTCAGGAATTATTATTTGAGTTTTTCTTCTTGTAACAGATAGAGTACTGCAGTTTGTGTTGGGCGTCCAGAATAGGGCGCAGCCAGGTATGCTTTAAAGGTTTTACATCTAAATAAGGATTCCAATACGCAGTTGCAATGGATGAATCACTGGATACATTTATCGACAGCTACCTTCATTTTCGAAGAAGATGGTACGACGACACAGCGATTACAACAAGCAGAAAACAAACTGCTGGAGTCATTGTTGGTGATGGAGACCTTAGTCGGAGAGTGTTCATGCTTTTATACAGAATGTGAGCACTTGTCTTCCAGGATTTTCTAAGTTTTAATTGGCTTCATTCGATTCACATTCACTTCTGAATGTATCGGTTTTGACGAAATACCACCAAAAGGTGTTTTTTGTCTTAATGATATGCGTTGTGTATCTGCAGGTCATCTAATCAAGATCCAGGAGTATCTTCTAGACAAAGTTTATCTGCCAAAGAACATGCTGGTATGGTTTTATTCTACTATAGACAAAACCCGCTTTCTAAGTGTTGTTGGGTTTTACCGCTGAGTGTATTGTTTTCACTTTTGAAAGAGTTCACATGTTAAAATACAAGTACCAGGTGCTCCTAGTTCTATGCATAGTGTCAAATGGTGTTCGGTCCTCATCTTTGGCAATCATGCTCTAGTATTTCTTCAACTATGGCGAATCTTACTTTGGCTATCTTCTGATGGTGTGGTAACCTGAGTTGCAGCTCTTTTGAAGGATTGGAGGCTCTTGGATTTACCGAAACTTTTAGATCTGTGCGCTGTATACGACCATGATAATCATGAATTGACCAGTCGTTTGGTAACGCTCTCCCGCATTTTTCCCTTCTCAGAGTATTGTAAATTTCGTTTGTACTCTTGATTTCGGAGTTGGATTTTGGAGTGATGTTTGGGCTTCGTGGGTGTGGTTCAAAGGTTAGTAATGTATTCAACGCTCAACCCAGTTTTGCTAGTGACTTGGCTGCAATGGTACCTCCGATTCTGGGGAAGATCGACACAATGCATCAGCGCTGCTGCACAATGATAAATGTCAGTGCTCTCTGGTTTGTCACAATTTGTTCTTTTCCTGGTTGCGCTTTTACTCTTTTGTATTACGGGTAGTTGAAATGCTGTATTTGAAGTTGCTTAAATTGATTTTGTACGACTTCATAAACAGAAGCTCCTGTTTGCGCAATCTTCTTAGCCTCTTGTATGTTCCCTATGCAGTCCTCACATGAGAGTGAAGTGGACGCAGGGAAGCAGCAACTCACAGAGGTGAGCGATGCATCATGGAACGAATTGAAATTTCGATTTTCTTATGCTCATCCAGTAAGATTTTGTCTTGACCATTAGAGTGCAGTCTCTGAGTCTTGGACTATCTTTTTATGCGATAGTGTCTGGTGCAGGTTGTGGAGTACTTGAATGATGTGATCATCACACTCGATTCTTTTGTTGGTTCATATCCACCAGCAGCTTTTATCCTCATCTCTGCTGGAGCAACAAGGTACTCGTTTCTGTTTTTCTCTTTCCTTTCTGAACCATGAATCAAGTGCAAAGAAAGTTGAGACAATGGATCCTGTTTGAACTTCGTCCATACTGCTTAGCAAATGCTCCGTATGAAAATTATGTCCGTGTCCTTCACACCCTGTTAAATTCTCATTGCCATTTTGTATTCGTCCTGGCAGAGATGGCATCGGCATGTTTCTTCCTGCCTTGTGTGCAATCTACGAATTCATGTTACCTCAATTGAGCACGGGTTTCACTAACGTTAGTGACCCTTCTCAGCCCTTTTCATCATTAGAGTTGGTTGGTTCAAGTCAGGTGAAGCGACTCAAATCAAGAATTATAAAATTTTCCTGGAATATTCTACATGCATGTTTCCTGCGGAAGGAAGAGGAAGGATTTGCTCAATTTGGTGATTTTCCCAGCTTGGGTGGAACTGGTGAAATCATAAAGGCAGTTCAGGATCCAGAGTCAAAAGGGGCCTTACTTGTGCAAGCTGCTATTGCCATGACTCAAATTCTAGGAGAAATGGATGGGGAAGGAATACTGGGATCTTTTATTGCCAGTAACCCAGGAAAGCACCTGGGAGCTCTTCTGAGGGTTATTGAGAAACGGCAGGGACTTTGTGAGGTAGTTCACGAGCTTTGCCAAAGTGGTGAGTATTCCTCTTATAGAATTCATACAGTTGTCTGTAAGTTTAGTTCCACGGCTATTTTAGAGGGCTTATTCATCACAGATCCCATTTATTTCTCAGTTTCTTGGAAGTACGTATGTTTGTTGCTGTTCTGTTGTGATTTTGTGATATGGTATACCTTTAGAAGAAAAAACTACTAATACGAAAGAATCTCAAATTTAATTGAACTTTGGTGAGAATGTGAAGCTAATCTTTGGGCGTATCATTGCAGGTTCCTTAATCATGGACGATGCTCAATATGACTACTTCCTTTCTTTAGTTAATCGACGTCCAACTCCGCAATTAGCCAATCAGAATGAGCCGTCCAAAAATGAGGACAAGATGCAGGATGAAGAGGCAGTTATGTTACAGTCCAAGGTTAGTCAAGTCAAGGATTTGTTTCCTGACTATGGCGATGGCTTTGTAGCTCTATGCTTGGAAGCATATGACAATGACCTTGAGAAAGTTATATCCTGTATTCTGGAGGATAAACTGCACCCAGATCTGGATTCTTTGGATCGTAAGCTGGCCATCAAACCTAGCAGAAAAGTCGAACCTTCAAAGGATAAAGGAAAAGGCAAGGCTATTGAGGAACCTACAGCGGAAACTAGAGGGAAGGGCGTCAGTGGGTATGATGCCGGTGGCTCATCCACCAGATTTGCAATTGAGGGGAGCGCAACTAGTGTTGGAATGGAGGGAACTTCAAATGGAAGGCAACCGTCTGTATCAACTACCGAAGATGTCTCAAAATCTCAAGCCCCAAATGTGAACCAAGGGCGCTACATCAGGCGTGCCAAACAAGATGCCTCAACGTTTAACCAGCTCATGGACAGGAGGGAAAATATGTCCTATAGTGCAACTGTTAGAGCTGGGAAGCAGTATGAATACGACGATGAGTATGATGATTCATTTGACGATCTCGCAGGTACTTATTCGGCAGATCTCGATGAAGAAGAAACTGAAAATCTGGCAGACAAGACCAGGCGTCATTCTGCCCCTGGGAACAGTACAGATGATGCTGTTGATAGGAGGTCTGGTGGAAGAGCGAGCCTCGTGAAAGGTGGCCCGCACCAATTTGTACCTGGAAGAACAGATCAATCAAGGCCTTACAGACAACACGACGCCCCCAGGCCAAGTGCTGCAGCAGGTTTTAATCCTCAAGAATTGAATCCTTCTGGCTATGGCAGTAGGCCAAATCAACGTTCTGGTAGAGGTGGCCATCAAGCTACTGGGCCGTTCATGCAAGCTCGTAAACCCAGTTCTGGAGCTCCTGAAGCTAATATCTCAGCTCGGGTTGGCCCTTCTCCGCATGCCCCACCTGAGGAGACCATGTCTACATCAGCAGGTACCTCCTTAGATCAGGGAAGTGATCCGCTATCTCAAGGAGCTTCTGCAGCTACTCGTGGAGGCAAGTCACAAAGAGGAAAGGGAAAAGGGAAAGGAAAGGTTGATCCAACGGCGAATTTCTATCTGAAGGATGGAAAGCTTTACAGCTATAAGGTGAACTTGACCTCTCTGACATGCAGTGCAAGTGTTTCCTTCATGGTTCGATTTGAGTATTGGGATCTACATATGATTTTGAGTAGGGTAAGCCACTGTTGTAAGGTGGCTTGTGCGGTGCAAATCTCTGAGAGTTTGCATGTTGTGAGCTTACGAGTGTAATGCACTATTATAAGTCGTCGCTCATCAGAGTGAAATTCACAGGAATAGGATTAAGGTCACTACAAATACCCTAGGAAAATTCTGAAGTGTTTTACATATTGAATTCAATTGTGACAGAAGAGTAGATTGCCTTTCATTTTGTTGCGACTTTTCTCACATTTCCATGGAGATTTTTGCAGCTTGGTGAGGGTCCCTGTTCTTGGTTGGGGAGGTTTATTTGATGCAATTCGTTCCTTGACCTGCCATGAAGAAATAAACTTTTCAGTAGTATTGGGCTCATATCTCTTTTGGTGTTCAGGTGGCTGGTGCAGAAGCTGGCTTCGCTTCGGTTGAAGATTACGAAGCATCGCGCCATGAAGAGGAAGAAACCGTTTATGGATTAGGAGCTGGAGGAAACGTCCCTGCAGCGATTACAGAGGAACGTGAGAGCTCAGGAAACGTGGGTGCCCAAGTGCCAGGTGGAAGAGGTACGAGCATGCGGGGTAGAGGAGGCCCACCAGGCAGAGGACGCTATACATCAAAATCTAATGACAATCATCGAAGAAAAGATCAATCAATGAAGAAGCACTTTGCAGGTCTGTCGGGCTTGTAAAAGGGCATGAATTAGAGTAAATAAATTCGCCAGACATTGAGACCAAGTTTTGTATCTGAGCTCAATGTTTGGCATTGCTCGGTGCTAAGGCTACCTAGCTGAGACTCTATTTGACTAGTAGACGATGTGGTATAGCGAAGATTTTAGTGTGCCTATGATGGTTAAGGTTGCATAGACCTTCGGTCACAACTCATGTATCATGTCTATCAGCACCTAATACACTGTATGAAGGCTGCTTAGAGGTTTAGAAGGAACTGACTCCAGATAATGCCCTGCCAGCCTCTGAAGAGGCTGGAGTTCTTTTTCTGTTCCATTGGTACTATAATTAGTTCTATAACAAGTTCTATGGTTATTGTAATTAGAGTCATATACGCATTCTGTGATGATTTATTAAACGCCTCAGCTTGGTATCTTCAAAATTCTTGTGCATACTTGTCCATTGACCATTCCAAGCATGGAGTACATGTTTCCACCAACCGTATGGTGCCACTTCCTTTTGTTCAACTTTATTGTTTGATCTACTTTTTAAAATAAACCAGGGCTCTTTCATGTGCTTAGGTAGACCAGGTCTAGCAACTGAGCGAGCGAACTTCACGCTCAGTGATTATGTCACAAGACTCGGCTCTTGCTGCTGTAACATAATAGTAAGCATACGATCCCAATTCCAATGTCAAGTATCAGCAAGCAGATAGAAATCCTCCAACAGAATCGACACAAGCATGGACTCAGCATAAACTGCGAGATAAAATCAACATCTCATTTACGGCTCGAGTCACACCAATTTAAAATGGGAGGATTGCAACTCATTTGTCCCGGAGTATATCAACGCTGGGCAATTTAATCACCAATCGAAGTTCCAAATAATTGCCATACTAGTAAGCATACATGGCAAGACTATGGGTGCCTTTGCTGTTTTACAACGTTCCTAAAGAGGCCATTGAGACCGAAGAACAAAAAAATCTTATTGCAACTTCATGCCCGTTCCAGCAAACATCACTTCAATTTTTTTATGGAGAAACCGCAGGAGGATTTCCAAAGCCAAATGGCAATGATCAATGCAACTGTCTGCAATTGGTACGGAACAAAGGTAAGGGAATCTCAGAGATGGATACCAAACTCTTAATGTCACCAATACAACAAGGCAGCGACACAGCCGGTAAGAGCTTTTCAACTAATTTCCCCAGAATTGGAGTAGTAAAAAACTCAAAAAAGAATAGAGACAGGTCACCGAAAACCTTCAACACAATGTGAAAAAGGCGATCAGCAAGCTCAACGCTTGTGGCGAGCAACTTCGTCGTCATTGGGGAACATGCCCATCAGCCTCCCAGCGGAGCACTGGTACGCGTACATAAAACCGCCCATCAATCCGATAATGCCTGCCGTGTACATGGACGGCCCCCTGATGTTCACACTCCCACCTACATTGCATAAAAACGCAACACGACTTGGTTGGCATCAGACTAGAGGGCATAAGAGAACTTAAACAAAAAAACGAAATGCAAGAAATTAAGGCTCTGGTGAAATCCAAAGTAATTGTAGTTCCCTTGAGGGCTGAATAAAAAATTTACGGGAAGAGATCCCATAGGAGTTAATCACATCGACCTCATGATTTGCATATAAGCTGAAATTCTCTAATCAGAAAGCCTCCCTGCAGAGAAATTAGGGTTTCGGTGAAATCCAAAGAAAATATGGTTCCTTGAGGACTGAATCAAATATTTCCGAGAAACGAACCCATATGAGTTAATCACATCAACCTCACATTCAGTATATAAGCTGAAACTCTCTAATCTGCTGTCCTCCCTGCAAAGAATTCGAATTTCAAAGAAATTAGGGCTTGTGTCGAAAATCCAGCGATGGGTTTACCAGCAAGGTAGCCAACGGGTAGAGACGCGCCGGTGATGGCGGTAATACGCACGTAATCGCTGAAACTGAAGTTGGAAACGGTGGACGACGCCGTGGGGTTGCGCTCGATGACGGGGAACTTGGGCTCATCCAGGAAGATCCCCATCTTGCGAAACACCGCAAATTTCTAGGTTTCGATGGGAGCCTGCAAGGGCACAATCGTGCAAAAATGGAAATACCAAAAAACCACAGAGTAATGCTGATGCCGAAGGAAAATTCACAGATGACGGATTTGCGAGCGAGAGCGAAGCAGATGCCGTCCTCTGAAGCGATTATGATTCAGAAAATGTACGGTTTCACACTGCAGCATAATGTAAGAAGGCATTTCGCATCTCATAACATCAGAATGGAGTCCATTTGGGGACAGATGACAGTCTCTCATTGGGTGAGGAAAGGCATGTTCTTTTTCCACAATGTGAGGTTGCTTGAGTGTTATTTTTTCATAAATTTTTGGCACATCTATTAATATATTAAGTATAGAGTGTCACGATTCATGTTACGACCCATTGTCACAAATATTGTCATGTTTTCACCCCAAATGTTTCATCATGTCATCATGAATGTCTTTCATCTAGGTCTACTAGTACGACTTTAACCCCTAAACGTCCAGATTTGTCTCCAGAATTGACGATTTGAGAAAAATCATTATAAAGTGCTATTAGGAAGCATATTTTGGAATTGATATACAAATGAAAGCTGTAGATTTTGATTTTTAGAGTCCATATGTATGGTTAGATTCACCAATGCTATCACCAATCTTTTTTTTATAAATTTTAAAAGAGAAATTCCAAAATTCCTTCAAAATTCAATTGCAAGTAAAATGTTATCATTGTTTGAGTAAAATTTGTTGGAATGAATTTGAAATGAGATTCTTTTCACATGGTGATTTTTTGAAATTTTTATGTTCTTCCTTTCTATGACCTCATTTTGGCTAATCCAGTTTTGAACTAAAGTCAATGTAGTTTGACCACTTGACATACTTGCACATTTGTAATTTTAGAAAAATATGAACTTTAGTAACACCAAATCAAACCCTTACATAGGACAACAACTTGATAACGTATCTTCACAAATTAAAATAACTTTCATCCAAGTAGTTAGGAAGATGAAATTGGAGTTTCAATCTGTTCATCATCTAGAAAATGGACGTCGATGCATTTTGGGGTTAATTGGCTATCTAGTCCATATTTTCCTTAGTTCAATGTTGCATTGCAACAAGTTTTTACTAGTATGGCATTAGCCACATCAAAAAGTGCCAAATTGACCAAGTCTTGGCATTTACTCTAAAGGTGACACCATTGTGACTTTGTGAGTGGCAAGGTTTTTTTGTTTCTCTCATCAAACCAAACGATTGTGCATATGCTATAGATACTAGTATTAATTGAATTTTAGAACTCATGGGTCCAAAAAGTCCAACAAGCACAACCATTTTTGGCAGGCAAACCCTAAAGGATAGTGTAAGGATATTTTGGTCCCTTTGCTTTTGTGTTATGATGCCCTTCTTTCTAGATTTGTGATTGAGCATGGTTAAGCAAGATTTAACTTTTCAATATTGAAGTTATGTTTAGAATTGCAAGAGCAAAGCCTCACTATGAGAAATAATGTGACTTTACTTTCACATTACCTAGTCCATGATCTTGAGAAAGAGAATTAACTCCAACCACATAGATTGTGATTCATACATTAAAAGTTTGTAAATCCTAGATCTCATGATTGATTCCAAGGGAGTCAAGATCATGGACATGAGGACTACATACATTTGTTAAATGAGAGACTCTATACAACCTAAAATTTTAGTGGAAGAGGGGAGATGTGAAAGAGTGATAGAAGATAGATTAAAATTTAGGAAAAAAATAATTTATAAATGGATGTGGAAGGTTTTTCATTAGTACCAAAAAAATTTATATTGGATTTTGAGGGTAGGTCATTTGTTTGTCCTATCCAAGCAACTTACTATACTTTGAACCAATTTCAAATCTTCCATTGTATAAGAGCACAAAATAAAACTTCATTGATCAATCTTCTATATTAGATGTCTTTCGCTATTCTAAGAGCATCTAATTTTAGATAAAGTGATTGCACCTAATTGTAATATGTTTGTAAAACCATCCTATCTAGATTCTCACCTAATGAAAATGTGAAATTCTTAAACATGAGAGCTTAGGATTGATTTTAGTCACATCTATTTTGAATACTTTGAAACTCATAGTTCATTCATATAGTGTTCAAAAAATTAAATCTGACAAAATCTAAAATGCCTTTTTGACTACCAATAAGAATCAACAAAAACTTTGGAGTTTCAGAATAGCAACTAAGTTTTTAACTTTTATTCAAACAAATTCAAATGATGATAGCTTCATGTCTTTGCAAATGATTTGCTTTGAAATATTGCACTCATGATGGATTGTGTAAGAATGGTTGAGATGCAATCTTTTTTTATTGGCATCCTTAAGCCAAGTTGCAAATTATCAAATAAAAGTAGTTTCATTTTAAACAAGATTTTTCCATTTCTATTCAAAATATGGACAAAGCCATCCGTTTTGGAGGAATAAGTATATGAAAATAATTGAAGATTTTTATATCATCCAAAGATGGATTAATATAGAAATACAATGCTTCACCAAATTATAGATAAATTAATCCTTATTGGTACTTTCTTGAAAAGTAGAAGAAATGGATTTGGGGATGCAACAAGTTCTAGTAAATTCCTATTGTAACTTACTTTAATGTTTTTTTTGCATATATTTTTTTCACTCTCAAAAGGGATGAGTTTCTACTTGTTATGTTTTTAAATTGAAGTTGTAGTTTAAATCATTTTTTGTTGGTGAAAGTTTACCTTTCAAGAATTGCAGTAGCCACTGATTCTAGCTTTGCTTAATATGATTTAATAGATTCAAATTCATGATATTTTAGAAATTCACATTCCAAAAGTTGATTGTTTTCATTATGGACCTCACTATACTAGCTATTAGTAATTGGTGAATATGAAGACTAAATCTTTAAATGTCTTTGGAGTCAATCATGTAAACTAAGGTGAATAGATTCTTCATTTGTTGGAGTTTCTCTCTCTTTCAATATGAAGACTAAAGATGATGCATGTAAGAGGACTTTGAGAGAAAAACTCAAGTTCTAGTGAAGCAAAAGAAATCATTGAGACAAAGGCTTATTGTGAACATAAAGACTTAAAATTAAGGAAAAAAACTTTGAAACAAGGATGGAAGGAGAGAGAAAAAACAAACTCCAACCACTCTAAAGTTGGCATACACAAAGAGTATGTTGGCTTAGGGTCCTATGTTGGCTCCAAAAAGCTAGTCCAAATGACACCTAGACTACAAACACTAGTAGAAAATTGTTTTGCAATCAACAAAATTGAGCTGATGTGTTTTTGTATTTTTTGCCAAAAAACAAAGAAATTGCATTGGCTGCAACGTAGTTTTGAGAAAATTGCATTGCAACCAACACAAATTTTCTATTTTTTAGCAAAAAATACAAAAACACATTAGCTAAATTTTGTTGACTACAATGCAATTTTCTAATAGTGAATTAAAGGACTTATAGTCAATACAAAGACTTACAATAAAGACAATATTATTGAAGATAATATCAAAGCTATCTAAGAGGACATCATACTCATAGATAGGATTATAGGTTTCAATGTTAACTACTTTAAATAAAGAGTCCATTCCACTCCAATAAACTTCTTTAGGAAATCTACCCCCAAAAAGTTGCCATTTGGGAGAAAAGATACTTTGGGATTGACGTGTATATGTTTTAATTAGTCTTGGGAATTGAATTGCAATATTTTCTTTTTATGTGTTGAAAGCCTTTAGATTGGTGAAATCTTTTAGAACTTCTATTGTGCAAGAGAATACTTGTTTATCTTTTTCAAAGGAAGAGATTATTGGTGATTGTTTTAGACCATAGAAGGTTGATTGAATTTTAGGAGCTTTTGGCACTTTTATAATTAATTGGAGGCAACTTGCATAGCTATGGCAAAAAGTACTTATACTTTTACAGTTCTTATTCTTTGCCTATGTTTTTATCTATTCATAGACTTTTCAAATTATTTTTTCTCAACAATTTCCAAAATACTAGCCCAATTGTGTTTTTGGAATATTATTGCTTGCACATATGCAACAAAGAAGAAGTGTAACATGATATCTATATGAATAAAGAGTTCCTAAAATAATTAGAGTTAGTATTTTTACCGAAGGGCAAAGTAATTGAATCACCTTGAGTTTTATTTTCCTTTCATTACATTTCAAAATAGATAGTAGTTGATGTCATTTGGTAGAACACATCACATACAATGATCAAATCGTTGCCCACATCAACGTTACTGTGGGGTTCAATTCCTATCTCTAGCCACCCAATATCACTTTGGTGAAGCTTAAAGATACCATCCAAGTTCCAACACTATTTCAAAATTGCTACCACATCTGATTTTGCATTGGTGTACACTAACAAGGAAAATGATGAGGGTTTCATTGCCCAAGATGATAATATCCAGGATGCATGCATTCATTAGAGCTTGTGAATCTTCTTTGAGTGACAATTTAGGTTTGTGGTTGCAGCTATCCTAGTGAATGTAAGGAGCTCAGAGGCATCCTCCATGCAAACATTAAGTGGTCTTTGTAACTAAGGTTGACAAGCCTATTACCACCTTGATTTTCAATTTGACTATCTTGGGGCCAACCACTACAAAAGAAAGGTGTGTTTTAAGTGAGTTTTTAAATTTAGTCCTAGACATAAGATTATAATTAATAACCTTTTAAGAGATTTTTCATAAAATTTTACTATAAATACATGTATTTATAGTAAATTTTTACTGAAAATCTCCTTAAAGATCATTATTTATAATCTAATGTCTGGGACTATACTTAAAAATTCACTTAAAACACACCTTTCTTTTGTAGTGGTTGGCCCCAAGATGGGCACATATTTTTCAGAAGTGTGTGCATGTTTCACAAATCAAACCTAAGTGGAATTATAATTTTTCGATTAAAAATGTAATTTCTATGAGTTTCTAAAGTTGTTTGCCCTAAAATTACAAATCTGCCAATAGACTAAACTCATAAATGTCCTGTACACAACCTATAATTGCCATTCTATGTATCCATTAGCACTTGAGTATTCACCAATGAAGGCTTGTCACATCAACCTCTGTTGCCATTAATGCACTGAAATTGTTAGAAAATGAATAGATTTAGATGAGTTTTGTAGAGGAAAATGGGGCCAAAAATAGGATGATGGGTATTGAAAGTCGGTGGTTATGGGCTAGTTTACCTTATACTTGGATGGACAATGGCAAAAGTGTCAAACCCAATGCACCGTGCAAGAGGCTTATCTCATCAATTTGAAGGCCTCTCCAATTTCTTCTTCCCACATGGTGTTCTTCTAATTTATATTGTACCCTCCAAGTGAGCTAACAAACCTTTGATAGTCAATGTAATCATGCCATTCAAGCCAATGAGGGAATACAAGGAGCAACACCATTGAATTTATTAATGTCCCAACACATTCTTCTTTGTGATTAGAGATTGGAAAGCCTACTCTTCATGGAAGCTATAGTTGGAACTTGAGAAGTTTTTACACAGTTCCATAGACTGTGGTAGGATTAAAGCACCCAAGTTGGGGTTTGAAGTTGCAATAAAAAAGGGATATGAACTTGCACAACATATACCATTGTAGTGCCTAATTATTGGCCCAAGATTGAAGATGGTCTTAAATGGTTTGAAGTTTGAAGATTAGTGAGTTTGCAAAGGTACTAGAATTGTTTGTATGGCACTCTATTCATATTATGCAATGCTCCTAACCAATTCATATTATTGTTTATTGCAAAAATGGGTGGCAAAATGTTTTGAGATTTTCAAGAATCATACACTACAAGAAACTTGAGTTTTTTAGAACGTCGTAGAAAACGTAATGGGACATTGACTTTGGCATAGAAGTAATCAACAGTGATGTCACCTAATATTTGTTAGTATTGACAAGCCAAAAACTTGGTGAAATCCAAAAAAACATGCCAATTTGGGCTTGTTTCTTTCTAACATCACAGAGAACATGGTCTTCCAAGCTCTCTACGATGTAGCACATGGAAGCCACATAAGGGCCACATAATTGAGGAGAGCCATGTGGGAATTTTTTGGTATAGCCTATCTATGAAATGGCACTTTGACGTGGTGGTGGGAAAAACAATGTGGTAACCAAGGTTGATGATGTGGCATGCGTAGTCAACACACTTTTATGTCATTTGAAAAATATTAATTTCACTCTTTCAAACGTCAAATTAGATGTTGGATCGTTTTTTAAGACATCAATTTGTGCATATAATACTTGTAAGGCAAGATCAATAAAAAATAATTATTTAAAATAAACATCAAAATAAATAGAATGAACAAGCAAAATTGTTGAATTCAACAAGAATTGAAGAAAACTTACCATCTACCATCAAGAGAATTTTTTATGGAAAAATGAAGGAATTCCTTAATTAAAAGTTAATGAGAATGAAGGGCACAAAGGTCATATTTATATCCATTGTTCGTCCATGGTGAGACAAAAATTATGGGATAACTAGAATATCGGAACTTGACCATTGTACATCTTAAAATTCTTTCAAACATCTAGATGTTGTTTTAGACATTTTACATTGAACACAATTTTTGTTTTATATATCCCATATTGTTTGTTTCACTTCCTACCACCGACTTTTATAAAGACCATCTCTTTTTCATCCATAACACACATCCATCCATCTCTTTTTTGGGGCAAAGCATGCCATGTGGCTATCTTTCTTCTAAATTTTTCACATATGGTTAGCTTTTTATCATCCACCGTAGTAATTTTTATTGACTTACCCATAGTGAAAATGGGTCTACTTGTTGACGTGATAGTCTCAAGTTTTTTTGGAATTTCAAAAAAACATCAACATGTCTTCAATAATGTCAAATAAAATGCTAGCGTCAATCAAAACATCAATTTAGTTTTACAACAACATTCTACCTTCTTGGGCTAGTTGCCCCTTGACATCGTCATGTTTTGTTGGACATCATGTGGTTATGTTAGTGGTTAAAAACAACCAAAAAAATGGATTTCTTATAGCGATATGGAGTTGAAGTTTCTTTTGATTCTGTTATAACATGGGCTTTTGTTTGTATATGTAGTATTGACAGACTAAGTTACCTTCTTTATTGGGCAGGTACCATACATATATAACATTCATGAAGAGTAGGGAGGTCAATTTTTTATGTGTGTACTTTCTTCATGTGCATAGGCTTGCAAGGTTCAAATGTGATTGCCCCTTGGAAAAGGAAGGCCCTCATAAACCACAAAATAGTGATAAATTTTATACTATAGACCATTTGCATAGTTAGAAAGTACACATGTAAGTAGAATTTCTATTACATCAAAATCTTTATATTCTCCATTGTGCACAATATTACTTTTTATTTTTAAATGCTTCACAACACTTGTGACAACCACTATTTTGATGAACCAATCTATTACCACCCAAATTCAAATTTTGTTTCAAGTATTTCAAATATTCAAGAAAGTTAAATACTTATATATTTCATTTGACTAACGATAATGAAGCCATTGAAAAATGAAAGACTTAAAAGTAAATATTATTAGATTCAAAGTTGTGGAAAATAAAATAGAAATAATCATATACTACATACTAGTTTGTTAAGAAAAAAAAGAAATAATCCAAAATATTAAAATGTTAGGAGATGAACCTTTCTTTTGAACTTCCAATGAAGTTATGGCATGCAATCTTAGAAACAAAATAATTGTATATTCGAGATTCATTTGCATATTCCTTACAAATTTTTTTCTTACATTCCCAAATTTAGGATGTATAACTTTAGAGGCAAGCTTATATTGTAACTTTGTCTTTGCAAATGTTGTTTGTAACTTCTCCATACCCATTTAAAAAAAACTTTCAAGTGTTGTGCACAAATTATAGCTTCTTGTAATGTAATTAGTAGAGTCATTTTTTATGAGAAACATTGCATATTTATCAAACTATATCCAATTGTCTTGTAGACTTGTTGCAGGTCTTGAACAAGCATAAGGTAAAATGATTCAAGTTGGACTTGAAATGGACTAAGTTTTCATCCTTATTTGATTTTGTTGTTTGCAGTTGAGTTTGCAAGCATTCATCCCTTTAGAATGTTTTGAGAATGGCAAATGAGAGTCAAAGAGCACGTATTCTGAAGGATATTATAATTGTATAATTACATTTGATAGCTCAAGAATACATCTTTTTGAAGTGGGATTCTTGCATAATGAGTGCCTATAAGTGTACCACACATTTCTGCAATCAAAAGTGGTTTCAAGGGATCTATGCTCCTACAAGAAATTTGTGAGTGAAGATGGGTGATGGACCCTAAGTATATAAAGTTTATACTATACCAAGATTGAAAAGAAGGAAAAAAATATTGCACATGTCTGATGTGACACATTTGCACTAGATGTTAGTCATTATAAAGACCAATGTCACCAGAATTACAAAGACAAAAAGCATCGGTAGCCAATGTCACTAGAGTGTGACCTAGCTAGAGCAACTACTAGGCTTTTTCACGGATTGAGAACATATAACCATAATTGTTGGGCCTCTAATTTCTTAGAGCCTTCATAGCCTATTGAAGGCCGAGTTGGATCAAATAAACCTTATTGAAATCCTTACATTTATTATTTAATTTAATTTTCTATTCTTTTTAATCTTTTTTTCTTAACAACTCTATAATCATTATAATATTATTACATGTTCATTCAATTTTTTATAAATCAATCTTACTATAAATATTATAAGAAGAAATATATTAAGATAATATAATATTTAAAAAATAATTACCAATATATACATAATATATAATAATATATTGCATATAAATTGATAGAAAAAAAATACAAATATATAATTAATCTGTAAGGATTTGAATTGAAATATCTAGAAAAAATGTCTTGAAAATGAATAGAAAATAAAAATATTCATTGAAAATATGTTCCTCTTAAACTAGCTTGATATAAAAATTAATAATAATAATTTATTTGATTTAGTAAATATCAAAATAAAATAGGGACAACATAGAAAATGAAATAGTGAAAGTAAAATAAAATAAAATAAATATACATGTAGTAGTTAATAAAAAAATCTTTTACTTTGAATTGAGTTTTATTTTAATTTTTTTGAAGAAGTGAAGTTTAGATAGTTAAGTTAATTAATTTTAGCTAAGTTTTTTTACTTTGAATTTTATTTTTAGTATATAAGATGTATGCATTTCTAGAAAAGTTAAAATTAAAATTATATATATAATTTCTTAATATTGTATTTGAGCATAGGGTTATTGTACTTGATTAAAATTTGTTTGAGGTGGCATATTAATATCGAGGAAGGTTTTGATCAATTTATTTGATTATATGGAGAAAAACATCTAGGTTGTATACAAAGTAGCTTAGTGGGTGAAAGAGATATACTTGATATAAGTATATTACTCTTCTACAGTTTAGGTGGCAAATTACATCAACAAACTTTATCTTCACATAACTTTATTATGGTATATAGTCATATATTTTCTATTCATTCATGACTCTTGGAATATAGCTATATATTTTTTGATTAGTTTTTCTGAAATCTTAGAATTTTTTATAATTATTATGGTTGTATATAATAAATAAAATGCAATTAGATATATGCATTTGTCCCCCTTGTAATAAATTAATTCTCAATAACAGTGAAAACTTCACAAGGGGGTAAGAAACACAAACATTATGAAACTCTTTTATAAAGTTCATAAGAAAATCATTTCTAGTAACAAGAATAGCATTTATGAAGATATACAGAAGTTACAAGCACTAGGTATATCAATTCCTAAAGTTGTCAAAAAAGTTATCAATGTCAAAAATAAAAAATTTAGAGTCATAAATTGATACTTCTAAAATGATTAAATTATGTGGTGCTTACATGTTATTGTTGTCAAATCCTCCCTATGTGTTTTCAATATTTAATAATGTATTTGAATAATTTTATTTTTTTAAATAATATTGTGAGTATGAAAAAATAAAATATATAAAGTATAAAGAAATATCACTGATTCATATAAGATATGTATATACCTAAACCACTAAACTATTGTTTATTCCCTATAAAACAAGCTATACATGTTTGCACTAGTTAACTCTAAGCTCAAGAATGAAGTATCTAGTTGCTCCAATATAATCTATGTAAATAGATTCCTTCTTTCAATACATTCCATAGGTCTTCTTGAGCATCAAGCATGGAATCATCTTGTCTAATACCTTGTTCTATATAAACCAATGTGCTTTGGATAGAAACTCAATAATCAATGGATGAAGGTGTTGTAAATCATGTTGCCAATCCTCATAGAGCTCTTGCATCTCCTCTTTCAAAGCTTGCCATTGTTCCGCAACATCTTGCCAATCATGTGCTTTAGGGAGTTTTGGGTCCATACGCTTACCACTCCATCCTATCGACAGCCAATCTTGATCTTTTGTACCTAGACAACCTTCTAACGATACTATAAAGCACTTTTGATATTCATATCAAGACTTGAAACAATTTAATTTGTGAGTCAACATTGATCCAAAATCACCAACTGATAGGATGGAGTGGTAAGCATATGGATCCAAAACTCCAAAAAACACGAGACTGGTAAGATGTTGTGGAACAATAGAAAGCTTTGAGAGAGAAGATGTAGGAGCTCTATGAGGATTGGCAACAAGATTTACTACATTTTTGTCCATTGATTTTTGAGTTTTTATCCAAAACACATTGGTTTGTACCGAACAAGATGATTCTACGCTTGATACTCAAGAAGACCTATGGAATGTATTGAAAGAAGGAATCTATTTACATAGATTGTATTGGAGCAACTAGATACTTCATTGTTGAGTTTGGAGCTAATTGGCACAAACATGTATAGCTTATTTTTATAGGGAATCAAAAATTGATATTTCTTTATACTTTATATATATATTTTTCATACTCATATTACTATTTTTATAAATAAAATAATTCAAATTTATCATTACAAATGAATGTTTTTATGTAGAAATCTTATGAAGTTTGACCAAGCCTAGATATAACATTTCCTTTTAAGGGTCAACCTCAATGGATACAAGAAGCCCTTGGGTTGATTTTCAACATATTTGGAAAGCATGTGTCTAAAGATTAAACTGAAGAAATTTTTTAACTTGGACTAGATAATGCTTGAGAGCTAACTACTACAGGAGACTCAAGAGAATTTTTTTTCATTTATTATGTTTAGTCATTCTACTCTATTGAGAACATCCAAATTTGTATTTTTAGGTATGCTACCTTGATTACCAAAAATTTTCTTGACTATACCTAACTTGCGTAATCCCTAAATGCCCTAGGCACCAAATTCTAGTGTCAATAAAACTTTGAAGTTAAATAAAATCTTACTAAGTTACTATTTTTAGTAGTTTATATATTTTTTTTAAAAACTTTTCGAAGTCTAGTTTTGGCATCAAAAATTTGATTTAAAAAATGAATGATTATAATTTTTCTATTCAAGATTTTGTGCACAGATGTCCATTGCAAATCTTGATTTTCTAGTGTCAAGGGCTCTTGAAAATGAGCCTCAAATCACATTAAAAATTCATTTAAAATAATTATATTATAGATTTTGAGAAGCCGTATATTGATTGGGTTATGCATGTTATGCCCTTTAAGCTCATTTTTTTTGGTGATGAAATTCTTAGGTTTGATTGTGAAAAGAGGATCAAAAGACTTCAAATCACTTTCATAGTTTTAACACCCTCACATTCAAACATTATAATCTTTCAATTCATAAGTGATATTGTTGTGTAATCTTTTTCCCATGTGGTCTCTAACATGTTTCATTTGAAAATTTGATGGTTACAATTCAAAAAAAACTTAATAAAATTGTGTTTTTGTTCAATTCAGTGCAAATTCCAAGAAGCTTGAAAAAGGCCTTGGGCATTTCAAGGTTAACTTGAAATTGGAGCAGGATATGACCCAAAGTTTCAAAAGCTTTGCCCAAATTTCATAAGAAAGGGTGTTGGATGAGGTGAGCATCCCTGTAGTGAAGACACAACCAAGTAGTAACTTATTCATGTTTGGAAAAAATTGGTGGCTAATTCAAATTTAACCAATGGAATTGGGAAAAAAATCTAGTTGCAATTTTGAAAAAATCAATAAAAAATCAAGTGAAAATATTTACAAAAATTCTATTTAGAGTAAAAAGTTGAAAAAAGAATTGGACATGGTACTTAAAAAACCAATTCAATACAGGAATTAAAGAAAAATAGCTGGTAAAATTAAAAGATATCCCAAACATTGTCCATTACCCAGGAGGCTCAAGCATTGATATAGAAGATGGCATGAGGTTGGGATTTGAAAGACATATGTTATTTATTCCCAATATCTTAGTGACCTAAACAATGGCATAAGATTTGGTGAAATACATAAAATTGTCTAACTAATTAATGTAGGCCAAGGTGAGTATCATTTGAGCTAAGTACTGCTTCAATTGCAATTCAAATACTTATAGATCCAACTATTTACATTTATGTAGGTTATAGTAAGGGTTTGTTATAAGTAGAGCATATTATGAAAATATACTTGTTTTCTATAGGTATATAAACAATAAAGTGGCTTAGATACTAGGCTTTGTGGGTCATTGGAAGGTATACTTGTATTATTTATTTTTTTATTTTTGAAAAATTTGTTTTTTTTTCATACGAGTAAATTTAATTTGGAATCTTATTTAGTAGTGGGGAAATCCATACAAGTATATTTCACCCCAAAAATTAGTTCGAAAAATTCCTTTAAAAAGAAAATTTCAAAAAGTCAGACCAAAATCTTCTAAAATCTTCCATTTAGAATTTAAGATTCTTGTGTAAATCACTAATATTTAAATGACAAAAACTTCAAGACATTCTGATTTTTTATTCAAATTTTATTAAAAAGAATATTGATTTTGCAAAGATAGTTTAATTGCATGAATGAAATCTAGAGATCGTTGTTTCAACTTTTGTCAATAAGTTATCATTAAGCCCATAAATATCCTTGGCACAAAAACAAGAAATATTCTCAAAATTGCACAAAAAGATCTTGGACAAAAAGAGATGTAAATAAATTTTTTTGCATTTTGAAGAACTTCTAATTCGAGGATTTCATTCTCAACTTTTGCTACAATGATATATAAAAAATCTAATTCTTTGAGACATGCATGCAGAAAAATAACATTTGCAACTTCAATTAAGGTGACCAACCACCCCCATAAACCTTTGGCTTTAAAAGAGCTTTAGGGGTCAATTATTCTTCTACATTGTATGTGCACTATGTGCCATGTAATGGATTTTTATATTTAAAAAATCAAAACTTAGACTATATTTAGTCCTCAAGGGGCATCAAAACATTGATTTCATCAAGAAATTTACAATCACTATTTGAGAAAATATTTTCTTCACTTTGCTATATTTGATCATTTTCTTAAGTATTTGGATTGTTATGCTTTTCAACTCAATGAAGATGGCTCTTATTTGAACAATGAATACCAACATTCCAAGAGATGTTGATTTTGTTTTGCCTTGAAGAAAGAAGGATTGATAAATTCTAGAGCAATTTCCAAAATAGTCATAACACAGTTTAAAATGCATTCAAGCTCAACAATTTTGAAATCTACTTATTGTACAAAAAATATAAAATTTGAATTTGGATTTTATATCAATCTGTGCAATACTTTACATATAAAAGCAATTGTTTTGAGACTTTTACATAATGGTCGCGTAGCTCTTGCATTGGTACGGATAGTCCACATACTAATTCCGATTTGGCTGTCACTGTAGTTCATGTTACAAACCTTGGACAATTGTCCACCACATTTACAAGTTAAACTTTCTCCATTCAATACTTTGAAACCATGGAAAATAGTAGATGATACTTCAACATCATCTGTCGATAATTAATTTAAACAAGTAGGTGATCGAGACTATACTTGGTTAAACATTTGCTGTTGAATGTTTAACCCGAGAGTGGGTTTTTGTCGATATGAATGGTGATACTCATTGGTCAACTTGAGAAAGATATTTGAAAGACCCTTATTACTTCAAAAGACCAGTGGGAAAAGAATACTATGCCTCTCTGAACTATAAACATCTAATACAAGAATTGTAAGAGTCACGTCTAGTCTACTATAATTGGCTAAGAAGAACAATTTCAATCCCTTGCGCTGATGTAATCGATAGCTTGCTTGCAAATACCGGTCATACTTGCCTCCGGACCATATACCTGAATCATCTCATCAGATCGATCATAATTAGGCTTCTGGACAAGTCTTGAAACACGAGAGGAGAAACTCTACGGGCATATCGCAATAATGCCAGCATAACTCAGTTGCAAACCTAATCTTCCTTCATGTACAAAGTGCATCTCTAATACAATAACAGACCTCTCAAAACATTCTCGGTTGTACAAGTATGAGAAATGAAGCAGAATGGACGATGATGCTAAGAATATCATTGACAAATACCTTGCTTTGGAAAAACAATTAAACATTTGCGAATAAAATCATCCTTGCCAGCAAGATTCATTGGGAATGAATCCACCAATTACCTCAATTGAAACTCCGGTTTCTTCACTTAGAGCGCGCATGTTTGCCAGGCCCTTCAAGTAGTTGGGGCCTCCTCGTCGCACATAAATGTTCACCCTTGCTGCTTTGAGATCAGATTGCTGCAACAGACAACAAATGATAAGTCGACAAACAACAGGAAGGTCAAGAGAGCGTTGGTTAAAACCTGGTACACAAAACGAGTGCGTGTCAAATCACTAGGGGGGCTTACCTTCTCACGCATGGCACGAATGATACCATTGAAAGTGGCTGCCACATCAGTGAAATTAGCAATGCCTCCTCCAACTACCAAAGCTCTCTTGCGGCCATCAGGGTTCGCGGTTGCACACTGACAGGAACAAGAACTGTGTTAGAATCTACATTGACTCTCCCTCCAGTACTTTTGAAAGAGAGGTTCGAATCCTTAACTGTATGAACTACTGAAAATAGCACTGTAAAGGGGTCATGTAAAGGTTCCATGCAGTAGACGAATTAGACAGTACTAGACAAGGTGCAAATGAAGGAAATGATCAGCTGCATAATTGTGAAGTCACGAGCGAGCTCAGAAGAGAATTAGTTTGAAACTAGGTTCACCATTCTCTGAAAGAAGAATGAACTGAAGGGGAATTGTAAGTACGGCTCGTAACTGACAGGAGGAAAAACTTACGTCAATCAAAGCACGTGCATACTGCAAGGTCTCCTCCTCATTTGGAGCTCCGCTGTATTCAGCATAATTGCCAAGTTCTTGTGCATAACCCAGATCCCCAACCTGCAATGAGGTAAAGGATGACCAAAATTTACAAAGCGGACGAGCACATCATAACAGATTTCCAACTCAGCGCTAGATCCCCAGATTCTAAAACTCAATGGATATTGCATAGCTTTTTATGAGAGCGATTTTCCATTGGTCTTCAGGAATATGGGTTGGCAAAGAACGAGATATAACTTAGCAATTAAGGTCATTGCTCCTTCAATAATAACTTCGCAAGGAACTTGGGATATCTATAGTGACTCAGCACGTGGGTTAAGAGAACATGATACTTACAGTATCAGCGTAGATGACACTGGCGCCACCTCCAGCGACCATGGTCCAAATGCGGCCCTTGGGATTCAATATCGTCAGTTTCAGAGAAGCCCCAGTCTGCAGTCACATCAGCATCATTTAGACCTCCAGGATGAAAATTTCACATCGCAAGCTCTGAAGTGGAGTACTGTATACTGCCTCGTATTAAGCAAGAGAATTCGTAGTGATACCTTTTCGTCCATCCTGTGAATACTCTCCTCGGCAGCAGTCATAGTTCTTCCAAACGGCAGTGGGAACTCTACATCGCCCCACCTGCACAACACAACCCCAAATGTTAATCATACACTTGTAATCCAAGTCACTCAAAAGCACCCCCTACACATGATACCTGATTCAGAAAACAACACGTACTTCTGAAAGTTCTTGAAAAGAGCAGTGTCATCAAGCTCGCCACGCATGTCCAATGGACAAGGAACGTTGTTGACGAGTGTAAACGGGTTCATCTCCAGCAGAGTGAAGTCCAAGTCTGCAAAGCCAGGAGCAAAATGAGCATCACTTTGAACAGAAGATAAGAAGATTAATGACTAAGAACTAAACATGAACATCTTCAACACGTGGTTCAGTGTTTGGTACCTTCAAAGACAGCGAAAGAACCCATCAGAAAAGCTTCTATTGTCTGCCGAACCTGAAAAATCCGACCAAAATCTCAACCGTGGTGTTTTTGCAAATGCTCGATCATGGTTCGCAATAGCAAACGAACCCACTATGGTCAAAATGAGCAGAAGAGGTAATCCGGCATTCAACATTAAATTACGTTTTTTCCTGAGAAAGAAAGATGAACCAATTACCTCCAATCGAAGTGTGGCAATCAGTGGCGCGCATAGCTCGGGCGACAGAGTCTTTTCAGTCGGTACAAAGACATGCTTGACCTAAACTCGATCCAGAATACGCCAACATTAGTCATCAACATGTAGACAATCTTGTCGCTTAAACGTAAATCTCAAAACAAGAAAAACAAGAAAACCCTAAAGCTTAGAAGCAACACTAAGTTACTTCCCAGCAAGAGCTAAACCCTAGGAAGGAATATTGAGATAGGGTAGTCACAGGCCTTTTCATACCTTGTCCCAGTTCTCTTCAATGTCTATGCCTCCACACTCGGAGAAGCTGATATTTGCTCCAAGACGGTCTGAAACAATCGATAGATAGTACTCGTCGCTGTGAGGAACAAAGGGCTCTACAATGAATGTTGTGATCGGGCCCCTGGTGCCGCTCATCTCCACCTGAATAATAAACACACGAACCAAAGTTGGGTTACATATCAGACATGACATTTAGTATGAATTTTCCAATATCAAGGGAGTTGAAAAGGGTAAATCCTACCTCTTTGCCTAATCGCTCCTTCACAAAGGATTCCACGCCTGCCAAGTCAAGATTGAGCGCTACCTGCATCCACATTGCGCTAAAATGTCAAGAAAATCTGCAAGAGATAAGGAATGACCAAATAGCAGGAACAGGAAACTTGAATTTGCTAAACAAATCTGCAATGCTCAGGTATTTCTCACCAGCCCACTTTTACCGCGCTTGCCGAACAGCATGTCAGGCTTCACAACCAGGCGAGTGGAGTTGAGCCATGTCTCAGTGTTTGCCAATTCGTTGAAATCTGTCGATTTTGTAACCTGGAATCTCGAAACAAAACAAGAGGATTCCTTACAATGAGCATAAGAAACCATCTTACATCTAGGACCTGACTACGACGAAAAATATCAAATAAAAGATTCATGAAAAGACTGAAGAAACAACTAGCACCTAAAACGTGCTCCTTACTTAATTTGTTCACATAAAGGACTAATTACGAAAGTGATCAACTCAGAAGTTCGACTGTACCTGCGCAGCCTTGATGTCCACATCAATACCCGCGAGCCTCTTCAAGTGCTCCTTGAAAATCCTTTTCGAGTTGTACTCTCTGATCTTTTTCCTTGCCATGGTTTAGAATTAGAGTATTCCTGCAAGCTGCAACAACACCGGGGAAACTAACATTGAGACCCCTGGGATACAAGGATCGCTTATTCACAAGTGAATTAACAAGCCCTAACACGCAAACACAATAACTAACATAATTACTAATCACAACAACAATGCGCTTCTCGATGACCGACCTCACAAATTGATCTCAATTACAAAGAAATATTTAAAAAAACGTTTAATCAAAAAATCTCAAGGATAAGCCAAGCAATCGCCTGATCTGAATCTCACCAGCAAGAACGCTCTCGAACCGGAACTATACTCGAAACGCACTAGTTACAAACAGAGGATCATTCAAGAAAGAAGCCAAACTAAAGTAACGATAAGAACGACATCAACAAACGCAAATCCAAACACCTCACTCAACCAAAATTCAAATCATCGACACCGATTCTTTCAAGCCTTGTCTATCGCTCACCAGCAAGAACGCTCACTATCCCGGAACTGTACTCAACTCGCACTATTTACAAACAGAGGATCATTCAAGACAGAAGCTAAATTAAGTAAGCACGAGAGAGACATCAGTAAACGAAAATCCAACCACGATTCAAATCATCAACACCGATTCTTTCGAGAAGCCGAGAGCACACAAGTCAAATTTAATTTCAACCGGGCGAAATACTTCTCAACTAGCAAGGAAACCGTGAACAACAAAACACTACTCTAACACTAAAGAAAATCAACATTATTGAGAAACTAAAAACAAGAATCTCCGAAGAAGGGACGATATAATCGCCATAGCCACCAATTTGCGTCAAATCTTGCCATTCTCGACTCAAAAGCTAGCAAATCATGAAATCGAGTCCAAAAATTCTTGGAAACACTTGCAAAAAACAGCACCTTTGACGATACGAAGGCAAGGAATGGGAACCGATTCGTGATTCAAGGGACGCAAATGTGCGCAATTGCAGTAAGAACAGCAGCGTGAGTGAATGAGCAGATTTGGAAGGCGATGAGGGTCGAAGTCGCTGCAGAGCTTGATATGCTTTCGGGGGAAGACCGGCGGTCGGGCGACGCGGAGACCTGGGGAAGTGATGTGCGTCCATCGGTCGGGGGAAGAGTCAGAGCGGCAGACTCGGTTGACAAGGTTGACCAGGAAAACATGTGCCTCCTCTCGTATTCTAATTAAAGGGTTGAATTCCTGTGTGTGCTGATCTCGACTTTTAACCTTTTCAAGCTCCCGCGTTGGAGGACACAAACAATGCAATTAGTTTGGGCCACAGTAATGAACTAATAAATTCTACTACTACACTGAATAGGGGTATTAAGGGGACCCATACTAATTAATCAACATTTCACACTATATAAATATCTACCTTTATTGTACATCAATAGTTATTGAAGTGTCCGGGGGATGTACATCATGTTTCAAACATTTATAGTTTCCTACAATCAGTCCCTTTAATTTTTTGGTCCCCTTAATACCCCTATTTAGTATACAACCATTGCAACAACATTCTGTTGCATAAAGAAAATATAGTTTGTTTGTTTTGAATTTGCTAGGATTAGATTTTAGAATCCATACTACCCTGAATTTTAGATGAAATTTATAAAGATAAAAATATACTCACCGATTTGGATGAAGATGTGAAAGTGGGTTGTTACAATGTGCACTTAACCCCATAAGGACCAAGTGATCTAATTCTAAACAATTGATGAACACAAATAATTCCCATCTCACAAGGCCTAGATTTTTCATTCATATAAATGTTTAGAGATTTTGATATTAGTTCTTTCACATTTGTATGGGATAGATTTTTAAAACTTAAGAAAATAAAATTATATATATATATATATATATACACTTTGGATCAAGGACTATAGGTATGATTAATTTCAAAAATTATCTTTTTTTGTTCAAAAATTGACTTACGAAAAATGACCTGAATAAATAAATATAACAAAAATCTTTTTAAAACACTATAATTAATACTTGAACATGTTGAACATGTAAAAATTTCTCATATCCAATTATAATCAATTTTAGAAGAGTTTCCATTTTTCCATTTCTAGTTTCTAATTTTATTGAAAATTATCAATTAGCATAGTGTTGAGTTCACACATATTGATGTATCTTTGAACAATATGTCACAACTTTTGTTCAAAAATCATCATTCAATTATTATTCTAAGTTGCATTTCATACCACATCTTCCTAATTTTAGAAGTCTAGATTTTTTCCAATCCTTCAAGAATTAATAATATTTGTATACATATTGGTCTTCTATAGCCAAAGTTAGCATCATATCATTATTGAGCTAGGTTGATTGTGTCCATGAGTAAAAAGAAAGAGGTGGAATATTTTGTCAATTGTTACATATTTAATAAGAATGGTATGACTGTGAAGCTCTCTCCACTCCAACCAATCCCTAACCATGTTTTGCAATGTGAATGCAGTTGTAGATAGGATTTGAAAAACTTGGATTTAGAAACCTAGAGTCAATGCTATAGTCTTTGTCCAAAGGACAGAACCAACAAATGAAAATCCAAGGTTAGAAAATGGGCTTTTTAATTTTCTAAATCTTTAGGCTAAGTTTTGAAGAAAGTAGGAACTCACCAATAGGCATGATAATTTTGTATATAATAGTTCCAAAAAAATTAACTACAACCTTTGATGACTCCCTAAGATACCTTTGACTCATTGATGAATACCATTAAAAAAAATTTATCCGTATTGTAAGTTTTTGTTATATAGAATTGTGAACAATGGTCATGAACAACTTGGAAACTACGTTGATTACATAAGTACCACATCATGACACAAATATCAATAGGATTTGAAATAAAAAAACATGAACTTCACTCTAGAAACTAATAGTCGATTACAATAACTTTCAAAATTTTCATGTTGTTTAATAATGAGGGAAATGATATTTTCTTATAAAAAAATATTTACTTTAGCTTCCTTGAAGTCTTCTAAGTAATTTATGTCAACTTCTACAAATACAAAGGTTGCCTTTTTGAACATGTCAATGTGTAGAAAAGTTATAAAAGTAATTTTAAGTTGTGTATGCTAGTATAAATGTGCACTAAAAATTTCATTTTAGTCCATGGTTTTGTGCTAAATCAACTAATACAACAACATTTTTAAACTATTGTAAAACTAAAACGACTATTTATATTATTTTAATAACTTTTAGATTTATCACAAAGTCATGGTCTAAAATGGAGTTTTTAGTATCTATTTAGACTATAGTTGGCATGCATGAATAGTACCGTATCCATGAATGAATGGGACCTTAGTTGTCCTTCAAGACCCAAGTTACCTTAGTAGAATAACATACTCATTACTAACATCTACAATGAATAATTCAATAAATATTTAATATTATTCTTCAATTTTCTTTGAGATCCTTTATTTTCTTTTTAATTTTGATTTAAAAATAGTAATTTTCCAATAATTTCAACTCCCACTACTAAAAGCAAGCAGCTACAAGCTATTAACATTGGCTCATTTTTCAAGTAACGGCCTACTCAAATTTACTCACATAGAACTTCTCACATACTTTTGTCAATGCAAAGCATCCTCATATTTAGTTCATTGTGCATAAATTTTGATTACTTTGATTTCTCACTATTATCAATTCACTTTGAGTTAGCTTCAATTCAATGCATACTGGTTAATTTTAGCAATAGAAGTATCAATGTAGTTGGGACTAAGGTCATCATGAATTGGATTGGGCATGTATTAAGTGGGACACTAGTTGGTAGAAGCCCTACAATAGCTATTTTTCTGACATTGATAGACATGTCTACACGTTGAAATGGGAAGCCCAAGGCAACACCCTTCTACAAATTTTTCAAAAATCACATGAATTCTGAAAATTAGTATTTTTCAATGGTAAACATTGTTTCTTATTGCTTGTCTACCACTGAAATTTATTCCTACATTCCCTGAATAAACAGTACCATGCTGCACTAGTCATTCTGCCTACAATTGGGTAGTTTACCTATGGGTGATCTACTCAGAAGGAAAACAAAATTTCAAAGTTGCAAGAGTCCACCAAAAGCCAGTGGCAAGGTTGACACCCAAGACCTTTTTTTCACAACCAGCCATGAGCATGAAATTTCTGACCTTGGCATGATGGAAAGTTTCCAAAGTCAAACAAATAAGACCCACCACCCTGGTACCATGGCAGGGCATGTTTGTAGAAAAAAACAAACCCTTCAGTTGTCTCCAAATTTTGAATGATTAAAAAAGAAAACCAAAAGGAAAACTTTGACAACACTTTTGGTGTGAATTGGTGAGCAGTCTCATATGCATTGGTTTGACCAAAAGAGTCCAAAGTCCACAATGGTAACTTACTACAAGACCAGTAGTAAAGACCTCAACAAACAGTCAGATACCGTCTTTGACTTCCGTGCGTTCAAAAGAAGACCGTGGTCAAAACAAGGATGAATGAAGAGTTTCGATCATCCAACGACGGCGTCTGTCCGTCAGACGACTAGAGATCGTTCATCCATCGCCCGCCTTTGGGATTCTTTCTCTCGCTTCCGTTTCGGCATGTGAGCTTCCACGCCTGCCATTGCTGCTGCTGCTGCTGCTGCTGCTGGAATTTCTCCATTGCAACTGCTTTGCCGAATTTCTGCTGCAGCTCTGATAGTTTACAGGTGCGATTCGCTTCCTTCGGAGATCAGTTGCGGGATTTCATTTTCGGAATTCTGTTGTTCTTCTTTGCGGAAATCATTGTTTTCTAGGTTGATGGAGAGTTGGAGTGACGTACTTAAAAGGTCGGGGCGTGATTTGGATGTATTGTTTCGTTGTCTCTTGGTTCTTAAGATTTGAAATTTCGGTAGGAAATTCTGTAGATAGAAGCTCTTGCGGAATGCTACTCCGATGGATGATGACTCGTGCACAAATTTTGGCCCGTACTTCTTGATGTGTTGTGTTTTCAATTTTGAGCTGTTACTTTACATGTTCTAACACGGAAAGATTGTATTAACTTCTGTGCTAGCTTCCAATCCTTCCTGTGCCGATTCCTATCGGCAGGCACGATTTCTGTTCACATTGACTGTGAAGTTTGGTTTCTTGATTTTGTGTTAGTATTGATTGCGGAGGGGATTTGGTGGCTTGTTTCTCGAATATAGAATTATTCTGGAATAGATTGTTTTTATATTGACGGTGAGAATTATTCAAAGAAGTTGGCTTAAGATTTGCATTTTCCTTTTCTCGGGATGGAAGGAGTATGGCCACTGGAGATGGAACAGAGAGTGAATTTTTGCTAGCATCGAGGATCGTGTAGTGAATTTCACTTTCCTGTGATGTGCACACAGGATCCATCATTTGAGTGGACATGACGACATTGCAGTCGCAGCTCATGCAGGGGACAGCAATAGCATCCTCCTGTCCTCGCTCAAGGGCTAGGGGTTCACAGGGGGCTCTCTCCCAGGCTTGGTTCACGGGGAACCATTCTGAGCAGTGGCATAGCAGCGCGTATACTCTCTCAACCGGGTCTGATTCTGAGCTTGATCGATTCTGGTCCTGGTTGTCTTTGTGACTTTCAGTGATGCATGAGAATATAACACCATGTTCATGATAATGTCATATGGCATGTGAAAATGCCGCACTTGATATTTGAGATGTGTCGACTTTCGAGAATTGTAACGGACCCATAGTAGTTTTGGGTACTTTGGGTGCTTTTGGTACATTAACTACAAACACCAGGGATCACTTTGTACATCTAAAAACAAATTATACGCAATGATTTTTGGTTGCCCGTGAAGCACAAGTCACATGGTTTTCACGAATATGTTGTTATGTCCTTCTAGTCTCTTTTAGTTTGAGTTTCATAAAAATTGAGGAGAAAAGATGTTTTTTTCTATCCTCCTGTAATGTATTTACTGGCTCAGTGGGGGTTCAGTTGGCCACTCTGGACTAGGTTTCCACTGTATCCCTAAGCACCTAATGCTGACTAATGCACCTAATGTGGTTGAAAGTGCAGGGAGCAGAGTGGTGTGAAGCAATCTGCAGTCATGACAGTGTCTGCCAGTAGTAACGGTGCAAATGGGGCTTCACCTCCAATCGACACTACTATAAGCCCCAGAGTAGCAGCCTTGAAGCCATCCAAGACCATGGCTATTGCAGATGCAGCCACCGCTTTGGTGGAGTCTGGTGTTCCTGTGATCAGACTAGCAGCTGGGGAACCAGACTTTGACACCCCGAAGTCAATAGTGGAGGTAAGTAGCAGCCTCAATTAAGAGTGCTCTTGTGCATTTGGGGGATGGTCTAGTGGTATTTCGGTGAATGATCTATCTGTGGATTATCGGCGCTGTTATGCGAGTCCGATTCAGTTTGTGATTCTTGATCCAGGCGGGAACTAGAGCAATCCAAGAGGGCTTCACTAGGTATACTCCGAATGCGGGCACACTGGAGCTTCGGAAAGCTATTTGCCACAAATTCCAAGGTGTGCGCTCCGGTCCCGGTTGATTCCTATTGTTTTCTATCCATCATGCCTCTTAATCTAGTGCGTTTTTTCCGTAAATTAGAAGAAAAATCATCTTATGCCTGCTCGGAGTTTTTTTCCCTGATATTTTTATAAATTACAGAGGAGAATGGATTGTCTTACAAGCCTGAGGAGATTCTGGTGAGCAATGGGGCCAAGCAAAGTATCATGCAAGCTTTACTTGCGGTGTGTTCACCGGGTGATGAGGTACTATCCTTGCTGATGACCATTGTGTGCAAATTTTTCAGAAACCAATTCGAGTTTTTTTCTTTGATGTTGTGGACTTGGGGATATTATGATCGCCATTGACAATTCTGACACCGGAGCTCTGGCATCCTTTGAACTGCAGGTCATTGTGCCAGCTCCTTTTTGGGTAAGCTACCCTGAAATGGCGCGATTGGCAGATGCGACTCCTGTCACTCTTTCAACTTCAGTGACGGAAAATTTCATAGTGAAGCCAGAGGCACTTTCTGCCGTATTGACCGAGAGATCTAGGGTCTTGATCTTATGTTCCCCGTCAAATCCGACTGGCTCTGTTTACACTCTTGAAGAGCTGGAGGCCATTGCTGCTGTTGTTGCGAAGCACCCACGTTTGCTGGTATGGCGTTGATGTTTCCACCGCACCCTCCTGCCGGTTTTGTTGTCATTAATTTATAAGTTTAATCGATGATTCAAAAGAACTGCTGATTTGTATATTGTATTTAGGAACGATGTCAGAGAATGCAAGATTCCTTGCTGATTTACAGCGTTTAATTCTTCAAGGAAATAGGGCTCTCTGAGAAGCCTTTGAAGCCTTTGTGCAAGCCTTGCTGAAGTGCAGATATATCATTGCAGGTGATCGCTGATGAAATTTACGAACACATCATCTACTCTCCAGCAAAACATCACAGCTTTGCAGCACTACCAGGAATGTGGGAACGCACCCTCACAGTGAATGGATTTTCCAAGGTAAACTTGCGTGCGACTGCAGTCACGGCGTAGGGATTGAGGAATGTATAAGGAACTGCACTTCAATGAAATACTCTCGGACAGTATTTTCATTGAAGGGTAATAACTTTTGGGTTGTAAGAAGTCTGCTAAGGAAGTGTTTTGTTTCAGGCTTTTGCTATGACAGGGTGGCGGTTGGGCTATTTAGCAGCTCCGAAACATTTCTTGGTTGCCTGCAATAGAATTCAAAGCCAGGTAACTACCTGATCTCCGTTTTCTGAGCTTCTATTGATCATCTGCAAGTCTGTCATGCATCTGATTCCTGTGGCACCAGTTTAACAGGAATGTTGGAATTTGCGATTATCTTCGAAGCAACAGGTTGTGGCGTCCTTTTTCGTAGTTCTTGCTCGCTAGTTCAGCATTTATTGGTGATCCAAAGAAGCAATAAAGGTCATCATTGTGATGTTGAATCTGGTGGTAATGAACGAAGATACCGGTATATTGGCTTTAATCTCTTTCCTACGAATTTGTCTGCAGTCAACTTCTGGTGCAAGTAGTATTGCACAAAAAGCTGGAGTAGCAGCTTTGGCTCTGGGAAAGGCAGGAGGTGAGGACGTAGCAACAATGGTGAAGGCTTTCAGGGAACGAAGGGACTTTCTGGTGCAACGTCTACAAGCTCTTGATGGTGTCATCCTTCCATACCCCCAGGTACCAAACCAGTCGAACAATTTTGCATCAAGATTAGTGGTCACACGAAAGTTTCCGTGTAAATTTGTGCATTACTGGCTATTTACAGCAACAGTGAGAGTTGAAGTATCATCTACTTATGTCGCTCTGTATTGGAGAGTCGTTTCATGATGACGACATCGCACAAGAAGGGTGTAGATGACAATTTAATTACATTTCTTGAGAAGCATTGTGAAATGGTTTCAGAAATCTAAGTTCCTCAACTCCCTGATTTTGATTTTAACCGAGTGCTCATAACCTTTCCTCGCGATTGTAGGGAGCTTTCTACTTGTTTCCAGACTTCAGTGCGTACTTTGGAAGTTACGCCGAAGGATTTGGAACCATTTCTGATGCTGAAGCTTTGTGTCGTTTCTTTCTAGAAAAAGCTAAGGTAAACATTCTGGAACTTTTCTGCGAGTTCTATGAACCATCCCTCCTCACACCAGTATGTTCAAGGCTTGTGCCTCACTGCAGTTGAGACAAAGAATCTCTTGATAGCAATGAGACAATGTATGCAAAGCCTCTTCGAAAGACCGACATTTGCTCGAGTATACAGGTTTCCAACTGCCTATCCTTTCTAAGACCCATGGCTCATTGTCACATTGCAGGTAGCGCTAGTACCAGGAGACGCTTTTGGCAATGGTGGATGCATTCGGATTTCTTATGCAGCGTCCATGGAAGAACTGAAAACAGCCATGCAGAGTATTGAGTCTGTTATGTCTCTGCTGAAGCCCGCAACAACTCCCTCCCTCTCAAAGTAAACCGCAACTGCTGGTATGCAGGTATCCCTTAATTGAGGTAACGAGAGTAGGAGGTATTAATGATCGAATTTGAGAACTCCAGGTAGAGAGGTAGGCTAGCTCTAGTAAAGCTCAAGGTTACTTATTTCCAGAACTTCATATTCTGTCATAATTTCAGGCATTCTGTCGTTCTGCTACAGAAGCGAGGAGTTTGCACCCAATGAGAAGTCCACACCTGTGGCAAGGGGCACATTAAGCGAAGTCATAATTGAATACTACTGCAGGAGTAGTATTCTATTTACCTCTGATATGTTAGGCTTCTAGAGTTTTAAGCCACTCCTCTGACTGGGTCATGAAGTCTAGATTCCGCCATCATGGTAACTGTATATGCTCTTACTTTCCTTCCAATCATTTTACTGTTAAATGATGCTCTTACAAGTATTGTCATTCTCTTGAAATCAAAATCAAAATCGCCCAGAACATTGGGGGTGTCAGACCTCACTAGGGGACAGTTCTTGCTCTGCAATTGCAAGTTTGTTACCAAATTGGGAACAGCATGATCCTTCTTTCCTCAAATTGCTTGTGAACTCGTAGAACTTTGAAAAACAATTCTGAAATCGCCTTTTTCTGCAGGCCACAATTCTGACACCCTTCATTAGTAAAGAGGCCACAAATCAACCATTGAATCAACCAATTTTATCAGAATGGAATAGAATTACAAAAAAGTAAGTTTATTCATCAACTTCTTTGTTTTCTGAATGTCTTGAATGTCTGAGCTATTCAAATCCTAGAGTCGGCCTCAAAAAGCTGACGAAGACTCTACAGTCAGCCAATCGTTCACCAATGCTTAGCTCTGCACTGAAGGGGACGAGGCTTTGCATCGATAGAAGGTAAAATCTAAATTGAATGTGAGGAAGTTTCAATGTGAGGATATTTGCGTAGCCCTTACTAAAATTAACAGCAATCTAGGGCTCCAGTCTACGAGCCACTCATAGTGTAGACTAGCTGCTTGTTCAATCCAGGTGCTTCCTAAAAATTGCGCACAGTTTCTAAATACACCGAGGGAAATTCTTAAATTTTAATAAGAAAACACATAGAAATCGATGCTGTTGTCCAAAGACAAATCAGATCTCATCTGCTTCTTTCGACATGAATGCCCACAATGGGGCGACTAGCAATCCTGTCCAGGTCCTGCAACATCAGTTCAGGAATTTTCTGGCGAATCATCATAATATCAACTTCAGGGGTGTTGAGGGCACGAACAGATGAATAAGGGTTGCTGCATATTATGGGAGGGTCATCTTTCAAGTAGCAACTCGCAGCTGGTGCTTTCCATGGCACAGGGGTTAGGAGAGCTCTGAGTCCCGTCAGCATATATTGCTGCAAGTGCTTGCGTAAAGCCATGGGAATATGTCCTGGTTTTCCTGCAAAACAAGCAAGAGACCGAAATTTGAGTCAGTCACCAAATGATGCTTAAAAAAGGTCATGTTCCATTCAGAAAACGCATTCATGTCCAGCAGGACAGTGGTAGTATATCTCAATAGATGTACCCTTAGATTCAAGAAAGTTATTAATGGTAATTTCAAAGAACTTTAGATCCATACTAAGATCAATACGTTAAATTGATGTCAAGCCAATGTTGACTTCATGTTCCGTAAGCTTGATTGTTGGCCAGTATAATAGCAAGTGACTGCCAAGGACACTACCATCACACTAATATTAACACACTATCAGCATTAGACTATCATTACTTCAGGTGAGGATTATATGAACCTAAATGCCAATGAACACTAAATTCTTTGTCAATCTAATGAGTGGGCTCTCCAGAGATGTGGGAAAAGGAAAAGACAAGCACAGAGAGGAGAAGGGCAGCAATACCATTCCCAACAGGTTTGCCGTCCCACTGCACAACAGGCAAGATAGTCACAAAACTACCGAGGAGCATCATTTCCGCAGCCTTCTTCGCTTCTGTCACTGGGATTTTCGCCAACCTTATACCCTTCAGACCTGGTATTGTATTCTCCTGCACAAGCTCTGGCACAAGATAAAGCAATCGTCGAGCTGTGCAGCCTGGTAATATGCTATCAAATGGAGGTAGTACCTCACCCTCGTTAGAGACAAAACCAATGTTCAAATTATTCCCCTCAGCTACATTGCTTTCCTCATCCAACCAAATGCCGGCTTGTGCACCTTTCTCTTCTGCCTCCATCAAGGCTAATGCATTCGGCAGGTAGTTTGTGGATTTCATAGTGGCAAAAACTTTGGGTTTGATGGGCACAGTGGACGTGACCGCCTGCAAATGCCAGAAAGAAACAGTTGACTTGCCTCAAATTGCACCAGTTAATGAACTTGACGCAAAGTTTTATATTGACTTCAACCACAAGCATATGACCCCAAAGTGCCCACAATGACAATGTCTATAGGAGTTGAATTAAAACATTCAGAGAGCTTGAAGGAACGTAACAAAACGTAGCAAAACGTACCAATAGAAAGAAGAAATCTTCCCTACATTTTTGAAAAGGAGAAAATGTTTTTGGAAATTGCAATTGTCAACTATATTAGCTTCCAAAGAGGCCTTTATATTTTCAGTTCGGGCTCTTAATGGTTAAGTATTGAATTTCAGTAGCATCAATACTTGGGGTTAAGCATCAACTGCACCAGTTGATGGACTTGACGCAAACCGAACATGCTACGGTTGCAGTTCCAAATTTCAGGAGTACGTCAATTGCCCTGAAAGTCCTGTGAGTATCTGAAACCCAATAATTAAGAGCCTCAATTCAAGCTAAGAAACTGCGACCTAAGTCATGGGCAAATTCCTATTTGCGTAGTTCGACTGAATGAAAGAACTCCAGTAAAGCATGTACCGTGATTTCAACAACTGGCTCATTGCCATCGAAATTGATAGGGCTCCTCTCCATTAGGCATGCGAATAGTGATGCCTCTTTGCAGTTCGTAGTAGACAACTCGAAATCCCCTCGCCCGGCCGACAACCAGAAACGCAGAGTCCCATCTTTGCAGCGACCAGCTGCTACAGTTTGGATCAGAATTTCTCGTATGGCTGCTCGATTGAAGGGCGGAGTAATCTTTGCTTTCGCTGCTGAATCAAGAAAGCGGTTCAGATGAGTATCAAGCTCGTAGAGATTCCTGCATGAAACAGTACAGCACTTTCACTATTATCAAAACCTGTTTTCAAGTCTATAAATTAAGCTTCACATCAGAAGGATCAGCATGCTGAAGTGCATGACAACATCATAATGTAGAATTGGATGAAATCCAGGTGACTACCCGTTCACGAAGCTTGTGGTGTCAAAAACAGAGTGACCTCTATGCACCATATGATCATCCAGTGGTACCACCATGGCTGCAACATCTGTTGTAATGGCACCGACAATACTTGAGTACATTGATCGCAGTAGTTTATATCTCGACGCACTGGCTTCACATTGCAGTCTACGAATAATCTGCCCCACAACCATCAGCCGTCCGTAAATACTAAAACAGATTACAATTTTACTTTGCCACCCTAACAGACAAACACTCCTTCCCTAAACGTACTAGAGAGCGGGCAGGGTTTTGCAGATTCTGCAGATTAGCGAGCCCGTAGGGCGAGCTGGTCTGCAAATCTGCAAAACCCTGCCCGCTCTCTGGCGTTAAGAACAGGGGGTGCGTAATCGGCAGAATGGGGAGGCTTCATGCAGAATCGGCAGGCTTGTTGGGAAAATCGGCAGGCTCTTCAGGGCCGCCGATTGTGGAAAGTAATTGAGCTCAAAATGAGCCGAATACGCACCCCCTGATCTTAACGTCCCCATCGCAGTTGCCTCGACAAGTCTCTCTTTCCAAGTAAGCACTGTCTAAGGCATAAGACCCATTTGCAACCACTTCAGCAATTACGCATATATGGAGTGCGAAATTATCGAGTGGGGAAATTTTCCTGTGTACAGAAATAGAGTTGGGATGGATTCCATATTTTTTGCATAATTTTATTTCTCAAAACATAATTACTACGGATTTTGTGGCTTCAGATTCTGTTCGACCCATATTGGTCATATAGATTTTTGTATTTCCAACGAGGGGCTAGTTGCAAAATCGACCAAGGGCTTGTTGCAATATTGACAGTCCTGTAGTCAATCATAATGTGCCACAACTACATTGGGAACTGTGCCACAATTAATCGCCACTCCTGACTACCTGATCTGAAAGAAATATAATCTACATGGTGGAAATGGGGGGGTGATTGGAAAGGGGTCGCCTCCCTTATATAAAACTGAAATTCATAAAACCCTCAGATGTCCAAACTATGCCCACGATACAAGAAAGCGAAATGGATACACCTTCATAGTGGAGACAGTCTAACCTCCTGAAGTCCAAGAACCGGGATTCTGACATTTGAAGAGTCATTTGTTAATGCTCCTGCTTCCTCGCAAGCCCTGTTCACCAATTAACTCAAGAAATTCCTGTTGGCAGCGTCTAAAATCCTATAGCTCCACAGATGCGACCACACACTCCTGACCCTACGTAATCTACTGCGTTCACTTCTCATTTGCAGAATTTCCCAAACGACATGTCACAACAGTAGCGCTAACAGAAAGCATTCCCGACTCTTTTTTCTTCGAACGAAGGAAACAATCGTCTACATCGTAGACCTTGCTAAGCTTAAAAAGCTGCAAGAACAATGAGAAGAATCCAGCTCAACTTACAATACTACACATTACCAATTTACGAACGTATCAAGTGAATACAGAAGTTCAAACGGCCCTAAGGCCGTAGTCCAAGTTGACCATGTTGGTGTGCGTGTAAAAATTCCTGCTACAAGGGCGCTCCATAGTCGAGCAAATGTGGGAGTGATGGGAAGAATGACACAACTTTTACTGTGATGTGGTATTGGTGTGGAGCCATTTTTTTGTACTTAAGCGAGGCAAACTGGAGTGGTGTTGCCAAAGCCTAGTCACAAGAGTAGTTGCGATACTCTAAGCAAACAACAAGAAAGGGAGAAATTCCCTTACACATCATTTTTTCTACAAATGATATTGTAGTAAGTTACTATCATCAAACTTATCAAATTTTTAAATTTCCTTGTTTGCAAGTGAAAGAGGATTTCAAGGCATCAAACCTGTTTCATTTGGATATTCCATGCAAAAGTTATATATGGTCAAAGTTTTTTTTTGGTAGATATCCAAAAATTTGAAGGTAGATACTAAAGAATTGAGAAGATGGCACTTATGGAATAGTGGTGTGTTTGGAAGTCCCTACCTTACTTGCATCTAAAATCAATTGTTCAATATTTTAACCCACTTAGGACTCAAAGGACTAAAAGTGTCCTATAGATGACTTTGAGGGGAATTTTTGAAACAAAGAATGTAACAATTCATCAAAGAATTTGATGATCTTTGGCTAACTACCTTGCTAATAGGGTTGTAATCTTCGAGGTAAACCTTGAAAGGATTAGCCTATGACTATATTTTCAAATTTCAAAGGCCCATTCTAATTTCTAAATATGCTCCCATCATACAACTAGATGTGAATAAAATTTATTTTATATATTTTCAAGTATGAAAATCATTTTATTTTTTCGTTTTTAAAATTAGAAAATCTACACTCCATAGTTACAGGCACAAAGTTATAATTGTAATAAAATATTGGATTTTATGAATTTTTCAAATTTTCAAAGTGTAGTGAAAACTAGACTAATTGTAATTTCCTTACTTGGAATATAATTCAAAAAAGATTTTGTATGTCTAAAGCTCAAATGAAGAGAAAAGAGTAGAAGTTGTCACTACTTACTTGGTGATTGGTAGATTAGCTATTTTCATATATAGGAAAGTCAAAACATATCACAAGGGAGGTAAATCCAACACCATTCTCTGAAAATGAGTTCAATAACACTTCCAAATAAATTTGTATGAAAGCATGTTTTTTTCCATCTGCGAGACCTCTAAAAAATTTGAAAATTTGAAAATTTGAAAATGAACAATCAAAGGGTATAGGCAATTGAGAATCATGAATTAACTAACACACAAAATACATATGATATAAATTATGGATTTTTGAATTTTTCAACTATATGGTGCACTTGAAAACATTTTGTGCATTCATTCATGTATACAATTTGTACAGGAATTTGTCAAAAAAAACATTTTCCTTTAAATTCAAGCCCTATTATCTTGCAATTTATGAAGTCAAAGTATTTGCAATTCTCTCTACATATTCCAAATGCTTGTCTCTAACTTTTTATCATTTGGATTTCAAATAAAAAATTTCCTTGTTGCGCAATAAATCATCAAAAAATGATTAGTGTATTGCTCAAAGTCTACTAACCCCATTTTGCATGAATGAAAAAAGGTTGCTTTTTCACTTCAAATTTTCTAGTCTTTCAATCTATACGTTCAATAGGGTTGCTAGTGTGTGAGCGTGAGTTTGTGAGCTTGTGAGTGGTAAAAAAAGAAGTGAAAAAACTTAGTGAGGTACCCATGACCATTGATGTGCCTATGGCTGTGAATGCACAGAATATGGAATTCTAGAAGGATTAGTTTATTGTTTTCTCAATTTTGGAGTGAATTATGAATTTAAGGAAAAAAACATGCTTCAACATTTGCATTTGGTTTAGGGTTTAGGATTTGTTTTATACCCACCTATATGTAACTTGCTCACAACGGTTTACTTTTGGTAAGACACTTCGTTTGCTTATTCTATTTTTCTTACTTATTTTAATTTTGTTTTCATCCCATTTCTCATTCTAATTTTCCTGCCACACCCTATTTTTTTTCATAAAGAGTGTGGTGTTATAATGTTTTTTTGAAACCCTTTTTTTTATGAAGACTCTTGGGTTATTGTTATGTTCATAATTTTTCACACATCCATTTTTTTTAGAAAGACTTCAATTGTTGTAATTTTTTTTCATTCCCTATTTTTTTCCATAAAGATTCTTTAGATGGTGTGAATGGAATTTTCTTCTGCACACTTATTTTGGTTGTTTAATGTTTAAGGGTGGGTATATCCATGTATAGACATTCCTTTTTCAACATCTATTTTTTGGTAAGAGACTATAATTGGTTTAGGGTTTATTTTTCTCAAACCCTATTTTTGTAAAGAAGACTTCTGTTGTCGCACCCCTTATTGACACTTACCACCTTAAGCTCACTTTCCAAACACTTAACACCTTAGTGCCACTACGGTTCACGCTCTCCTAACACTGCACATGCCACGCACCTACAATGTTAGGTTCCAACTCAAGTCACGGGGTTCCCCATTCCTCCGTGACTCCCAATCCTTTCCTTGCAATACTTAACTCCCACAAGACACCGGGCATGTCATTTGATGACATGGGGCGGAACTTCCATTGATGTCCAAGCACTCGGTGAGGCACTACTCCCACCGGTGCTAACTGCCCTTGAATGGGACCCAACTCCCCACTAGGTCCAACCCAACTCATTTCGGGACTCACTAATCGGGATTCACCAAACGGGACTCACACCATGGCCTAGTGTGAAGTGGGACACCACCCAACCGGTATCAAGGAGTGCACAAGCACTCCATGGTAACACACAAGTGGTGGTGAGGCTCCAACACTAGCCTCACCACCCAGGGCCACTTAGGCTCACCATGGCACCATCCGGGAGTGAGGAGGGAGACCACCCCTCCTCATAGTACTCTC
This sequence comes from Straminergon stramineum, assembly GCA_963920665.1. Lineage (NCBI taxonomy): Eukaryota > Viridiplantae > Streptophyta > Bryopsida > Hypnales > Calliergonaceae > Straminergon > Straminergon stramineum. The sequence goes on along the minus strand of OY987264.1, from coordinate 13,347,685 downwards.
TGCGGGATTCGACAGCCCCCCCTTGTATGTCAAGGGGGACTCCCAAACACCCTTTGGTTTTGGAAGACCACCCCGTTTCTCCCGATTCGCACTACTTTGGGACTCCCGAACTTCCACCCGGCATAACTTTGCGGTCCGGGATCCAAATCGCACATGCGACCCCATTTTCGACATCTAAGCGACGCGTAGATGCCGATGGACTACTCACTTGCTCCATTCGGACAAGCACTCGCAAAGATATCGCCCTCCAAAGATTCGGGACACTCCCGGCGCGACCGGGACACCCCCAACTTTGAACGCCCATAACTTTTGATTCGCAAGTCCAAATCACGCGTTCTTTAGACAGTTAGAAGCGTCTTCTCAAGACCTTTCCAAGCATGTATCACACGCCCCCAAATTCGTCCGGATCAGAGCTCTGATCGCTCGGGACTCCTAGTCCCCTCACCTCATCTCTTGCAAGGCTTGGGGAGTCACCTCCAATGTCCCCCTTGCTCACCAAGGTGGCACGGGCACGCCTTGTGATGAGGGTTGTGACATCTGTGTTCCCATCTTGGAATGATTTTTTTATTTCACTCCCTACTTTTATCTGGAAAGACTTTCAACAAGAAAAAACCAAGAATGCACGAGAGTCAAGGAAAATGAATCACACAACATGTAGTCATAAAACACACGAATTCAATCATAATGAAAATGAAAACATAATGCTTTAGCTCACAAGATATGTCAATTTCGTGAGCCTAAGTTGTTGTAGACTTTGTTGTAGAATCCATATCACTAGAAGAATTTAAGGTTTCTCTCCCCTCAAATGTTGATCCATCTATGAATTGCAAGACATTTAAAGCATACGAAGGTTTAAGCCGTCTAGGTTTTGAAGTACCAAACTCCTCGAATGCCGAAGCTAGCTGCTCTGCATACACTGGAAGATTGAAGGACTTCTCTAGACTCAAGATAAGTCTTCGTTTTTTCTTGAGTGCATCTGTTGACATTAATCCCTCATGGTTACAAACACAAATGATTGAATATTAGATTCATGAAGCATTGCAAGTACCATGCAAACTAATATTTCAAAAATGTGGAAACTTACTTACTAGGTCTATCTCCTTGAACGAACTTGAGAGGTATTATGATCATGTACTAGTAGAAAACAGTGTCATAAATGACTTGTTTGCAATGACTGCATCAGTCATTTTATAGTCATTTTTGTCCTATATGATTGCAACAATGACTACTATAGTCATTGTAGACAAGTCATTTATAGCCTATTTTCTTCTACTGATGGCATCTAGATCTTGTGACACTACAACTTCAAGCGCTTTGATAGCTACAATTGTTACTACAAGAGGAGTGGACTTCTTCATGGGCTCAATGATGGATGAAAAAATCATTTGATCTGCCTCTAATGTGGCGTCCTGATGCACGACATGCTATAATAGAGGTACCTGAAGAAAAACACAAATCAATATCTCAATGGTTTTTTGTATGACATAAACATTGAAAACCAACTTCTCAAAATCCAAACTCACCTGTAGTTGCTATGCAATTAAGGACCAAGTCTCCCTTATCAATAGTCCCTTCAATTATAAATTGGATGAAGCGAAAGTCCTTTTCTTGAGCCCCACATGATGGTATTTGATTCATATTGTTCATCAACATGGAGTCCTTGGTGGTGTAGTTGATCAACAAGTCATCACACATGAGGTCAACTTTGGCCTTCAACATCATTGCCGAGCACTTGAATAAGAAGTCCAACTTCCCTCTTGCATTGAGATTTTTGACCAAGAGGGTGATGTCGAACTTTAAAGTTTACATGCATAAAACAACATTTGTATAAACAAGAAGTTCAAGAAAATTACGAAATGAGAAATGCAAATAAAATTTTGATGAATGGATAAAATCATACCGTATTGGTTTGATCAATGGCCAACATTAAGTGCACCTAATTCATGTCCATCCACCATTTCTTTTTTACCATATTGGGGTACTCCTGACATAGTCCAGCAATGGTGCTTTTGGCATCCACACTCCATGAATGGAACACCACAATGTAGTTATGGTCCTGCAAATGCTTCTCTACAAAGAAAAATGCTTGATAGATCATGTTGTACTGTACATCTGAGTTCCAATAAGGCACATGATTTTTTGGAAATGACACCCTTGGCAATGGCAAATTCTCTTGGCAGTCGGATAACATAAGGTCAAATCCCAACCATTAATTAACCACTCCATTGTATACCTTAGCCTTTCCTACCGCCATCTATCAAAATAAATTTGAATTCATGAGTACCTACCATGTAGAAGGTGTGATAATGTACTAATACAGTGAAACTTTAGAATACATAATAATACAATTCATTTACCTTTTTGAGAAAGTCTATGACCTCTGTGTAGCTATTCGGGCCTTCCTTGGTTTCGTTGTCGACAACATCTATAATGGAGATGTTGAATACTAACTCCTTCGATGTCACGTTGTCTTCATCACCTAAAACAATCACCTCTATGCCTTGGGGGACCATCCCTTCAATGAACTCTAGTAGTACAACCTTCCTCTTCATTCCAGTGCATGCTTCGGCTTCCATCTAAGAACCTTGATCTATCGTCGATGATGCATGAACTATGCCTTCTCCATCCTCTTTCTTCTTCCCTTTTACCTTGGCCTTCTCCTCCTTGTCTTTCTCCTTCTCAACCAACATCGCAACACGCTCTGCCTCCTTTTTCTCTTTGTTTTCCAAAGCAACTTGAATTCAAGCCGTTTTCCTCTTGTCATAAGTTTCCCTCTTTGCAATGGCCTTCTCCCTCTATTTATCGGTCAACTCTACAAAGTCATCCACATCCATGTCAATAGTTCTAATTCCCTCCAAAGAATTTTGCAATTCTACCTTTGATGGATGCATGTACGAGATGGGGCAATCAATATACCATCCACCGCCATTGAGGTGAGCCGTCATGTATGTTTGGAGTTGATTTGCCATATACATGCAATCCATAGAAATACGGTCAAGAAAATTTGAAAGGAATGGAGGCAAGTCCTTTCTCTCGATTGCCCCTTTTGCCTCTAGTTCATGCTTGAAATACTTGCCAAAATATCAAGGAAGTTTGGTACATGACATTGAAGATCAATAGCAAAATATCAAGGAAGGCAAAAATACTATTTTCAACCTCACGTAGTATTACATCAAAACAAAAATTTGAAATTTATAAAAAATTGAGGTGGAAATGTTACATTGTAGAACTTAGAGGGAACAAAAATAGGGGGTCCAACAAGTACTTGTCAAATAACTATCAGATTCGATGGTCGTTTCTAAGGTACCTCAAGGACCTCTATTTTTGGTCCATCCCTTCATCTTCAATTTTTTTTCATAATTAGGGTCAATAGAAACCAAGACATTACAAAATTTGAAGTACTCAAATATTATGAATGAAATTACTAGAAAGTAATTAAGGCATACCGAAAAAGTATCCTTTGCATTGCCTTCTTTGATCCCTCATAAGTCTTGAAATTGTCACTCTTTTTGAAGTAGTTCATTCCTCTGAGGTAAGCCATAAAGCCTTGATCCTAGATCTTCCTCCTTCAACCTTCTACATACTCGGACAAGGGCTCTGATTGTAATGTGACGTTTTTTTTATGTTGTCTTGCCTCACCACATTTTTGAAGTATTCTACAGCTACATCTTTGATCTATAAAAAGCCCGAATGAGTTAGCATTCAATATTGCTCTATAAAGATTTCCAGAATTTAAAATTTCATTAATCGAAAACTCTTCCACACTCAAAATCAAAATATATGGAAATCGAAAGTTTACCCCAACATACCAAACACATTTGTTCAAGAAAGGGCCTAATAGTGTCTCAGATACGGGCATTAGCGGAAACCGTCTAGCATCACGTGAAGGCATCAAGGAGTTCCACCACTTCAAAAACTTGGTCTTGTGAAAAGGAGTGGTGTTGCAAGTGGCCACCATTTGAAGTTTTCCAAGAGTCATCTCAAGGACCTTAATTGCACTCCAATGTTTTTTTTCACCTGCCCTAAAAATATGTACAATGTAAATTCCAATTTGTACACATATTTAGACAATTGCCATGCACTAATTATTTGTATATGAAACTTACTTCTTCCAAAAACTCCAGCTTATGAGCGGGATTGGCCACCGATACCAACTTCATCATCTTCACATTCAACTTGTCTGTCTTCTCCTTTGCTTTGGCTCTCATGGCATGTGTGAGTCCCTTGAGTTTTCTCATGCTCTGTCGTGTTCTCATAGTACTTCCATAGTGCAACATCCATTGCTTGGGCTATCTCTTACTTCACAAATCAAATGAAAAAAAAAATTCAAATAATTAGGAAGGTAAAGCCAAAATAAAATACAGTAAATATATTCAAATCATTGTTAAAATATAATAGAATAACCATATTAAAAAAAAAACTCAATAAATTAGAATAAATTGAATCAAATAATTACTCACCTAAAAAATAAAAGTTGTGAAGAACTTTAAGGGCATAGAGTACCAAGTCTTTCTGGTTTTGGGTGCCCTACATTGTTTGAGCTCTGACGGCCTCTACATCTCGTTGAAGCACTCGATGGGAAGAAGTCCATACTTTTGAATACGGTACAAAGTATGGACTAGATTGGTCTTCACATGAGAATCTTCTAGACCTATAATTCATAGAAACAATATTGGTTAGGGTTTTCCTTGCCAAATGTAAAACTTCCAAATTAAATTCAAGCTTTAAGTACAAGCCAAATTCACAAACTGTAGAAAAATTACTTACTTGTTTATGTCATGCATAACATGCATGGCCAATTTTGTCTTTCCCTTCGTATCTAGGACAAAGGAGTCCATGGCACAATGCCAATCCCATTCTTTTGAGTGTTTTTTTGTCATATCACTCATCCACGGAATGAGCCTATGATTACCATCACAAATGAAGAACTTGAGGTTCTTCAAAAACCTAAGCTCCAGCTCAGACTCAATCTAAGTGTTGAAAATGGCATTCCTCTTTTTCCATAATGGATCCCACTCCTCCCGGGTTTGTTTTGGCGGCCTGCTCGACAACACGACATCCAATACGTCTAGTAGACCCTGTTGTTTGTCTAATAAAGTCAAATTTACCATTGACTTTTTCAAAATTACCCCCAATTTACCTAAGCCTGTATAGACGCCATGTGGCATCTACATGGCAAATTAGGGGGGGTGACGTGGATGCGCAATTGCGAGTGTGGGCGACTATAGGTGCAAGGCAACTGCGGGTCCCCGAGGGGTGAGTGTGGGGTCCCCAAGGGACGAATGGAAGTCCCAAGGGATAAATGGAAGTCCCAAAGGGCGAGTGGAGGTCCCAAAGGAGCAATTGCATGTCCTCAAAGGACAATTGTTTATAAAGAGCAACTTCGGGTGTCAAAAGATGATTGTAGGTCTTCAAGATGTGACCAAGGCGGCAGAGGGGGTAAAGAAAGTATTGTATGTCTCTAAAGGGCGACCGCTAGTATCAAGGAATGATTGTAGGTCTTTAAGGAGTGATTCTTCTATATACTTCTAGGGTGTTAAGGGGATACCGCGGGTAGCCCAAGTGGCCAAAGTATGATTGGAGGTGACCAAAAGTGGTTGCAAGTGGTCAAAGGTGGTTGAAGGTGGTCAAAGGTGATGATTGCAAATTAGTAAAGGGCAACTACAAACTAGACAACAGGAAATTATAAGTAGGCAAAAGGCAACTACGAAAAGGCAAAAGGGCACTTGGAGATAAAGCATATGTTTATAGGACATATGCAAAGGGGAGATTGTGAAAAGGAAATAAAACCAAGCTCTCTTTATCTCTTAAAAAACAAAAATTGGAACAAACAAAAGAAGATGTTCTTTCCATATTTTGTTTTTATTTTTAAATCAACATGATCAATATTAAAGAATTAGGATGAATCTTTGCAAATGGAAAATTACAAATAATAATAAAAATGCATGTTTATTTAAATTTTTATTTTTTCATTTTTATTTCAAATATCTACAAGACAAGTAAGAAATGATTAGGATAAGTCTTTGAGATTCCAAAAAATAAATGGAGATAAAAGTTCTTATTTAAATCTCTACTTGTTATTTTTTATCTATAAAATTAAAGTGATAAATAATTCATTATTAGGAAGAATTTTGGAGAATTGCCAAAGATAAATATGGAAGTTTATTTAAGTCTCCACCTTTTGTTTTATAGTCTTATTTACATTACACTAACAAATAATACATATATGAGATAACTCTTTGGGAATTGTGAAAAGTAAATGGGAATGTTTGTACTAAAATGTCCACCCTTTATTCTTTTTTTTTGAAAATCAAAGTCACAAAGTATTCATGATTAAAAGGACTCTAGAAGAATTGCAAAAAATAAATAGGGAAGTTCCCACTTAAATATCCATGCTTTATTTTATATTTTAGACATAATAAACAAAACAAGAGAAAGGTGATCTTTATAATGTTCAATAGCCTATGTGCCTACCACTTGTCCACTTAGCTACTAAGGGATGTGGAATATTTCATACCATCTACTCTAAAGACAAAGCAATGACAATAGAATGGTATGCTTGAGATTTGCAAAAAATAAAATGGATAAGTTCTTGTTTAAATCTCCACCTTCTTTTTATTATTTTAAAATCAATGTGATAAATTATCCAAAATTAGGAGGACTCTTTGTAAATTACAAAACTTAATCAAAAAAATTCTTTCTTAAATCTTTACCCTTTATTTTATTTTATTTTATTTTTTAAAAATGAACCAATTTCATTGAGAGGGGAAACTTTTTTTTTATAAAATTAAAGTAAAAAATAATTCATGATAAATAAGAAATGTGAAAAAGAAATAGTTCTTACTTAAATATCTACCTTTCATTTTTAAATCTTAGATAAATTTGATAAATTTTAGATGAGATGGATGAGTAGGGTTTAGGTCCTTTGAGATTTGCAAAAAATAATTGGATAATTTCTTATATAAATCTCCAACCTTTATATTTGGTTTTAGATGAACATAAGAAGTAATTCAAAATTAGTAGAACTCTTTAAAGTTGAAAAAATTTATTAATTCAATAGAAAAAAATCTGATTTGAATCTTCACCCTTTACTTTTTATTTATAAAATCTAAGAAAAAAAATTGATTCTAAGAAAGAGTCTTGGAGAATTACAAAAAATAAAGAGGGAAGTTTTTACTTATCTCCATGCTTTATTTTTAATTTTCAAATGAATGTGACAAATAATACTCAAGTAGGATGAGTCTTTCAAAATTCTCAAAAATAAATAGAGAAGTTCTTGCTAAAATCTCAAACCCTAAGTTTTTAATTGTAAAAGCAAAGGGACCAATAATTCATTACAAGGAAGAATCATTAAGAATTGCAAAAAAAAATCAAAAAACTTTTACTTAAACATCCATTCTATATTTTTCATTTTTCATTTTATGTAACAAATAATACTTCATTAGGATAATTGAAAAAAAAAATTGAAAATAGATTGGATATTTTATTACTTAAATTTCCACCAATTATTTTTGTATTTACAATATTTAAGTGATAAATTATACATGACTAGGAAAAATTCTAGAAAATTATGAAAATTAAATAGGAAAGCTTTGATTCAAATCTTTACCCTTTCTTTTTGGCTTATATAATAAAAGTGAAAAAAAATCTATAATAAGGAGTCTTTCAGCATTTCAGAAAAGAAATGGGGAAGTTCTTACTTGAATCTCCACCTATTCTTTTTTATTTACATAATGAAAGTGACAAATAATTCATGATGAGCACATAAGGAGTCTTGAAGATTTGCAAAAAAGAAATAGGGAATTTTTTACATAAATCTTTGTCCTTTATTTTTCGTTCTATATTCTTAAAATCAACATAGCAAATGATTCATGATGAGAAAGATTCTTTGAGAGTAGCCAAAAAAGGAAAGGGTTGGAAATGGTTTATTTTTTATTTCTAAATTAAAGGGACAAATAATATATGAGTAGGATGATTTTTGGAGAATTACAAAAACTAATGGGTAAATTTTGACTTAAGTAACAAAATTATTATATATTTTGAAAATATACAATATTTTTATTAATAAAATCAAAGTTATATATAATTCATAATTAGGAGAACTCTTGGAAAATTGCAAAAATTTAAAGGAGAAGTCATAACTTCAAATCACCACCATTTATTTTTTATTTTTAAATAAACATCATGAATAGTAGATGAATAGGATGAATCTTTGAAAATCGCAATAAATAATAGGACAAGTTCTTCTTCAAATCATCACCCTTCGTTTATTATATTTAAAATCAATGTCACAAATCATTGATGAATGATTAATATAGAAGATTGGTCCTTCACTCTTTGAAAAGAATTTTGTCTTCCTCAAGAAATGTGTATTGCGTGTAGGAGGGGCAACTTGAAGAAGATTAGTGAGCATAAAAGTGACTATTGAAGGGGCAACCGCAGCTATATGAAAGGTCATCTCCTTGAACCAACAAATCTATTTCCAAAGGAGTGAATGTGGGTAAGGGTGACCTCACGTGGAAGAAAGGTCATCTTCTTGAATAAACATTTTTTACCGAAGGAATGCATATGAGTCCAAGGGCAACTTTGGGTGGAAGAAAGATCATCTTCTTAAGAAAACAATTTTCCATCCAAAGGGGCACAAAGGCCAAGGGTGACATTGGGTGGGAGAACAATCATCTCCTTGAACAAATAATTGTTCTCCTAAAGGGGTGCAAGGTCCAAGGGTGACTACGAGCAACTTCCCTAGAAAATCCTAGCCCCTTCTTCCTTAGATTTCATTTTCACTCCTCGAATCCTCTTGGTCATGTATAATTCAACACGGTCATTTCCTAAATTAGAACTTGGAGGGAACACATTTGATGAACAACTTCCCCCGAGGGTTTTCGGCAACATCCCCAAAACATCATGGCATCATGGCATGGATTAGGAATTGATTTACAAAAGAAAAATAGGTAATGGTTTAAGAAATGGAGACTTGGAAAAGCCCTCCTCCCCTCATTTCATTTCCCTTCCATCATAGCATTGTCATCATGAATAGTTCATCCTATGATACGTTCAAATTAATTGGAAAATATTTGAAAATATAAATGAATATGAAATCTATTGAAATTTTTTTTAAATTATGAGGTAGCATATTTATATTGTTCATGTCTTATTAGTATGATGTATCTTCATTTAAAAATTTGATGAAAAAATGTGAAAAACAATATAAATGTATAGGTGAATTTGTCCCTTCCAAAAGCTCAAAATACATTCATCTTGGCATGGTATAGAACTAGAATATTTAAGGTTATATCTATAATGAATGCATTTTGGATTGTTAGGTCCTAGAGAGGATAGGGTTTAGAGTTTAAAATTTGGAAATGTCTTTTATATTATCTTTAATTATCTCTAATAAAAATTTAGTATTAATACACTATTGCTTTAGTATTAACTAACAACTAACATTTATTAAAAGATTAATTACATTTAATGAATGATACAAAGAAGCTAGACAATATTAGATCAATCTTCCTCTACATCTTCCTCTACTATCTTGATTCTTGGTCCAAGGCGACTTCAGGTTAGATGTGAGTTTGGGTCTTAGACAACTATGGGTGAGGATTGGACTAAACTTCTATTGTGCCCTAATTCAATAGGATGCGGGGCACCTTTTGGTCATTGACAATTGTGGGTGGAGGAAATGGCTAGCATTATTTTGGTGTGCCAAATTCTTGAGGTATAAGACGAGTTTGGGTCTTAGGCAACTTCAAGTCCAAGGGGCTATTGAAGGGGGAGGAAAGGTTATTTCTAGAACCAACACTTTCCTTTGAAAAGGGCACATGCACAAACAAGGGCAACCACGAGTTTGGGGCGACCTCAAGTTCAAGAGGCAACTTCAGGTCCAAGGAAAGGCCATTTCTGAAACCAACACTTTCCTTTCAAAGGGGCTCATACACAAAGTCACAAACAAAGGTGACCACAAGTCTAGGGTGACTCGAAGAAAAGGTCATTTTTGGAACCAATACTTTCCTTTGAAAAGGGCATATGCACATACAAGGGCGACCGCAGGTCTAGGGTGATTTTAGGTCCAAGAGGCGACTTTGGGTCCAAGGAAAGGTCATTTTTAGAACCAACACTTTCCTTTCAAAGGGGCGCATGTACAAACAAGGGCAACCACGGGTCTGGGGTGACCTTGGGTCCAAGAGGTGACTTCGGATCAAAGGAAAGGTCATTTTCGGAACCAAATGTTTCCTTTGAAAGGGGTGCATGTACATCAAAGGGCGACCTCAAGGTGGAGGAAAGGTCATTTTTTGAACCAACAACTTTTATCCTTTGAAAAGGACGCATGTACGAGGGCAACTTCGGGTCTTGGGCGACCTTGGGTCTGAGGGTGACTTCAAGTGGAAGATTTTCTCCCTTGAGGGGCTCATATGGGTCATCCAACCAAAATCTAAATAATCAACAATGAATTAATTGTACAATTATGTAAGGAAATAGTTTAATGGTACTTTGGAGGTTACATAAAGGATTTTCGTCATCTTCAAGGAATAGGTAGAAGAGAACATTGATGGAGTGACCTGGGTAGAAGAAATATTAACCCCTAAAGGTATTTGACTATGTTTTCACCAAAAACACTCCAAAACTGTCATCTCTAGTACAAGTACCAAATTTTAGAAAAAATACATTTTGGACAAATGTAACCGTAGGATCTTGTAATAAACTAGTTTGGGAAGATTTGGAAAAAAATTCAGAAATTTCCACCGTTTGGATTGCAAAGCATCAACATTTGAAGTGACAAAAAGTCATTTTTCAGCCCTACAAAAATCCGGGCAGATGCACTTCACAAGGTTAGATCATTATGAAAAATTGTACAAAATGGTTTTAACTCTTTGGATTCATTCATCAAGTCATGTTGGCTACATGCTTGAAAATTTTTAGATCATTTGGAATTGTACAACATATTGGAAAAAATTAGTAAGTAGAAAGGAGTAGAGAATGATTCAAAATACTAAATTGTTAATCATTTATTTATGGAATTGAAAACTACCAATCTCAACGGTGATAATGTTGTAATAAACAATCTACACCTCACATTTTTATTTTTTTCCAAAAATATTGAAAATTGAGTTAAATAAAGGTCTTCAAAGTTTATTTTCGAGTAGAGATTCCATTACTACCCACAAACTACCCACAACTAAAACTCTTCATAACTTTCATTTCATAAATCAAGTGGAATGATTCAAAGCTTTCCATGCATATAAAAATCAGGAAAATAAATTTCAAATTTTTACTTTAAAAAAAAGTGATTCTTAAAGAAGTTATTTTTGCTGCCCGGGTTGCCTGCCAAGTAATGAAAACAACATATCATACAATAATTTTTTATCCATGTATTCAAAAGTTATGAAAATTGTTGGGTCTTAAAGCTACTCCTCAGACACATGTTATGTGAAAATTTCAAAGAAAAAAAAAATTCCATCTATGGTAAGCTCCCCCAAATCGTTATGTTGCCAAAAAACACTATTTGGTCCTTGAGGGTTTAAATCTCCTTCAAAAGATTTTTTTTCTTCTTCATAAAGTGCATGTAGGTGGGACAACCATGTGAGTAGTACCTAGAGAAGGGGTTATATAAAGTAGACTAAGGACTAATCTTCTTCAAAATAAAACATAGAGATTAATTTAAATAGAACTCACTCATTCAGTTTTTGCAATTCTCAAAGAATTATCCAACTCATATATTATTTTCACGTAAATAATACATATAAAGAAAATAGAAGATAGAGATCTAAGTAAGAATTTTTCTATTCATTCTTTTGAAATTCTTTCTGATTCTTCCTAATCATGAATGATTTGTCTCTTTGAATGTAGAAATAAAAAATAAAGGGTGGTGATCTAGATAGAAACCTCCCCTTTGAATTTTTGCAATTTTTCCCTTGTCCTATTCATCAATTTTTCTTGTCATGTTGATTGTAAAGGTAAAAAAATAAAGGGTGGAGATTTAAATAGAAACCTTCGAATTTATTTATTTTTCAATTCTCAAAGAATCATCCTACTCATATATTAATTGCTATGTTCATGGAAAAATCAAAACTACAAGGTAAAGATTGAAGTAAGACTGCACCAATCCATTTTTATAATTCTCAAAGAATCATACTACTTATAATTTATTTGTTACTTTATTTTATAAAAAATTAAGAAGGTGGAGATTTAATGAAAAAATATTCTATTTGATATTTGCAATCCTCAAAGAGTTCTAATACTTTTGAAGTTATTTGACACATTGATCTAAAAAAAAAGAAAAGGTGGAGATTGAAGTAAGAACTTCACTATTTCGTTTTTGCATTTCTCAAATAGTCCTTTTAATCATAAACTAATTTCTCTTTCATTTTGTAAGCAAAAAATAAAGGGTGGAGATTGAAGTACAAACTCCCCTTTTTATTTCTCCAAGACTCCTTATCATGATCGATATATTTGTCACTCTACTTTTAAAAATAAAAATTAAAGGGTGGAAATGTGAGTAAGAACTTTCATTTTTAATCTTTGTAATTTTCATAGAGTCCTCATCATGAATTATTTGTTACATTGAATTTAAAAGTGAAAAGTAAAGGGTAGAGATTTAAATATGAACTCTCCTATTTGTTTTTTACAATTCTTCTAGAGTCCTTATAATCATAAAGTGTTTCATTTTGAGTATATGAATAAAAAGTAAAGAGGGGAGATTTAAGTACAAACTTTCCTACTTATTTTTGGAAATTCTCAAAGTGTCACCCTAATTACAAATCATTTGCTATTTTGATTTTAAAAATTTAGGGTGAAAATTTAAGTAAAAACTTATCCATTTGTGTTTTGTAATTCTTGAAGAACCATCCTATTCATGAATCAGTTGTCAAGTTGATCTAAAAATTAAAATAAAATGGTAGAGAATTAAGTAAGACCTTTTATTATTTGCAATTCCTAAAAAGTCTTCCTAATTATGAGTAAATTTCTTCATTGATTTAAAAGTAAAAAATAAATAGTTGTGATATGAGAAAAAAATTCTCTTTCTCATTTTGAACTATTCTTTAAGAGCCCTTACAAATTTACAATCATAAATCATTTATTATATTGATAATAAAAATGGAAAACAAAGGGTGGACATTTAAGTAAGAACATTTCTATTTCTATATTGCAATTCACCTTGAAGACTATTATTCATGAATGATTTGTGATTTTCATTTTATAATTAAAAAAAATAGGTATAAATTTTGAGTGAAATCTCTTCCATTTCTTTTGGGAATCTTCAAAAAATCATCATATCCATGTATTCTTTGTCATGTTGATCTCAGAATAAAAATGAAGGGTGGTGAATGTAGAAGAAGCTATTCTTATTAATTTTTTTTCTTGCAATTCTGAAAGTTAGAGTCCTCTCAATTTTGAATAATTTGTCATATTGATTTTGAAAAAAAGAAATAAATAGTGGAAATTTAAGTAACAAACTTTCCTATTCATTTTTCACAATCCTCAAAGAATAATTCTAAGTCTTAGTCACATATTCTTTGCCACTTTGATTTTAAAATAAAACATAGGGTGGAGATTGAACTATTGAAGTAAGAACATGCTCAATTATATTTTGCAATTCACAAAAAATCATCCCTCTCATGTGTTATTTGTGACATTGATTTAAAAATAAAAGGTAAAGAGTGAAGATTTAAATCGAAACCTTCCTATTTATTTCTTGAAATTTTTGTAAGCTTCTTCTAATCATGAATAATTTTCCACTTTGATTTTATAAATACAAAATAAATGTTGATGATTTAAGCAAGAATTTTTCATTTTCATTTTTGCAATTTTCAATTACTTGTTAAGTCAATTTTGAAAATAAAAATGAAGTATAGAGATTCAAGTAAGAATGTACTAATTTACTTTTTGTAATATTCAAAGAATCATCTTACTCATGTATTATTTGTCACATTGATCTCATGATAAAAATAAAGGGTGGAGATTTAAATAAGTCTAGACCTTTTGATTTATTTTTCACAATTATCCAAAATTCTTCCTAATCATGAACTATTTGTCACTTTGATTCTATAAGTAATAAATAATAAACAATGGATGAAAGTTTTAGGTGCCAAATCTCCTCCATTTGTTTTTTGAAATCTTTCAAGAATCATTGTATTCATACATGAATGATCACATTGATTTTAAAATTAAAATAAAGGGTGAAAAACTAATTAAAATTTTTTTAATGTAATTTTTGAAATTTTTAAAGAGTCCTTTTAATTTGAATAATTTTTCATGTTAATTTTAAAAACAAAGAATAAAAGTTGGAGATTTCAGTAAAACTTCCCTATTTGTTTTTTGCAATTTTCAATTAAGAATCCTACTCATATATTATTTCCCACTTTAATCTAAAAATAAAATTTACAAAGGAGGGATTGAAGTAAGATTGTATATCTAATTTATGTTTTGCAATTCACAAAGAATCATCTTTTTCATGTATTACTTGTCATATGATTTAAAAATTAAAAAAATACAAGGTGGATATTTAAATAAGAAATTTCCTATTTATTTATTTCAATTTTTCTATATTCCTTCTAATCATGAATTATTTTAAAATTTTGATTTTATAAATAAAAACCAATAAGTAGAGATTTAATTTAGAGCTTCCTCAATTATTTTTTGTAATTCTCAATGACTCATTCTATTCAAGTAATATTTGTCACATTGATTTAAAAATTCAAAATAAAGAATGGAGAATTAATTAAAAATTCAAACTCTTCATTTATGCAATTCTCCAAAAGTCTTCCTAATTATGACTTATTTTCCATGTTGATTTTATCAATAAAAATTAAAGATTTAAATAAAGACTTCACCTTCTATATTTTGCAATTCTCAAAACTTCTTTGTAATCATGTATTATTTTTTACTTTCATATTTAAATAAATAAATAAAAGACAAAAATTTAATAGGTACTAGCTTTCCTTTACATTATTTGCAATTTGCAAAGATTCATTCAAAATGAATCAAGTTCATACCTAATTTTTGTAATTTTTGCCTTTTCGAAGGAGATTGAATTTGAAGAAGATCAAATATGAAACAATTGGATTTGAAAGAGATTGGATTTTTTTCTTCCTACAATTTTCCCTTCATCCAACTACAGTTGTCCACTTCCAAGTCACCCCTTCACAAAATTATGATTTTCCCACTTGAAGTCGCTCTTTCTTCACCTCTTTCCACTTGAAGTCGCTTCTTCTCACCCGCAATCGCCCTTTAAAGACCTACCTGTGCCCTTTCCTCTCCTACATGTGCCCCTACCCGCAATCACCTTTTTTTCACCTGTATGCACCCCCACCTACAGTCGCCCTTTTTCCACCTACATGCGCCCATGTTGATGTGGACTTGACTTTCCATGTCACTCTTCAAAGGTAGCCACATAGGACGAATTTTTTTACCAAGGGGTAAAAAAATTCAAAACCCTAATTTCTTATTTGTCAAATTTGTCTCATATATGCAACACTTGTCTTATACAACATGCGACACCAGACTAACAACTCAACACCCAAACCCCAAAACACGTTTCACAGAACAACCCTGAGCTCTATTTAATCTTTTGTTGATGGGCCTAAAAATTTCATTTTAGCATTTTTGTTGAGTAGACCTACTAATCTTCATCTGAATTCAATTATCCTTACGCAAAGTATATGATAAAAATTATCATTTACTATATTTTTGTTTCAGTAGTACTAATTTTCGATTCTTTGTATTTGCTTTTTTAACATTTATCTTCACCTTGAAGATATTTATCATAAGCCAGGAAGATAAATATCCTTGGCTGATGATATTTATCTTTGAGGCAAAGATAAATATCATCAACTGATGACTTACTTGTTGCAATTGAATGACCAAAACCTTAATCTAAAATTGTAGCATTGGGGTCATCTTGTTGCTGATGTTATTAGTAGGAGGACTTGTGCAACAGAGGGAATCTCCAATGATTTGAGAAACAACTACGAAAAGTTGAGGAACAATCATTGCAATTGCACAGAACTAGTACACTTACTTCTAAGCAAGGTAAGTGTCATGCATATATAGAATTCCAAGCACAACATTTGTAATCAAGCAAATTAGCAAGCAAAGAAAAAGCACAAGCACATCATGATAGGCCTACAAGCAAGCTAAGAATGCTTACCAAAAAAAAAAGATGGGTCTATCAAGGCTATCTTGAGAGAGCAACAACCGCGCCTGCATGCATGAGATTTAGAGCACCTCCATAGAATCCTAAACTAGAAAGCATGCATATAGAAGAAAATAATGGCGCAATCCTAAACCATGCAAACCCAAAAGCAAAGCGACAAATTGAAGAATGACAAATTCATGGCAAGGAAAGGAATGTACTTGATCTCAAATTTTGTAGTGCCTCTACAACAGAACCCTAAGACCTCCAATTCTTCACTGATTGCGACTCACAAAAGCGTGCCACCAAACTTTCTTGTCGTCCTCCAAACACGGAGCAGTTTCCTTTGCCAAGACGATGCACCCTCTCAAGAGAACCCAAGTGCAAGTGCAAAGAAGAACTCACAAACTACAACTGAGAAAAACGTCAATAGAAGTAGAAAAGAAGTGAGCAGAAGAAGATAAGAAGAATCGCACAAAATTCAGAACCTCACAAAGAAAGAAGGAAGCACAACAAAGATCAAACTTAGAGTGATAAGACAAAATCGCACATCTGAGAATCTATGCTCAAGGAGAGAGAAAGCATGATTTTGCCCTAATACCCGCTTGTACATATCCATAACCTAATGCAGGCGTCCGGATGTATAATTGACTCGTACATACCCGCTTGCACATACTCGGAAAGTACTAAAAGGTATCCAGATGTATATCCGCCTATACATATTAATATCCATTAATAAACCCATTAATAGTGAAATTAGTTTGTCCCGCACTAATTTATTGGCCTTTGACACCTACTATCTTAATATTTTTGGTTACTCGACAAAAATGTCCTTTTGGGGAATTAGATATTGTTGTAATTGGGACTCTTCAACCTCCATCTATCCCAAGGGAAATTTTTTTATAAGTATTTATGGACTTTGATGGCTTCCAAAGTAACTTTCTTGGAGAAGGGCAACGTAATTGTTACCCTTAACGTAATTTTACTACAATTTAGCATAAATTCTAACTATAAACCTATATCCAATTTGGAAAAGACTTCATGACCTTAACAATTCTTAGTACTCTAATATTTAGAATCCTTAGAGATGAGGGTTGCATGGATATAACATATCATATTAGCTTATACGCCATATATATAATGTAATTTTCATCCACCATTTGGCGACTTCATTGAAGGTTTCAATATTTATGTTTGGAGTGATTGGTGCAAGTTCCATTAACCCCTAAACGCCCAAACTGTGTTTTTTGGCAACATAGCGATTTTGGGCAGCTCACTACGAATGGAGTTTTTCTTATTTTTCTTTGAAATTTTCACACAACATGTGCCCGAGGAGTATCTTTAAGGCCAAAAAATTTTCATAACTTTTGACTTCATGGTTAAAAAGTTATTGCATGATATGTAATTTTCATTGCTCTTCGGGCAGCCCAAAAAATTCTGAAAAAAATACTTTTTTAAGAAATAAAAATTTGAAATTGGTTTTCTAGATTTATATGTACATGGAAAGCTTTGAATCATTCCATTTTGATTTATGAGATGAAAGTTATGAGGCGTTTTAGTTTGCGGGCAGTTCCAGATTCTCTACTCTAAAATAAACTTTGAAGTCCTTTATTTCACTCAATTTTCAATATTTTTTGAAAAAAATAAAATCATAGGGTGTGGATTTTTTAGTAAAACATTACAACCATTGGGATTGGAATTTTTCAATTCCATAACAAAATTCTTCACAATTTAGTATTTTGAATCATTCTCTACTTCTTTGTACTTACTTTCTTTTTCCTATATGTTGTACAATTTCAAATGATTTGAATTTTTTCAAGCATGTAGCCAACTTGCCTTGAAGAATGAATCCAAAGAGTAACCACCATTTTGGAATTTTTTTCATACAAATGTGGCCTTGTGAAGTGCAGCTGCCCGTTTTTTCACAGGGCCAGAAAAAGGATTTTTGCTAATTCAAACGCTAATATCTTACAATCTACATGGTGAAAAATTCTGAAATTTTTTCCACATCTTCTCAAATAAGTTTCGTACAAGATCTTACGGTTAAATGTTTCCAAAAATGTTTTTTTCCAAAAATTTGGTACTTGTTCTAGAAATGACAGTTTTGGAGCGTTTTTGGTGAAAACATAGTTGAAAACATTTAGGGGTTAATATATACGTGCAAATTGATGACAATTTGGCCAAACAAAAAGAGTTCTTAGAAGACCTTGTGAATTAGTACTTAAAATTTCATTGAGAATACAATTCATGTACTAGTTTCTTTCATGGTGGAATTACAAAGGATGATTGGAAGTCTTTAAATTAAAGTTGTAAATAATGAAAACAATCTTAGAGAATCCTTCACTGTAAAATCGGTAGAATATACTAACTTAAAAAATATTGGTCTAGTAAAGGTAGTCTAAGAATTTGGTGCTTGAGGATTAATTGTTTCATTGAAACAATTTTATTTTAAAAAATTTGAATGAAGAGAAAAATTTGGAAATTAATATTGTTTCTATTTTGATTTCACAACTAGTATGTATCTTGTTTGTCTAAAATCATTTGTAGTTCATTCAAATTTTATAGTTATTTTAAAGAAAATAGGGCCTATATATAGACATTTTCCATAGGTTATTCATGACAACTTAGTTTCCCTAAATTTTGGAAGGTCTCAGATTTTTAAAGATTTTTTACTATAGATTTTTACGAATCAACTTATCAAATAATTTATGCCAATGGAAAGATCCCGTACCATTTGGGCTCCTTGAGTTCATTTTACTAGTAGAGAGGAACTTGTTCAAAGGCGAAGACATCAATTGAGGGCTCTAGAAGATTCAAAGCACATACATAGTTAGTACAATAGCCCAAAGAGTGTTAGGTTCCTATGTACATGCTTAGCCATTTGAAAGCTTTTAATTGTTCTAGGTTCATAAGAGAGTGCCAAATATCTGGTGTGTATTGGGATTCTTTGTATTTTGTATTTGAAGTCAAGTTTTATGAAAGACATAAAATTTGTAAACCTCCAGAAGGTATATTTCCTAATTAAACACTTCCATCTTTGTTAGTGTGAAGTACATCCTAAAGGTTGTAAATTATTTTTTCTTCATTGATAGAATATATAGGAACCCGAATTCTCATAGGAGTATTGATAAATAATAAAAATATACTTCAAAAAATACTTAATTATTTAATAGATTAATTTTGTAGGATTTATGTACTATGTAGGAAATTGAAGTCCCTCCTATATATTTGAAGAACTTATAAATGACCAAAATGGTAGATAGATAAATTACACATATATGAAGTTTTAACATGATTGTTTTTTTCGAAAAGAGTTCATTGCTTTCACTAATTTATATAAACGTCATTAATTTATGAAATCATCTAATATAATATCTTATAAAGGAAATTGTAAATCTTGGACACTATTTGCATTCCTCTTATATTTGGGCTTGAATATTTTCAAAAAGAACTTCCTATTTGTTTTTTGGTTGAGTAATTTCCCTAAACATTGATTGTAGGGGTATGCCAATAAATTTTTTTGGGCACTTATTGGAAAATAAGATGTACATGAAATTTAAAATTTCTGTGGTCTTATTTTCCAATAAAATAAAATAAAAAGGTGAGTACATAAAGTGATGACAAGATCAATTGGGAGCCTAAGTTACATTACTCATTTATTTAAATAGTTTAATTTTTAAGAAATGATTTCATGAATAGACTTCTTTACACTTCAATATAGACATTATTGATTTGGTCTTGCCCAGAAGAAGTTCTTGTTCTATTATACATATAGAATTTTTGGATTTCAGACTAAATACTGAAATTATGTTTTTCATTAATAATTCTTTTTTGAAGTATCTCTTAGAGTGTCATGATAACTACAAAAAAATATCTTCTAGAAATGATACAAGCTAAATAAAAATGATTTTCAGCATATTCATCAAGTGAAATTCATCAACCCAATTTAGATTTGCAATTAATCAAGAATTCTGAGCAACACACTTAGATGCAAAACCTAAAATATGAGGCATTAAAGGTAGAAAGTTTTGGATTTTTTTCACTATCTTTGTTTTAAAAAAATCCAATCTATAAAAGGAGGTTCTAAACATAAGGGACACCTTAACCATTCAAAATTACCTTGAAGATGAAATTGAACTATACAAATTCTAGTCTTCCTAAAATAATTTTGGTTGTTGTTATTTTTTATTTAAAACTTCTCTTCCTCAAGTAAATGTTCAAATAGCAAAAAGAAAGATTGTCCATAAATTCCTCATCATTCACTGTCCAATGCTAATGGATTGAATCCAATCTTATTGTAAGGAAGATGAACAGTATCTATAAGAAATTCATTCTAAAGAATTATATTAGAACTTTCAATGATTTCCTTGGACTATTTGACAAATGCTATTTTGGACTTTGGTTGGCATATTTTTGGCATTAGGTTATTCATTGAAATCAATAATTGTATAGAAAATTTACCATCCATTAATATTTTTGATTGTAACTAATTAGAATAATCAACTAACATGAAGATTGCATTAAAAAGTATATCTTTTCATGTGAAGTAAGATAATTATCCATAAAGAAAAAATTTCAAACTTATATATAATGAACTCAACGGAAAAAATGTTACAATAAATTGCAAATAAATGATAAAAACATATAATAGCATGGTTTAATGTAACACAAACAAGAAATAATGAAGACAAATGTCTATTAAAGGTAGGTATATCTTGAATAGTAGTATCATGTACTGTGCATACTTCTTTAGGTTATATGCAATAATCCTTGATTGATTTCATTCTATTTCTTAAAGTATTTACATTATTTACACACAAAGTTCAAATTATTGTGCACTATAATAGGTGCAACCTACGTTTTTAGTAAATTTTATCCAATTTACGAGAAAATTTTAGCTTTTGCATTCAAAAACTTATTTCCTTAAAGTTTTTGTTCACTTCTTTCCAAATCTCTCAAGTTAGGAACATGCTCTAAGTTGTTCACATTGCAATTTGAAAAATAAGATTGAATGTCAATGTTCTAAATCCTTCACCTAAAAGAAATTGGGACATGGTCAAGGCCAACCATATTGAATTGTACCCCTGAAGGACCATTTGTCACCTTCTGGGACGATTAGGGGTTGGATAGACTCTTATTGTCTTCATTTGTGGTGAATGTATTACAAAAAATTTGAAAATGTGCGGTTCTACAAGAGTTTAATGGATACATAATTTTTATTTCAATTGGTGCCCATGAGCAAAAATTATGGCACAATAAGCTACAAAAGGACGTTGGTAGGCAACAAAAAATAAACCCAAAAGTCATAATAATTCTATAAAAAAAATTATGAAAAGATTATATTTTTGTGTACATGTGAAACTTTGATTTATTTTATTTGGACAAGTGACAAGAAAGTTATGGACTATCCAATTTTGGGGGCAATCTAAGTACCTTCTCCAAAAATACTTTTTTGTCCAACTTTGAATGCTAATATCTTTCAACATGTACAATTTGATTTGATGAAAATTATACCACATGACCTTAGAAAGTTACATCTATGATCTTACAATTAGATTAAAAAAAATTGTTTTTTGTTCTAGGGTTTAGGGTTAGGAATAGGTTTTTTTTCTTAAAATTTTTTTGATAGAAAATGGCTTTGGTCCTTTAAGTTTAAACCGCCATTTCTGAATTTGTTACTTGAATTTATGAAACCCTTTGTAACATAACATAAATCCTAAAGGCAAACCCTACACCCTAGATCCACACCCTAGATCCACACCCTATATACATAATAGTGAAGAATTCCCTAAATTTCGCCATCATTGCTCATTGGACCTATGACATTCTAATTTGGTGTTCCCCCTCAAAACCACTACCACTTGGCTTAAAAAAGAGAGTGATTTTTGAAGGTTGAATGCTTGGTGCGGCAGAAATTTTTAATTTGGAAAATGCCAAATTAGGAAGTATTTTTACGAACATTCCACATTGTACAACAAAATACGGCTGCTAAACATGCCTTGAAGATGCTTCTCCCTATCAATATTTGTAAGTGATTGCTGCAAACCTATAGATTTGATTTCATGTGATTAATACATGCTCTGTCAATGACATTATCTACTTTAAAATGTGACATCAAAAAGTCATTGCACCATAATCGATGAGGTACATCTCCCCTAATCCTGGCAAAACTGGAACCGTTCAAGTTTCATTGCCTTCCCACTGAATGTGTCCCTCCATTTTGGCATCGTCTCACTTTTCCTCGCGAGCATGTGAACTTCACACTTCAGTTACCCATGTCTCTCTTTCATCGTCGCTTCTCCTAATCTTTGGTCAAACACCGGCTTTGAACTTGTACTTTGTGATAATCTGTTGTTCGTCTGTGGGAAGTACTAGCATCCATGCGGATTCTTAGCACGAGCATTCTCGTAAGTTAATATCATTTCGATATGCTTTCATCAATTTTAGTTTCATGTTTTCAATGTTTGCATATACACATCGTCGTCTTCATGTTAGAGATGAATCAATTGTTGAGTTAGACGTTTATTGCTTGGAACTTATTGTATACAGAATTCTGCGATTCACATTGTACATTTCTCTTCTTCTTCGATGTAGGCCAAATATGTTTTAGTTACCATAATTCTCCATTAGAAGAAATCAACATTCCGTTGAACAAAATTCAGCTGACGCAAAATTTCTTCTAGTGCTCATCAGAAATTTCGAAATCATAATGAATTCGGGGAATAAGTAACTCTATATTATCCTCGACTCAAGGATAATGTATTCTTGCTTAACATCTTTTCCTCGACTTGAAGATAAATATATCTTATTTATTATAATGAAAGGCCTCCAGGAAATAGTTCAATTGGGTTTCAATGGTATTTGTATATCTTTAGTATTCCAAAGTATCTTTGACTCGAAGATAGATCTCGAAAATTTTAGATGGACTAAACATAATTGAAGAATATCGAATTGAGTATTATCATTTTAACATCATTAAGTTGACGTTATAGTACACATCCAAAATGATAGGATGTTTTGGTCTATCTTTGAGGCAAAGATAGCAGTACATGATTCAAGAGAAGCTTCATAAATTTATATTATTTGTGCAGTTCTAATATTTATCTTTGAGTTGAAGATACAAAGGTATATCTTGGAGGTAGTTATGCAAAATATTTATAACATAGTTAAATATTAACTATTGTCAAATATTGACTCCTCTATTCATTGTCTTAATTTGACAATTATCATCGATTCGAGGATATGTCTATCTTAAAACATAGTGTAAAGTATTCAGATGCACAAAACAATTATTGGTGGTCAGAATGATAAAAATATAATTTGTTTAGTAGTTGGATCTATATTTTAGGTAAGTGAATATGATACTCTATATTGTTCAATGGAATCAAGCATGTACTCATATTATATTCTGTGACTCCTATGTTAATGATTAGAAATAATTGGTAATATTTGTATATTTCTTGTACACTTTATTTATCTTTGAGTCAAAGATAACGTTTCAATAATTAATTAGGTGTTTCTTAATCAAAAATTAATTTAAGTGATGTTTATGATTATATTCTATACTTTTCATGATTTAAAGGAGATGATGCAATAGTATTATTCTTTGAAATAGAGACACATCTTTTGTTTCTTGTATTTTGAGTTGAAACAGTGGTTGTCAACAAAATGTATATCACATTCTAAAGGAAATTTATCCTCGACTTGAGGATACCTCCCAATCAGATGCTAATTTTTGTTTTTATCCATTTAGGATGGATACTTCTAGCACAAACGATTTTGCAATTCTGGTAGCAACTTTACCACCAAGGGTTGTAGCTTGTAACTTGTGAGGGAATTCCTCGTGCTTCTTGGAACACCAAATGTGTCACCATTACAAATGAAGTTGGGGTAGATGTGGCAAAAGGTATTTGCCATAGTGTTGATGTTGATTTTGTTGTCGACATGGACAACAAATCTCTTGGTGGCAATCAAGTTGCAATTCATATTGTTGAATTTCTTTCATTGTGAGGCGGAGGTTCCATCTTCATGGATGTGGTCAATGCGGTTTTGGCACATTTCGAGGGTCTACCTCTTCGGGGCTAGTTTGTATGACCACGATCAAACATATATCTATAAGTGAAAGGAAGGTGGGGGAATTTGCTTGTGGAAGGAGACAACAGATGGGCGCCCAAGAGTGCCAAGAGGTAGTCCTTCACCTTTGGCTCCGCAACTCATGCGTTGCTTTGATGAGGTTTGTAAGGGTGTAGATGGGTACATTGCATTTTGGGGTGCAATGGGTAATGAGGACTTGTTGGGAGAGTTTTGGAGGAAGAATGAGCTAGTGAAAAAGTACTGGGAAGGTGTTAGAATTGCTCTAGATGAACCGCTTATGTGGCGTCAGACATTGCGGGATGGATTTTGGCCACATACCATGATCACCAATAAGGTGGAAGACCAATTCCTTGACGATGGCACATTGTGTGAGGAATTCACAGAAGATGCACCTTTTGTCGGTCGTAGACGTGACCATACAGCTCCTTCATTCCTAGTTGGCCGTGATGTATATGCAAGTTATTTTGTCGCAGTGCATCCCGTTGACAGTGATCTTCGTCTATTTTGGCTTACTCGGGCACTTACAAATCCTAATTTGGATCTTGGGCATGTCAATTCCATTCAACTACAGTATTGGACACCTACATCTTTTCAACACATTCATGAGGACACTTATTATGGATGGGACACAAAACAAGGGAATTTATGGTGCGAGGATAAGGCTATTTCCTCAAGTTGGACACATACAAATTGTATCATAACTGCTTGGAAGCCGCGCGTGAGAACAAAGACTTCTAATTCGAGGATCAAAATTCCCAAACCACAAATTGCTATCATCAAATCATCAATGGAGGCCTATGTGTCTGGTGAATGCAATAATGCATCTTTGGCATGGGGATGAATAGTTTGTAGGCATATGAAGTTATTAGTAGTTTTAGGATTTTTTTTATTAGCATTTGAAATTTTTTTTAAAATGGAAAATGGAAAAAAATTGGAATACAATAGAGTGTTTAGAGTTTTAGAAGTTTATAGGTTAGTTTTTTTTAATGTGTCCAAAGAAGAGTCTGAAAAAAAGAAAAAAAGAAAAAACAATCTTTATTTAAAAAAATTAGAAGGAAGAAGTAGATTTTGTTTGTAAATTTCTTTTGTTCATTTTTTGATATTTTTTTATGTTATTTTAGGCTTGGATGTTGTGGAATGTGGAGGTTACACAATTACATAATAAATTTGTGTTGTTTTTCTTGTATTACACTTTGTATTTGGCAGCTTCTTTATTGTATTTCCATTGTCCATGTTTTTGTGTTTTCTAAGGCTAGGTGCACTTCTGTAGTCTATTATTAATAATTTGAGTACTTCTACATTTCTTTATGTTTGCGTGTATGAAAACATTTTCATTCAGATGTTACGGTTAATTACTATTAAGAATGGCTAAAGATCTAATCTAATATGCCTCTTTTGAATGTCTTTCATTTTAGAAATGCCAAAAGAATCTACTCAAAGAGGTAATAAGTAACTATGTGTACTTTGTAATGGACCCATATACCAACATAACACATGGAATTTGTAGTGTGTGAAGTGAAGAGTGTTGCTTTCATTTATACTTATAAAAAATCATCATGCTCTTGACATATGAAAGTCTCAATTTATTGGAATTTTTCAATTTAATGAACCCTTTTGTATACTAAATTTAGGATCCTAATTAAAATAAGACTCCACATTCTC
The DNA here is from genome assembly GCA_963920665.1 of Straminergon stramineum. Lineage (NCBI taxonomy): Eukaryota > Viridiplantae > Streptophyta > Bryopsida > Hypnales > Calliergonaceae > Straminergon > Straminergon stramineum. Next base: position 13,321,794 of record OY987264.1, on the reverse strand, counting down.
TCATTTTAATGAATATGGCCTTAAATTGAATTTGGAGGAGATGTTGGACTTGCCATCATGTAATTTATGTGAAACAATCCATAACAAGTGGCTCCAAAAAGGGGAAACAACTTGTTTGATGTGACTTGTGACGACAATATTCATGCTTGGATGCAAATGACAAATTATCGAGCATACCTTATAGGTCATGCACGTGGCTCTGGTCCATCAAAGAATGAATTGAAGTTGAGGGCTGCCACTCGAAGTAGAGATCCAAAAAAAATTGTTGAAGCACTCAACACTTTATCTAGAGTAGAGGGGCTTGGAAATTGAATACCGCATTTAGAAGGAGAAGATATCTTTGGAAGCACAAAGAGGAAGTTGGATGTACCCATAGGAGATGCTAGAGACTCACATAGACCGAACAAAGTTAATTTCTCTCAACCGCGTGTGCGTACGAGGTCCACAACAATTTCTACTGAGATCTTAGAAGGGAAAGGTAAAGAGCCTAACACAAATATTTCTCCACATGTCACTATTGCATGTGAAAGTGATTGTGATACATCGAAGTGGCACATTGCGAGAATCAACCACAAATCAAATGCAAAATATCACGCTCAATAGTAGGGGTCAAATATCAAGTGCTTTGCCAAAATTGCAAGGGAAAAGAAGGGAATCCCTGCTCCAACATATCGAGGGAGAAAAGTGGATTATGGTACTAAGCAAGAAGTGGTGGTTGACTTTTGGTTTTGTTGGGATGACATTGAACATTGTGTGAAAGGTTCAAAACGAAAGTGAATAATTGATTGGCTAGAAGTGACGGAGATTTGGCATGTTTTTTATCAAGGACACACCTCAATCGGGAAGAAACTCTACTCTTGCAACATGTAGGCTTTCAACTCCAACAATGCCCTACGTTGTCGCCACATCGACTTTTCAACATCTCAAAGATTTTTAGGATTGTCTTATTTAACCAAGCACCACCAAAGAATCCAGATGCGTATCCAACAATCAAGAATAGCTGAACTATTTGAAGGATTGCAAATGCACCAACTACAAAGCAATGGAACAAGTGGGAGAGTGCAGGAAACATTAGAGGGCAACATATGGGAGTGACCTTATTCCTCCAATTGGGACTAGGTGCAATAGTCTCGCTACAGACAAAAGCAGACTATAACAAAAATGTCTACCGAATTTCAATTAGCATGTTTCCCACTTGCACATGCCCTGACTTAACAAATATGGTTGTTTTTGCTATTGGAGGTCGACAACAATACGTGAATTGCAAGCACTTGTACTACTTGTATAGGTACTTCTGCAAGATGGATGTCAATGAAGACAAATTCATTCATGCACCTAGTTATAGCTTCAATGAGTTGAAACTACTTCTAGTTTGAGCTAGAATTATTACAGTTTCCAAATAGGCATGGATTACTTTTCAAGAATACTTCATGTGTATTGTATTCATTTACATATGTTACGATTGAAATGATTTACATCACATGGAATTGAAAATGTCTACACATTTCCTAAGTATTGAAATATGTCTCATTAATGAGGTGTTTTGAAGCATGTTACCGTGAATGATTACAAATTATAATCATAATTTAGTATTGCACACATAACTATGCAATTTTATTTAATTCCATTCATTCTATATTTTTACTACCTACTTCATTTTCTTCTAAATTCATTTTTCTCACTTCTCTTTCTTATTTTTTTTTCAATCTTATTTTTTTTTAAAAGTTATCCTTTACATTCTTTTTCATCTTCTTGTCTTTTTCCTTAACTTTTTTTTAATATCCCTTATACTTCTAATTTGATATTTCTTCATTTCCTTCTTCCATTTCTTCTTCCATTTTCTTTTCATTTACTACCTATTTATGTCCTCACTTCCCATTTTATACTTTCTCTCATTTTTTCTTCCTTTGTTTCTAATTTCTGAGGCTTTCTTTCTATTCATTTAAGTCCTCACTTTCATGGCTTATTTTTGTCATTTCTTTCTAGGACATGTTCTATCTTTTATAGCTCACTTATTCCTATAATTTTCTACAAATTCGGGCAACATATTTACATGTGGCATCAAATTAGAATCACCCCAAAATTAATTCTTATGATTTAAAATTATTTTGTACAACATGCTTACAAATGAGAGTGACATTTCTATCACAATGATTTGTCTTAGACATCTCACCCTAACCTGTCAATTGCCCACTCATCCTTCATGTGCCCTCTTATACTAGCGTATGTTGGAAATTCCTATCTATATGCGATACACGGAAGACACAATTCTCTATATTAATTAGAGTCCGTCAAAAAATTATAATTCACTATTTCCAATGTGACATGAGTTTACTATACATTAAGCGATTGGCATGTTCCCTGCTATAGTTAAAAAATAAATTCTTCGAAGGATAAACAAAATCTTGAAAGTTTGAATGCATAGCCACAAAAAATCTTGAACCATAAAGTATAAAATTTTATCACAATCCACGGTCATAGGGAACACGGTCATAGGTCATAAGATTTACTATAAATAGCAAGGTTTCCTCAATTTTTTCCAACAAAAATGCAAACAAAAACTTTTGGAGAAAAAATTTCCAAAAAATAGGATTTGGGGGCTCACCGCTCACAAGCTCTACACTCGCAGCTCACAAGCTCACCACTCCAAGCTCGCACGCTAGCGTCGTTGATGTGGTCAAATGGAACAAAAGTTTTTCAATAAATTTTCACAGTAATCCAATGTATTTTTGTATGGTTGAAGTTCAAAAAAAAGTTTTTCATTTCCATTTTGAGCAATGCACTAAACAATGGTAGTTATCACTATAAGAAACCCAAGTTTTTTTGGACGTCGTAGAAAACGTAATGGGACATTGACTTTGACATGGAAGTAATCACTTGTAATGTCACCTAAAATTCGTTATAATTGACATGCCAAAAATGTGGAAAAAAACATTGGTTTTGAGCTTGATTTTTTCTAACATCACAAATAACGTGGTCTTTCAATCTCCCTCAAATATGCCATGTGGATGCCACATAAGTGCCACGTAGGCAACGAGAGCCACGTGGTGTTTTTTTCCATCCAGCGTGTCTTTGACGTAGCACCTGATGTGGCATCTCACATGGTGGTGGGAAAAGTGACATGGGATGCCTTCTCAACAAACTTTTATGTTGTTTAAAAATTTTAGTGGTGCTTTTTGAGATGTCAAACTAGACATTTTGGAAGACATCAACTAGTGCATATCCTATTCATAAAGCAAGATCAATAAAAAATAATTATTAAAAATAAAATTAAAAATAAAATGAACAAAAAAATTTTGAATTAAAAATAAATTACAAAAAACTTACCATCTACCATCAAGAGATTTTTTGATGGTAAAATGAACAAATTACTTCTTTGAAAGTTAGTGAGAATGAAGGGTAAAACGGTCATATTTATATCCATTTTCCATCCATGGTGAGACAAAAGATATGGGATAATTAGAATATGGGAATTTGATCTCTATACATGTCGATGTTGTTTTAGATGTCTACATATTTCAAACATTTGGATGTTATTTCAAACATTTTGATGTTTTAGGAGACATCTTATATGAAATACAATTCTTGTTTTCTATATCCCATATGGATTGTTTCACTTCCTACCACCCCATGTTTATAAAAACTAGCTCTTTTTATCCATGATGCACATCCATCCATTTTTCTTTTTTCAGAAAGCGTGCCACATGGCTGCCCTTTCCCTAAATTTTTCATATATGGTCAATGTTTTATCATAGACTGTAGTAATTTTACTAATTTACCAAAAGTCAAAATGGAACTACTTGTTGACCTGGCAATCTATGTTTTGGGGGACATCACAAGAAAACATGACCATGTTTTTCTAACATCACTAAGAACATGTCCGTCTACAATGACATCTACTTGTTTTCCAACTTTGCAACTTACATTTTCCTCAATATCAAACCAAATTCACATTCCTGTAGACGTGTATTGTCCAATGTAGGGTGTTTTAAAAAACATGTTATGTTTTTTGGAAACAACACCAAAAACACAGTTTTCTTATAGTATATTGACAATTTCTCTTAAAAAACACACCTCGTCGTTTGGGGGTTAATTCAATCAATGTGAGAATTTCAATCTTGCAAGGTTCTTTATACTAATTTGGGTGAATTTTAGATGAATTTTAGATGGAAATTGGATCAAAATAGGATGTTGCACTACTTGGAATATAATGAAATGATAAAGACCACATTATTTTGATTTTACCTAAAATATTGTAAACCAACTTAAATATTAGTGTACGTCATAAGTTGACAAAATTTCCAATCAATATGAATGAAAGTCATTATTGTAGGGCATCCTTGTTGAATTAATTAGTTTATTTGGAAAATTTTAAAATTTCATATATAACATTGCAAAGTCTACAAGAAAATTCTACACTAATTTACTAAATTAGCTTATTTGGAGAAAACATAGTATGAAACTACAAATTGAACTTACGATATCCTCACCTTTTTGTAACTCACTAGCCATTTGTCAACAACTAGAATAGAGTTCTTCACAACCTCTCATTGACCCAAATATGTCGTTCATTGATTCTACTGTGGCAAAGCATTTGTTCAAATTTAACACTAGTTTTCAAAAGGAACCAATGGAAGCTAAAGAGTTATTTGAAACAACTAATGAGAGTTGAAGCATTTTGTCTTTCAAGGATATTCAATTAAGGGTAGTCAAGTGTCAATATCAAGTATTTCAATAACCTCAACTTTGAAAATTCTTAGTATATTTACATATTAAACTCTAAAAAACTTCAAACCAATTGCATTTTGTTTTGCTTTCATTTTCTAATATTATATTTTAGCAAATGAAAACTAAAAAACAAAGAATCTCCGAAGAAGGGACGATATAATTGCCATAGCCACCAATTTGTGTCAAATCTTGCCATTCTCAACTCAAAAGCTCGCAAATCATGAAATCAAGTCCAAAAATTCTTGGAAAAACTTGCAAGAAATTGCACCTTTGACGATACGAAGGGAAGGAATGGGAACCGAGTCATGATTCAAGTGACGCAAATGTGCGCAATTGCAGTAAGAATAGCAGCGTGAGTGAGCACAGATTTGGAAGGCGATGAGGGTCGAAGTCGCTGCAGAGCTTGATATGCTTTCGGGGGAAGACCGGCGGTCGGGCGACGCGGAGACCTGGGGAAGTGATGTGCGTCCATCGGTCGGGGGAAGAGTCAGAGCGGCAGACTCGGTTGACAAGGCTGACCAGGAAAACATGTGCCTCCTCTCGTATTCTAACCAGGGTTAAATACCTGCGTGTGCTGATCTCCACTTTAACCCTAGAAGGGCCTGAAAGCCCTTTGTGACCGTATAGTATATTATGTATTTGGTGGTATTTGATCAGAAAAACATTGACCAAATCCTTTTTAGTACAAAGTACATTAATGATCATGACAATATGTAAATAAAAATGTATCATAACTCATCTATTAAACCATAATTGAAGAGATATAAAGCTAAATATGGGTTGTATAGAGAGACCCCAAGGGTCTTTCAAGGGTTAACCTTTTCAAGCTCAAGTATTGGAGGACACAAACAACACAATTAGTTTGGGCCACAATACTGAATTAATAAATTCTACTACTACATTGAATAATAGGGGTATTAAGGGGATCCATACTAATTAATTGACATTTCACACTACATAAATATATACTTTTCTTGTACATCAATAGTTATTGAAGTGTCCCAGGGATGTACATCATGTTTCAAACATCTACAGTTTTCCACAATCAGACCCTTCAATTTTTTTGGTCCCTTAATACCCCCATTTTGTGTATAATTGTTGCAACATTTGCAACAAAGAAAATGTAGTTTGATTGTTTTAAATTTGCTAGGATTGGATTTCAGAATCAATACTACCTAGAATTTTGGGTGAAATTTATAAAAAAACAAACCATACTCACCAATTTGGATGAGGATGTGATAGTGGGTTGTTATGATGTGCACTTAGTAACCCCTGAAGGACCAAGTGATTGAATTCTAAACAATTGATGAGCACAAATTATAATTCCCATCTCACAAAGTCTTGGATTTTTCATTTATATAAATGTTTGGAGATTTTGATATTAGTTCTTTCACGTTTGTATGGGATTGATTTTCAAAACTTTTTTCTCTTAAATATCCTTTGGATCAAGGGTTGTAGGTATATTTAACTTCAAAAAATAGCTTTCTTTGTTCAAAAATTGACTTATGAAAAATGACTTGAATAAATAAATATAACAAAAATATTTTTAAATCACTATAATTAATACTTGAACATGTTGAAGATTTAAAAATTTCTCATATCCAATTATAATCAATTTTAGAAGAGTTTCCATTTTTCCATTTCTAGTTTCTAATTTTATTGAAAATTATCGGTTAGCATAGTGTTGAGTTCACCCACATTGATGTATCTTTGAACAATATGCCACAACTTTTGTTCAAAAATCATCATTCAATTATTCTTCTAAGTTGCATTTCATACCACATCTTCCCAATTTTGGAAGTCTAGATTTTTCCCAATCTTTCAAGAATTAATAATATTTGTATACATATTGGTCTTCTATAGCCAAAGTTAGCATCATATCATTATTGAGCTAGGTTGATTGTGTCCATGAGTAAAAAGAAAGAGGTGGAATATTTTGTCAATTGTTACATATTTAATAAGAATGGTATGACCGTGAAGCTCTCTCCACTCCAACCAACCCCTAACCATGTTTTGCAATGTGAATGTAGTTGTAGATAGGATTTGAAAAACTTGGATTTAGAAACCTAGAATCAATGCTATAGTCTTTGTCCAAAGGACAGAACCAACAAATGAAAATCCAAGGTTAGAAAATGGGCTTTTTAATTTTCTAAATCTTTAGGCTAAGTTTTGAAGAAAGTAGGAACTCAACAATAGGCATGATAATTTTGTATATAATAGTTCCAAAAAAATCAACTACAACCTTTAATGACTCCCTAAGATACCTCTCATTCATTGATGAATACCATTAAAAAAAAATTATCTATATTGTAAGTTTTTGTTATATTGAATTGTGAACAATGGTCATGAACAATTTGGAAACTACATTAATTGCATAAGTACCACATCATGACATAAATATCAATAGGATTTGAAATAAAAAAACATGAATTTCACTTTAGAAACTAATAGTTGATTACAATAACTTTCAAAATTTTAATGTTGTTTAATAATGAGGGAAATGATATTTTTCTTATAAAAAAATATTTACTTTTTCTTATTTGGAGTGTTCTAAGTAATTTATGTCAACTCCTACAAATACAAAGGTTACCTTTTTGAACATGTCGGTGTGTAGAAAAGTTATAAAAGTAACTTAAAGTTGTATGTGCTAGTATAAAAATGCATTGAAAAATTCATTTCAATCCATGGATTTGTACTAAATCAACTAATATAACAACATTTTTAAACTATTGTAAAACTAAAACAACTATTTGTGTTATTTTAATAACTTTTAGATTTATCACAAAGTCATGATCTAAAATGGAATTTTTAGTATCTATTGTACTATAGTTGGCATGCATGAATGGTGCTTTATCCATGAGCCAATGGGACCTTAATTGTCCTTCAAGACCCAAGTTACCTTAGTAGAATAATATACTTATTACTAACATCTACAATGAATAATTCAATAAATATTTAATTTTATTCTTTATTTTTCTTTGAGATAATTTATTTTCTTTTTAATTTTAATTTAAGAATTATAATTTTCCAATAATTTCAACTCCCACTACTAAAAGCAAGTAGCTAGAAGCTATTAACATTGTCTCACTTTTCAAGTAACGGCCTACTCATATTTACTCACATAGAACTTCTCACATACTTTTGTCCATACAAAGCATCTTCATGTTTTAGTTCAAAGTGAATAAATTTTGATTACCTTAATTTCTCATTATCATCAATTCACTCTGAATTAACTTCAATGCAATGCAAAATGGTTAATTTTTGCAAGAGAAGTATCAATGTAGTTGGTATTGAGGCCATCATGAATTGGATTGGGCATGTATTAAGCCGGACATTGAGTGGTAGAAGCCCTACAATAGCTATTTTTTTGACGTTGATAAGCATATCAACATGTTGAAATAGAAAGTCCTAGGCAACATCCTTCTACAAAATTTTAAAAAATCACATGAAGTCTAAAAATTATTATTTTTCAATGGTATTAAACACTGTCTCTTTCTTATTGCTTGTCTACCACTGAAATTTATTCCTACATTCCCTGAAAAGCAGTACCATGCTGCACTAGTCATTTAGCCTACAATTAGGTAGTTCACCTCTAAGTGTGCTAATCAGAAGGAAAACAAAATTTCAAAGTTGCAAGACTCCACCAAAAGCCAGTGGCAAGGTTGACACCTAGGACCCTTTTTTTTTCCCATCCAACAATGGGCATGAAATTTCTAACCCTGGCATAGTGGAAAGTTTCCAAAGTCAAACAAAAAGACCCACCACGATGGTACCATGTTTGTAAAAAAAACAAAAAACAAAACAACCTTCAATTCTCTCCAAGCATTTTTTTGAAACATATGGCCTTCAAGGGCCGCAGTTAGACTAACACCACTCAACAAGGCAACCCGGTTTATTTTACTAGGAATTACATGCCTTAGGTATCCATACTAGGAACAAGTGGAGGAATAGACCCCGTCCCCATGTGAACAAAGCAACACGAGGAGCCCCCATGTGAGCAATGACAACACGGGGAGTTGAATAGAAAACCACATGGGTTCCATAAAAGTCCCTTCTCCTTGGCTTTCACCCAAGGTAAGCTTAGTTTAAGGTCATTATGGACCTTGTCTCAAAATTTTGAATGATAAAGAAAGAAAACCAAAAGGGAAACTTTGACAACACTTTTGGTGTGAATTGGTGAGAAGTGAGCAGCCTCATACGCATTGGTTTGACCAAAAGAGTCCAAAGTCCACAATAGTCACTAACTACAAGACCAGTAGTAAGGACCCACAACAAACACTCAGATACCGACTTTGACTTCCGTCCGTCCAAAAGAAGACCGTGGTCAAAACAAGGATGAATGAAGAGTTTCGTTCATCCATCGATAACGACGTCCGTCGGACGACTAGAGATCGTTCATCCATCGCCCGCCTTTGGGATTCTCTCTCTCGCTTCCGTTTCGGCATTTGAACTTCCACGCCTGCCATTGCTGCTGCTGCTGGAATTTCTCCATTGCAAGTGCTTTGCCGAATTTCTGCTGCAGCTCTGATAGTTTACAGGTGCGATTCTCGTTCTTCGGAGACCAGTTGCGGGATTTCATTTTCGGAATTCTGTTGTTCTTCTTTGCGGGAATCATCGTTGTCTAGGAGAAGCTCTTGCGGAATGCTACTCCGTCTGTCTGATGACTCATGCACTAATTTTGGCCCGAGCTTCATGATGAGTTGTGTATTCAAGTTTGAGCTGTTGTTTTACATGTTCTAACACGGAAAGATTGTATTAATTGCTGTGCTAGTTTCCAATTCTGCCTGTGCCGATTCCTATCGGCAGGCACGATTTCTGTTGGCATTGACTGTGAAGTTTGGTTTCATGATCTGGTGTTAGTATTGACTGCGGAGGGGATTTGGTGACTTGTTTCTCGAATATAGAATTATTCTGGAATACATTGTTTTTATACTAACGGTGAGAATTATTCAAAGAAGTTGGCTTAAGATTTGCATTTTCCTTTTCTCGGGATGGAAGGAGTATGGCCACTGGAGATGGAACAGAGAGTGAATTTTTGCTAGCATCGAGGATCGTGTAGTGAATTTCACTTTCCTGTGATGTGCACACAGGATCCATCATTTGAGTGGACATGACGACATTGCAGTCGCAGCTCATGCAGGGGACAGCAATAGCATCCTCCTGTCCTCGCTCAAGGGCTAGGGATTCACAGGGGGCTCTCTCCCAGGCTTGGTTCACGGGGAACCATTCTGAACAGTGGCATAGCAGCGCGTATACTCTCTCAACCGGGTCTGATTCTGAGCTTAATCGATTCTGGTCCTGGTTGTCTTTGTGACTTTCAGTGATGCATGAGAATATAACACCATGTTCATGATAATGTCATATGGCATGTGAAAATGCCGCACTTGATATTTGAGATGTGTCGACTTTCGAGAATTGTAACGGACCCATAGTAGTTTTGGGTACTTTGGGTGCTTTTGGTACATGAACTACAAACACCAGGGATCACTTTGTACATCTAAAAACAAATTATACGCAATGATTTTTGGTTGCCCGTGAAGCACAAGTCACATGGTTTTCACGAATATGGTGTTATGTCCTAGTCTCTTTTAGTTTGAGTTTCATAAAAATTGAGGAGAAAAGATGTTTTTTTCTATCCTCCTGTAATGTATTTACTGGCTCAGTGGGGGTTCAGTTGGCCACTCTGGACTAGGTTTCCACTGTATCCCTAAGCACCTAATGCTGACTAATGCACCTAATGTGGTTGAAAGTGCAGGGAGCAGAGTGGTGTGAAGCAATCTGCAGTCATGACAGTGTCTGCCAGTAGTAACGGTGCAAATGGGGCTTCACCTCCAATCGACACTACTATAAGCCCCAGAGTAGCAGCCTTGAAGCCATCCAAGACCATGGCTATTGCAGATGCAGCCACCGCTTTGGTGGAGTCTGGTGTTCCTGTGATCAGACTAGCAGCTGGGGAACCAGACTTTGACACCCCGAAGTCAATAGTGGAGGTAAGTAGCAGCCTCAATTAAGAGTGCTCTTGTGCATTTGGGGGATGGTCTAGTGGTATTTCGGTGAATGATCTATCTGTGGATTATCGGCGCTGTTATGCGAGTCCGATTCAGTTTGTGATTCTTGATCCAGGCGGGAACTAGAGCAATCCAAGAGGGCTTCACTAGGTATACTCCGAATGCGGGCACACTGGAGCTTCGGAAAGCTATTTGCCACAAATTCCAAGGTGTGCGCTCCGGTCCCGGTTGATTCCTATTGTTTTCTATCCATCATGCCTCTTAATCTAGTGCGTTTTTTCCGTAAATTAGAAGAAAAATCATCTTATGCCTGCTCGGAGTTTTTTCCCTGATATTTTTATAAATTACAGAGGAGAATGGATTGTCTTACAAGCCTGAGGAGATTCTGGTGAGCAATGGGGCCAAGCAAAGTAGCTTGCAAGCTTTACTTGCGGTGTGTTCACCGGGTGATGAGGTACTATCCTCGCTGATGACCATTGTGTGCAAATTTTTCAGAAACCAATTCGAGTTTTTTTCTTTGATGTTGTGGACTTGGGGATATTATGATCGCCATTGACAATTCTGACACCGGGGCTCTGGCATCCTTTGAACTGCAGGTCATTGTGCCAGCTCCTTTTTATGTAAGCTACCCTGAAATGGCGCGATTGGCAGATGCGACTCCTGTCATTCTTTCAACTTCAGTGTCGGAAAATTTCATAGTGAAGCCAGAGGCACTTTCTGCCGTATTGACCGAGAGATCTAGGGTCTTGATCTTATGTTCCCCGTCAAATCCGACTGGCTCTGTTTACACTCTTGAAGAGCTGGAGGCCATTGCTGCTGTTGTTGCGAAGCACCCACGTTTGCTGGTATGGCGTTGATGTTTCCACCGCACCCTCCTGCCGGTTTTGTTTATAAGTTTAGTCGATGAATCAGAAGATTTTCTTGTTTGTATATTGTATTTAGGAACGATGTCAGAGAATGCAAGATTCCTTGCTGATTTACAGCGTTTAATTCTTCAAGGAAATAGGGCTCTCTGAGAAGCCTTTGAAGCCTTTGTGCAAGCCTTGCTGAAGTGCAGATATATCATTGCAGGTGATCGCTGATGAAATTTACGAACACATCATCTACTCTCCAGCAAAACATCACAGCTTTGCAGCACTACCAGGAATGTGGGAACGCACCCTCACAGTGAATGGATTTTCCAAGGTAAACTTGCGTGCGACTGCAGTCACGGCGTAGGGATTGAGGAATGTATAAGGAACTGCACTTCAATGAAATACTCTAGGACAGTATTTTCATTGAAGGGTAATAGCTTTTGGGTTGTAAGAAGTCTGCTAAGGAAGTGTTTTGTTTCAGGCTTTTGCTATGACAGGGTGGCGGTTGGGCTATTTAGCAGCTCCGAAACATTTCTTGGTTGCCTGCAATAGAATTCAAAGCCAGGTAACTACCTGATCTCCGTTTTCTGAGCTTCTATTGATCATCTGCGAGTCTGTCATGCATCTGATTCCTGTGGCACCAGTTTAACAGGAATGTTGGAATTTGCGATTATCTTCGAAGCAACAGGTTGTGGCGTCCTTTTTCGTAGTTCTTGCTCGCTAGTTCAGCATTTATTGGTGATCCAAAGAAGCAATAAAGGTCATCATTGTGATGTTGAATCTGGTGGTAATGAACGAAGATACCGGTATATTGGCTTTAATCTCTTTCCTACGAATTTGTCTGCAGTCAACTTCTGGTGCAAGTAGTATTGCACAAAAAGCTGGAGTAGCAGCTTTGGCTCTGGGAAAGGCAGGAGGTGAGGACGTAGCAACAATGGTGAAGGCTTTCAGGGAACGAAGGGACTTTCTGGTGCAACGTCTACAAGCTCTTGATGGTGTCATCCTTCCATACCCCCAGGTACCAAACCAGTCGAACAATTTTGCATCAAGATTAGTGGTCACACGAAAGTTTCCGTGTAAATTTGTGCATTACTGGCTATTTACAGCAACAGTGAGAGTTGAAATATCTTCTGCTTATGTCGCTGTGTATTGGAGACTCGTATCATGATGACGACATCGCACAAGAAGGGTGTAGATGATAATTTAATTACATTTCTTGAGAAGCACTGTGAAATGGTTTCAGAAATCTAAGTTCCTCAACTCCCTGATTTAGATTTTAACCGAGTTCTCATAACCTTTCCTCGCGATTGTAGGGAGCTTTCTACTTGTTTCCAGACTTCAGTGCGTACTTTGGAAGTTACGCCGAAGGATTTGGAACCATTTCTGATGCTGAAGCTTTGTGTCGTTTCTTTCTAGAAAAAGCTAAGGTAAACATTCTGGAACTTTTCTGCGAGTTCTATGAACCATCCCTCCTCCCACCAGTATGTTGAAGGCTTGTGCCTCACTGCAGTTGAGACAAAGAATCTCTTGATAGCAATGAGACAATGTATGCAAAGCCTCTTCGAAAGACCCGACATTTGCTCGAGTATACAGGTTTCCAACTGCCTATGTCCTTTTCTAAGACCTATGGCTTGCAGGTAGCGCTAGTACCAGGAGACGCTTTTGGCAATGGTGGATGCATTCGGATTTCTTATGCAGCGTCCATGGAAGAACTGAAAACAGCCATGCAGAGTATTGAGTCTGTTATGTCTCTGCTGAAGCCCGCAACAACTGCCTCCCTTTCAAAGTAAACCTCAACTGCTGGTATGCAGGTATCCCTTAATTGAGGTAACGAGAGTAGGAGGTATTAATGATCGAATTTGAGAACTCCAAGTAGAGAGGTAGGCTAGCTCTAGTAAAGCTCAAGGTTACTTATTTCCAGAACTTCATATTCTGTCATAATTTCAGGCATTCTGTCGTTCTGCTACAGAAGCGAGGAGTTTGCACCCAATGAGAAGTCCACACTTGTGGCAAGGATCACATTAAGCGAAGTCATAATTGAATACTACTGTAGTAGTATTCTATTTACCTCTGAAATGCTAGACTCCCTAGAGTTTCTAGCCACCTCTCTCTGACTGGGTCATGAAGTCTAGATTCCGCCATCATGGTAACAGTATATGCTCTTACTTTCCTTCCAATCATTTTACTGTTAAATGATGCTTTTACAATTATTTTAATTCTCTTGAAATCAAAATCAAAATCAAAATCGCCCAGAACATTGGGGGTGTCAGACCTCACTAGGGGACAATTCTTGCTCCGCAATTGCAAGTTTGTTACCAAATTGGGAACAGCATGATCCTTCTTTCCTCAAATTGCTTGTGAACTCGTAGAACTTTGAAAAACAATTCTGAAATCGCCTTTTTCTGCAGGCTACAATTCTGACACCCTTCATTAGTAAAGAGGCCACAAATCAACCATTGAATCAACCAATTTTATCAGAATGGAATAGAATTACAAAAAAGTAAGTTCATTCATCAACTTCTTTGTTTTCTGAATGTCTTGAATGTCTGAGCTATTCAAATCCTAGAGTCGGCCTCAAAAAGCTGACGAAGACTCTACAGTCAGCCAATCGTTCACCAATGCTTAGCTCTGCACTGAAGGGGACGAGGCTTTGCATCGATAGAAGGTAAAATCTAAATTGAATGTGAGGAAGTTTCAATGTGAGGATGTTTGCGTAGGCCCTTCCTCAAACACCAAGCCAGTTCTCCAGTCTCAGAGTCACTCATAGTGTAGCTGCTTGTTCAATTCAGGTGCCTCCTAAAAATTGCTCACAATTTCTAAAATTTGAAGGGGAAACACATAGAAATCGAAACTGTTGTCCAAAGACTAACAGTCAGATCTCATCTGCTTCTTTCGACATGAATGCCCACAATGGGGCGACTAGCAATCCTGTCCAGGTCCTGCAACATCAGTTCAGGAATTTTCTGGCGAATCATCATAATATCAACTTCAGGGGTGTTGAGGGCACGAACAGATGAATAAGGGTTGCTGCATATTATGGGAGGGTCATCTTTCAAGTAGCAACTCGCAGCTGGTGCTTTCCATGGCACAGGGGTTAGGAGAGCTCTGGGTCCTATCAGCATATATTGCTGCAAGTGCTTGCGTAAAGCCATGGAAATATGTCCTGGTTTTCCTGCAAAACAAGCAAGAGACCGAAATTTGAGTCAGTCACCAAATGATGCTTAAAAAAGGTCATGTTCCATTCAGAAAACGCATTCATGTCCAGCAGGGCAGTGGTAGTATATCTCAATAGATGTACCCTTAGATTCAAGAAAGTTATTAATGGTAATTTCAAAGAACTTTAGATCCATACTAAGATCAATACGTTAAATTGATGTCAAGCCAATGTTGACTTCATGTTCCGTAAGCTTGATTGTTGGCCAGTATAATAGCAAGTGACTGCCAAGGACACTACCATCACACTAATATTAACACACTATCAGCATTAGACTATCATTACTTCAGGTGAGGATTATATGAACCTAAATGCCAATGAACACTAAATTCTTTGTCAATCTAATGAGTGGGCTCTCCAGAGATGTGGGAAAAGGAAAAGACAAGCACAGAGAGGAGAAGGGCAGCAATACCATTCCCAATAGGTTTGCCGTCCCACTGCACAACAGGCAAGATAGTCACAAAACTACCGAGAAGCATCATTTCCGCAGCCTTCTTCGCTTCTGTCACTGGGATTTTCGCCAACCTTATACCCTTCAGACCTGGTATTGCATTCTCCTGCACAAGCTCTGGCACAAGATGAAGCAATCGTCGAGCTGTGCAGCCTGGTAATATGCTATCAAATGGAGGAAGTAGTACCTCACCCTCGTTAGAGACAAAACCAATGTTCAAATTATTCCCCTCAGCTACATTGCTTTCCTCATCCAACCAAATGCCGGCTTGTGCACCTTTCTCTTCTGCCTCCATCAAGGCTAATGCATTCGGCAGGTAGTTTGTGGATTTCATAGTGGCAAAAACTTTGGGTTTGATGGGCACAGTGGACGTGACCGCCTGCAAATGCCAGAAAAAACAGTTGACTTGCCTCAAATTGCACCAGTTAATGAACTTGACGCAAAGTTTTATATTGACTTCAACCACAAGCATATGACCCCAAAGTGCCCACAATGACAATGTCTATAGGAGTTGAATTAAAACATTCAGAGAGCTTGAAGGAACGTAGCAAAACGTACCAATAGAAAGAAGAAATCTTCCCTACATTTTTGAAAAGGAGAAAATGTTTTTGGAAGTTGCAATTGTCAACTATATTAGCTTCCAAAGAGGCCCTTATATTTTCAGTTCGGGCTCTTAATGGTTAAGTATTGAATTTCAGTAGCATCAATACTTGGGGTTAAGCATCAACTGCACCAGTTGATGGACTTGACGCAAACCGAACATGCTACGGTTGCAGTTCCAAATTTCAGGAGTACGTCAATTGCCCTGAAAGTCCTGTGAGTATCTGAAACCCAATAATTAAGAGCCTCAATTCAAGCTAAGAAACTGCGACCTAAGTCATGGGCAAATTCCTATTTGCGTAGTTCGACTGAATGAAAGAACTCCAGTAAAGCATGTACCGTGATTTCAACAACTGGCTCATTGCCATCGAAATTGATAGGGCTCCTCTCCATTAGGCATGCGAATAGTGATGCCTCTTTGCAGTTCGTAGTAGACAACTCGAAATCCCCTCGCCCGGCCGACAACCAGAAACGCAGAGTCCCATCTTTGCAGCGACCAGCTGCTACAGTTTGGATCAGAATTTCTCGTATGGCTGCTCGATTGAAGGGCGGAGTAATCTTTGCTTTCGCTGCTGAATCAAGAAAGCGGTTCAGATGAGTATCAAGCTCGTAGAGATTCCTGCATGAAACAGTACAGCACTTTCACTATTATCAAAACCTGTTTTCAAGTCTATAAATTAAGCTTTCAACTCCACATCAGAAGAATCAGCATACTGAAGTGCATGACTACATCATAATGTAGAATTGGATGAAATCCAGGTGACTACCCGTTCACGAAGCTTGTGGTGTCAAAAACAGAGTGACCTCTATGCACCATATGATCATCCAGTGGTACCACCATGGCTGCAACATCTGTTGTAATGGCACCGACAATACTTGAGTACATTGATCGCAGTAGTTTATATCTCGACGCACTGGCTTCGCATTGCAGTCTACGAATAATCTGCCCCACAACCATCAGCCGTCCGTAAATACTAAAACAGATTGCAATTTACTTTGCCACCCTAACAGACAAGCACTCCTTCCCTAAACGTCCCCATCGCAGATGCTTCGACAAGTCTCTCTTCCAAGTAAGCACTGCCTATGTAAAACTGAAATTCATAAAACCCTCAGGTGTTCAAATTATGCCCACGATACAAGAAAGCGAAATGGATACACCTTCATAGTGGAGACAGTCTAACCTCCTGAAGTCCAAGAACCGGGATTCTGACATTTGAAGAGTCATGTGTTAATGTTCCTGCTTCCTCGCAAGCCCTGTTCACCAATCAACTCAAGAAATTCCTGTTGGCAACTTATAAAATCCTATAGCTCCACAGATGCGAACACACACTCCTGACCCTACGTAATCTACTGCGTTCACTTCTCATTCGCAGAATTTCCCAAACGGCCCATCACAGCAAAAGCGCTAACAGAAAGCATTCCCGACTCTTTATTCTTCGAACGAAGGAAATAACCGTCTACATTGTAGACAATGCTAAGCTTCAAAAAGATGCAAGAACAATGAGAAGAATCTAGCTCAACTTACAATACTACAGCATTACCAATTTACGAACGCATCAAGCAAATACAGAAATTCAAACGGATTGTGAGAATGTTGCAATCCCCAGTACACCATTTAACGAAATGCACAACCCAAACCAACCAAAAGCATCCATCTCAAAAATAAGACGAAATCCTAAGCCCTAATCAAGAACAGGGGCAATGCAACAGTAACCCCAAATTCACCAAACTGCGGCGACAAACGTCACTAACATCGTTTAATTTCGCTGAAACCAAGGAAACCACGGTGTCACCTGTCCTCACAGACACGCGAGCCGGCAGCAGCGTCACAGTCCATCGTCATAGCTGCGGGGAATCGTTTCAGATGCAGAGAATCATGTCGGGCAGAGAGACTATTCAAATGGTTACTGTAATAACTTGTACTCCGTATTTCTTTCTACTGTTTCCGAAAGCTTCGCCACCATCGTCGTTTCTTTTGGGATTGTGAATTTGCACGAGGACGATGGGAAGGAGGACAACGAATCGAGAGTATTTTTTTGTGGGTGGGTGGGTGGGTGGGGTGGCAAACCACTGCCGGGAAATGCGCCGTTAGTTTCCTGGGCGGATTGTTTTCCGCAATCCCCTGCTATCGGGGAAAACTGTCGTGACCGGGGATTCCGGATTTGCAGGGATTGTTATTAACTTAGTGCAGCTGCCAAGTTGTGAAGTTGCGACAATCGTGGGTGCGAAGTTGCGACAGGAGCTGCACGTGGGGACCAAGGATTTCGGAGGAGGTTTGAAGCAAACTGAAGCTTTCCATTGATGAAGATAAGTGTGATCGCACAAACAACATTCGTTGCATACTCGTAAGAGCATCGCCACGAGTAGCACTCCATTTGACCATGGCTAGAACTCTTAGAAGTGAAGTGGCGAGGAACTACCCACCTCGTGAGATGTGGCGGGCAGTGCATTCAAGACAACTACCCCTAAACCCCTCACCGCCGAAGGGGACGAAAAGTGTCCTCAGGTCAAATTCAAAGTCCTGTAACTTTTGCATCAGATTCCCGAATCCAATCAAACTTGTTGGAAAAGTTGCGCTCTCTCTTCTAGTTTGTGTGGTAAAATTTTCAGATCAATCCAAGATTTTTGGAATTTTTGGAAGTCAATTGAAGTTCGTAAGTTCAATTTCAGTTCACCAAACTGCATTTGATGGTTGCAACTTTGGGGGCTTGTATCTCCTTCATCCAATGTTTGTTTTCAATCAAATTTGTTGGGTTATGTTCCCCTGAAATTCTAGTTATTGTGGTAGAATGTTCATGTCAATCCAAGTTGTTTTGAATGTCCGGGAGCAATTCGAAGTTCAAAATCCCGACATTTTTGGATTACAATGAACTTCAACAGCTTGTTTCTTCTTCATACAATGTTTGTTTCCAATAATTTTTCTTGGGAAAGTTGCAAATACTATTCTAGTTTTTGTGTATAAAATTTCATATCAATCCAAGAAGTTGTGAGTGACTGAGAAGCATTTTAGTAGAAGGTTCAATTTTTGATGTGTTTTTTGCAACTTTTCTTGCTGTTTTTTTACATTTCAAAGCCATTTTGCAAACACAATGTGTCAATTAAATGATATTTTTTTCATCAATGTGTTGGTATGCTGATTTTGAATCACTTATTAGTTTAAAGTCACTTCATTTGAGTAGATTTAGAAACCGAATTTTGCCTCCAAATGTGTTTTGGGGAAAATTTCAACATCCTTTTTCAACACTAAAACATTATAATCTTTCAATCTGTGCAGTCAAATGACACAAAATTTGTTGCAAGCCATCTACAACAAGTGCACTATAAGATCGTATGGTTGAGATCTCTATAACTTATTAAAATTTATATTTATAATACTTCAAAAGGAATGCTATTTTTGGAGCCGTTTGGGCCTTTGGCGGTGAGGGGTTAAAATCCTTGCTAAAGTTCTCTCCTTTCTTCTCACACCTCTCACTAACCTCCCCATTTTCTACTAAAGATCTCTTTAAATGTAATGGTGGGTGGGGAAACTTTGCATGGGGTGCTAGAAGTGCTATAGTAGAACCACCCATTACTAGCTACTTAAGCATTTTGTGCATGATCTCGAGTAGTAGAAGGCAATGTTAATTTTTCCACATGTAGAGAGATAGAAACGATGGGCATTGTTAAATTTTCATAATTTTTTTCCTTAAATTCAAATTGTTATAAATTTTAGAAGCCAAGAGTTGGCTTGCACCCATCCCCAATACATAGATTTTTCCATCACTACTCATGTAAAGACTAATTTGGCTCTCAAAACAATACATGTGTGATAGCTAAAAGATGGTGGAAAATCAAGAAACGAATGGTCACTTATCAATCATCTCTTTGTTGAATATCCCATTATCTATATATTGACCATAGGGCCTAGCAGGTCATGGGTGGTTCTACCATATTAGTAATTGCACTTTCATGCGGACCGGATGGGTGGGGAGGGATACAATAAGAATTCCACACATACTAGATTCCCTCAAGATTGACTAGTTTCCACCAATGGGTTTGTCCACCAATAAGTTATAAGTGAAACATGGGGGCTTTCTTTTCCACTTTCCCACCCTCAACAAGACAAGCGGTTGAGCCTATTTTGTCTTATTACTTGGATTAGGCATAGAATTGTCCACCGGGCTCACATGTAAGTTGGTCCTAAGGTCATAGTCCAAGTTGACCAAGTTCATGTGAGTGTAAAATTTCCTACTACAAGGGCCCTCCATTGTTGAGCAAATTTGGGAGTGATGGAAAGAACGACCCAACTTTTATTATGATGTATAGAGCCATTTTTGTCTACATAAGCAAGGGAAGACTAGAGTGGTGTTGCCAAAGCCTAGTCACAAGAGTAGTTACAATATTCTAAGCAAACAACAAGAAAGGGAGGGATTCCCTTACATGCCACTTTTTTGGCAAATGATATTGTATCAAGTTACTATCATCAAACTTGTCAAATTTTTAAATTTTCTTTTTTGCAAGTGAACGAGGATTTCAAGGCACCAAACCTACTTCATTTGGATATTCCATGCAAAAGTTATAAATGGTCAAAGTTTTGTTTTGGTAGATATTCTAAAATTATTTTTTCAATGAAGGTAGATATATATTGATGGATTGGAGAAGATGGTGCTTTAATTTGGGTTAGTGGCACCTTTGGAAGGCCCTACCTTACTTGCATCTAAAACCAATTGTTCAATATTTTAACCCACTTTGGACTGAGAGACTAAAAGTGACCTATACTAAATGACTTTGAAGGAAATTTTAGAAACAAAAAATGTGACAATTCATCAAAGAATTTGATGGTCTTTGGCTACGTACCTTGGTATTAGGGGTGTAATCTTCTAGGTAAACCTTGAAAGGATTGGCCTATGACCATGTTTTCAAATTTCAAAGTCCTATTCATGCTCCCATCATGCAACTAGATGTGAATGAAATTTATTTTATATATTTTCAAGTATGCAAATCATTTTATTGTGTCATTTTAAAATGAGAAAATCAACACTCCATGTTTATAGGCACAAAGTTATAATTGGGATAAAATATGGAATTTTGTGAATTTTTCAAATTTTTAAAGTGAAGTGAAAACTAGACTTCATAAGCTTAGTTTCCTTAATTGGGATATAAATCAAAAAAGATTTTGTATGTCTAAAGTTCAAATGAAGAGAAAGGAGTAGAAGTTATTACTACCTACTTCTTGATTGGTGGATTTGACAATTTCATATATAGGAAAGCCAAAACATATCACAAAGAAAATAAATCCAACACAGTTCTTCGAAAATGAATTCAAGCAACATTTCCAAATAAATTTGGATGAAAACATGTTTTTTTCTATCATTAAGACTTCACAAAAATTTGAAAATTTGAAAATGAACAATCAAAGGTATTAGCAATTGAGAATCATGAATTAAAAAACATTCAAAATACATATAATGTACATCATGAATTTTTAAATTTTTCAACTATATGGTGCACTTGAAAACATTTTGTGCATTCATTAATGTATACAATTTGTAGATTTTTGACTATTCATATTTTCATATTTTCAAGATTTGTTTAGGGTAGAAAGTTGGGAATGGATGCTTGTACCTTCAATATGCATGGAGAATTTTTTTTTCAAGTTGACATATGGTGAGATCTAAAAAACAAATTAACCCCTAAAGGACCAAGTATCCATTCTATTGACACTTGAAAATTCAAGTAGGATCCTACAAACTCAATTTTGGTTGGATGTTCACAAAATTTTGACTCAAGGTATAAACATATAGTACCCTCCCTTTTCTTAATATTATTTTTCCAATTCAATGCCCAAATAAGAAGTTATGTTGTCCAAAATATTTTTAGCAATTTGGAAATCTTTGGGGCATCTTTTCCGAAAAACCTCATAGAATTTTGAAATTTGGCATGTATATAAGAAAGAAAATGTGTCAAAAAATTTCCCCAAAATATAAATTTTAGTTCTCAAATCCGAACTCAAATCACATTCTAAGAAGAGTCAAACTTTGTTAGCTATGTCGGGGCGGTTATGAGAAAAAACATTTTCTTCTAAATTCAAGTCCTATTATCTTGCAATTTATGGAGTCAAAGTATTTGAAATTTTCTCTACATGTTCCAAATGTTTGTCTCTAACTTTTCATCATTTGGATTTCAAATAAAAAATTTCCTCGTTGCACAATAAATCATCAAAAAATGATTAGTGTATTGCTCAAAGTCTACTAACCCTATTTTGAATGAATGAAAAAAAGGTTGTTTTGCTCACATTAGAAGAGATTCAAGTACCTTGGAATACCATTTCAAGATAGTTCCCGTGCTGGAAAAAGCCAATGCCGGCCAAAATCTAAAAATAAATTAAAAAAAGATTTAAATTATTAAAATATTAAAAATATAAATAAAGAATATTTATAAAATATTTTTTTTACAAAAATAAATTTTCATTATTATCTAATGTGGCCGTCGTCTAGCCACATCAACCAACTGCTTTGGTAGAGTTCCTACAGTCCAAGAACTTATAGAAACCTGCGGTCCTCCAAAATAGTTGAATCCTTCTCATGCTTCAAATATTCTAGTCTTTCAATCTATGCAATCAAATCGAATGAAAGTTTTTCAATAAATTTTCATAGAATTCCAATACACTTTTGTATGGTTAAGTTCAGAAAAAGGTTTTTAATTTCCATATTGGTTAATGCACTAAACAATGGTAGTTTTTGACAATTTCTCTTGAAAAATACACCTTGTCCTTATGGGGTTAATTCAATTAATATGAGAAATTCAATCATGCAAGGTTCCTCACACTAATTTGGGTGAATTTTGGATGAATTTTAGATGGAAATTGGATCAAAGTAGGATGTTGCACTACTTGGGATATAATGAAATGGTAAAGACCACATTATATTGATTTTACCTAAGATACTATAAACCGTCAGCTTAAATATTAGTGTATGTCACAAGTTGACAAGATTCCCAATCAATGTGAATGAAAGTCACTGTTATAGGGCATCCTTGTTGAATTAATTAGTTTTTTTGCAAAATTTTAAAATTTCATAAATAACATGACAAAATTTACTAGAAAATTCTACTCTAATTTGCTAAATTAACTTATTTGAAAGAAAACATAGTATGAAACTAGAAATTGCACTTAAGATATCCTCACCCTTTTGTAACTCACCATCCATTTGCCATCAACTAGAATAGAGTTCTTCACAACCTCTCACTGATCCAATTATCACTAGAAGAAAAAAGCTTCTACCACAATTGACTCATATGTGACTATGTGTCCTATACAACTATCCTACTACTGTAGTAATCTCTATTTGCACCAAATTCTTACATCATTGTTTGGTGTCATTGTTGTACATCAATAGTACAATGTTTTAGTTGCAAAGTAGTTGTAGAATGAAGTGAATACATTGTCTTAGTTGCTTAACAATCATAGAATGAAGTGTAGGATTACAAGAGTTGTAACAAAGTTCAAATTCAAAATGAATGTGAATTATTTTCCATCTAATATTCATCATAGTTGTTGATGCCAACAAGTCTATGCTCCATGTTAATTTGCAATAGCAAAAAACAATTAGGAAACAACTAGAAAGCAACTACAATCGTAAAATGAGGCTAGTTGTTTTCTTGTCAATTTCTAGTCATTTTTAAGTCAATTCCTAGTTGTTTCCTAGTTGTGTCAAAGTCGTTTTTTAGTCATTTCCTAGTTGTTTCTAAAGTCATTTTTTAGTTGTTTATTAGTTTTTCTTAGTTGTTTCCGAAGTCACTTTTCAACTATCATATATCAATTGTACCACATCAATTGTGAAGAGTACCATTAGGTTGGACATATAAGACATGTAAGTTGTTAAATTCTAATGCATTTAATTTTGTCAATAGAATTCAAAGATTTCTACATTTTATAGATTTCTACATTTTGTAGATTTTTATAATTTATAGATTTCTACAGTGTGTAGATTTCAAGTTTTCTACATTCTATAGAAATAAAAAAACATTTAAAATCCAAAATTTTTGAAAGCCTATGAAATTTAGAAATTGTAAAATTTTCAAAACGAATGAAATCTATTAAATATCAATATTATAATTTTTGAAATTAAAAAAAGATAGATCTGAAATATGCAAATCTATGAATCATTGAGATTAAAATTTCAGAATCTACAAATCTACAAGTCCTAGACAAGTTGCAAATGAACCACATAGGAATTGCAATGAAGTCACAAACGAGTCGCAAACAAGTCATACATTAGTCACAAATGAATTGCCAACAAGTTGCACAACTCTTCAATTGAGTGACCAACCTCACATGGCATCAAATACCACATAAGCAATCACATTAGAAAAGTTCATCAATGAAGTTACAAATATTAGGTTGTTATGACTTACAACTACAATCCTACATACAACTTAAAACCAGTCACACTGCAACTGGAGGCTCCAAATCAGTACCAGTCGCAAAATGTCCTACGCAACTTAAAACCAATTACTTTTTGTAGTCGCACAACCCCTCATTTTCTTTTAATGCATGTTCTTCATTGATCCTACTATGACAAAGCATTTGTTCAAATTTAACACTAATTTTCAAAAGGAACCAATGGAAGCTAAAGGGTTATTTGAAGCAACCAATAAGAGTTGAAGCATTTTGTACTTCAAGGATGTTCAATTAAGGGTAGTCAAGTGTCAATATTAGGTGTTCCTATGACCTCAACTTTGAAAATTTTTAATATATTTACATAAGCTCTAAAAAATTTCAAACGAGTTGCATTCCGTTTTGCTTTCATTTGCTATTATAATAATTCAGCAAAAAATTGTTTGTTTTAAGTGTGAAACCTTATAGGATATTCATAATGCCTAAGTCATTTTTAGACTTTTCTAAATTCTAAAATTTATTTTAGACCTAGAGATCATCTCAAATGAAATTGAACTCAACTAAAAAAACTTTCTCTTTAGCAAAATTTTCACTTTACTCCTAATAGCACCATCTCCTAATATTCATTTTAAAATTCTTTAAGGTGTCTTTGAAGCTCTATCCTAATAGCACCAACTCTTTTCATTTTTAAATTCTTTAAAGTGACTTAGAAGCTCTACCCTAGTAGACTAGTAGCACTAACTCTTTTCATTGGCTATCTAGGAACACCACCTCTTTTCATTTTTAAATTCCTTAACCTATAAATGTCAACATAGACATTAGTGTCCGATAGATGATAAGGAATCTCTCTATGTAGGACACAACTACAACTATTCATCCTTGGAATTTTGTGCGGAAAGGGGAGATCTTCTACTGTACTTTGACCTCAAATGAGTATTTTTGATTTTTTCAAAGTAGCTGATGTCACACGGTTCCAAAAGAGATGATTTCCACGGTCACCAGTCCGTCCTTTAAGGGTTAAAGTGTCCGTTCTCCAGTAACGATCCTACTCCAAACTTCTTCGCAGGAGCTTGCGTCAATGCAAAGCATCCCGTCCCCTTCAGTCCTGAAGAGCCACCAACCTCAAAGGTTGCCTAGCGGATTTCTAAATGTCATTGAATTTTTTCCCACAATTGTCGAAATTAGAGATTTTATAGCACATTTTTTCAGAACTCTTTCCTTCCCATAAGTAATTATGTCTCACAGCCAAATGGGGATCACTTCCTGGCGAAATCAAGCGACAAGGCTGAGAAATCGGTACTTATTTCTATGAACTTGTGATGATTCAAGAGCTAGTGGCAAATGGATAGTTCTCAGATCTCAACAGAGTTGAACTCCATAACCTTTAAGCTGTCTAATTCAAATACACAAAAAAAAACCCGTTGGTTTTTGATGGAACAGCACAGGATAACATCCCCAAGTAAAACCCATTGATATATACCAAACCCTGATCAAGGATGCATCCCCAGTCCATGGAACCTAGAGACACCAAACCATTAAGCAACATTTGCCAGCTGTTTCTGAAACTGCTGCTGTAAACTGTAACTAGAAGTTTTTGTCAAAGTGGTGACCCAATGTACTTGTGATTTGTAAGGAAGTTCAAGAATGCAACATCTATTTCATGACGCCACAAATTTGGCCGAAATTTAGTCTTCAGCGTTTCCTTGAACTCGGATTTTCGATCGTAATGCTCCATATGCTCGTAATTAACATCATATCTGTTTCAGGACCATGCCCTCCAAAGCTTCGAAAGGTGGGCTGGAGACTAGCTGTGTTGCTAAGTATAATCAACACCCATCATACTTCAGACATTACTTTTTACATATTGGCAGCAAGGGCTTCGGTGTGAGAAGCCTCAGTTCCTGCTTTCAATTTCTTGGACTTGTAGTCTTTCACTGCCGCTTTAATAGCATCCTCCGCAAGCATACTGCAATGGAGCTTAACAGGTGGCAGAGACAGATGCTTGGCGATTTCACTGCAGAAAGTATCCACACCACAATTCAGGAATAATCTCGGCCTCGTCCCCAATCCTGAAGCTGGATACTGAATTAACAAAACGATGCACTGGACATTAACATATGTACTTGACATTGCTGTTCTCTTCCCATATAATGCAGCGTAGCACTGGGCTTAAAATGGGGAGCCTGAAATGCTCCGGTGATTAACGAAAGCAAATACAACTGCCTTAGTTTCCCTGCTGAGCAAATATTCATAACATTCTTCAAGGAGACCCTATGACACCTTGGAAACGGCCATGATGCGCAACTTGCGTGTCCATGACGCCCATTCTCAAATTCTTTATACCAAGATATCCCAAGAGGAAGGTTGAAAGATGTTAAAACAGAACATGATAAAAGTATTGGTGCTCGCACATGATTGCATACAAAAGTAAGCAGGAATAGTTCTACACTCAACCCTCTCTAATGACACTGCCGCAACGGAACAAACGAACTTCTAAATGCACTAAGATGTGTTCACAACTTGAAACGTTGAAGTTTCCAATCAGAGAAAACAAAAGGTGTGTACAAAACATGTCATATACAGAGAATGCGCAATGATTACAGTGTGTTTCAATATAAAGGATTGATTGTGTCTCATCACCTGTAAATGGAAAAGGCGGAGTGCTTCAATAGCTAAAGAATGTAATGCTCAGAAGACATAAACCAATCACAAATAGGAGAGCTTGCTGACCTGTTCTTAATGCTCGTTGCTACATCCACAGGCTTCCCCTTGATCCACTCAGAAGCTGCAAATTAACACAAAACGTCCATCCCAAAGATCAAAGCACTGTTAAATACAGTCCACTCTCCAAACGAAAAATGGCAAACCTCCTTCACAGAACCAACAAAGGGGGCAATTCATGCATAGTCCACATACCCACAGACGACGAAGCTATGGCCGATCCACACCCGAAGGTCTTAAAGCACGCATCAACAATATCCCCCGTCTGCTCGTCCACCTTGATCTGCAGCTTCATGACATCGCCACATGCAGGAGCCCCAACCAAGCCCGTGCCTACCGTCGGATCGTTCTTATCGAACGAACCTACATTGCGGGGGTGGTTATAGTGATCTACAACCTGCAATTCAAATTACCGCCCTTCTTCATGTCAACAAAGCCTCTAGCATTCCTCTACAATTTCAACTAAAACCCAATTCAAGAAAATTCACTAAAACTTCGCACCAATTCGTTAGAGACACACAATCCACTACACACACAATCCTCTACAAAGCAAATCATTCCGTATTTCAAAACCTTGAAAGGTCGGAAACTAAGAAGCATACAATTGATTACCTTCTCATGGTACGCCCTCTGTCCAAACACAAGTGCGCCCCGTGGAGCCGAATTGGCCGCCCGGGCAACAATTCCCTTCGCTACATGAGACAACATGATTCCAAATCAACCCAAATCCAATCCAACCCAACCCAAATCAAGCTCTCGATCGAACTTTCGGTTCTGAGTAAGACAGCGCGAACGTTGTTGAAATTCTTCAAAGCTCCTGAAGCAGAATGCAGGATGGCAAGCAAGTTAGAGGCAACCGGAATGGAAACAAGAGGTGAGATAGGCTATAGAAATTGTCAAAAGGAGAGAGATGGCGTGAAGAAGAGAAATGCCTTTCTTTCGGGTGATAGTGATCTTGGGTAACCAACAAATGGAAAAAAGATTCTGGGAAAATTGATTCTGAGAAAATCGACACGCAAACGAAGCTGATTGTTGCGAGCAATGGTGCACAAGAAAAGAGGAAGTGGAAGTGTGGAAGAGGGAAATGGAACGACCGCCCTACAAAGGGGAAGACGAATGCGTGTGGGATACGTATTGTATAGACAGATAGTATACTGACCTCTTTATTATCACTTGCTTCACTATCACTAAAACATGAAAAAAAACTGGGCCAGGGAGGATGCACCCCTTCATTGCCCCATCCAAATGTAAATGTAAAAATTGCCCCGTATTTTGTGCCGCATAAATTTTGAAATTCTTCACCTCTCGGCTATTCTGGGGCCTCCTGATTGCAAATATGAATTCAGAATTTGTAAATTTTATCTATTGTGGCAAATAAAAAATTTCAGTGTTTTTTTCAGGGGTAAAACACAAGGCAATAAGGGGGCCTATTCTTCATGCCCAGAAAATGGAGCTCAAAAGTCACTTTCTACTATATTTTCACTTTTTATTGATACTTTTGCCTTTTACTTGCAAATGTAATAAGAGGGAGTTCTAGAATTGTGAAACGGGTTTAACCTGTAAACGTCGAAGCGAACATTTTGTGTCCAATGGATGACAAAGAATCTCTCTATGTAGGACAAAACTACAACTATTCATCCTTGAAATTTTGTGATAAAAGGATAGGTCCTCAATAGTAGTATAAGGGTCACTTTACACTTAAGGGCCGGACCCCAATTCCCCTTGAGTCCAATTGCACAAAATTTCAGCCCCTTTTGGGCTAAAGGCCAACCTCAACTACTTATTAGAATAAGATTATAACATGGGCCAATTCACCTATATGTAAAGGCCTTAAGGCCAAGAAGTTGGGTTGATTCAATAAAATCGTGAAAGGAGAGAGAGAGGGGCTGAAATTTTTAGGGTTGCTTTACACTTAGAAGGCAAGCCAATTTTCCTTGAGGCCAATTGCACAAGAATCCAACGGATCAGATTTGTTGGAAAAAAATAGTATTTTATAAGAATTTTTTTTAAATGAAATTTGACATTGGCCCCTAGGCCAAGAATTGGGCTCCCATTTTTGGTGCACCCAATTTAGCAAGCTTAGGCCATGTCAGATCATGTCTTTTTTGAATTACTTGTTCATTCCCCCAAATTGGCTCGGCCTCTAAGTGTAAAGGGGTTGGGATCAATTTCAGCATTTTGTCCAATCACAAGTGAGGATTCTTGGCCTCTGACATAGCAAATTGGCCGGGCCTCCAGATGTAAAGTAGCCCTAACTTCCAATGAATATTTTTTGATTTTTTTAAAGTAGATGATGTTTTCCAAAAGGGAGGATTTCCATGGTCACCGGTCAGTCCTTTAAAGATTAAGGCCCTTAAAGTCCACTGATTAACCTCAAATATCTTTTTCATGTTAGTATTACTTATATACAGCATTATTGATTTATTACAGTATCATAAAACTCCACCCAATCACGTAGACACCTCTTGTGTGACATTAAAGAGGTTTGGGTGTAAGTGATAGTGATATCAGTGATATTACAGGTGTTCGGTTTGGTGAGTTGGTGAGTTGGTGTTAAATATCAGTGGGACAGGATGCCACGTGGACGGAAAAGAACTGAAGGAAGTTCAGGGTGAACCTGAACAACCGACACAAGCTGCCAGGGCCGGGGTGGATTGACCCCCTCGCTCATCCCCCCAAGTCATTCCAGGGGTGCATGTAAGAAAAAAGACCCCCTATTTTGTGCTTCATTAATTTATCTACTCTACCTCTCCTAGCTAATAATAATAATAATTATAATAATAATAATTATTATTATTATAATTATAATAATTATAATAATTATTATAATTATTATAATTATTATAATTATTATAATTATAATAATTATAATAATTATTATAATTATTATAATAATAATAATAATAATTATTATTATTATTATTATTATTATTAAATTTTTTTTAAACATATGACCTTCAGGGCTTTTTTTTGGCCTCCTAGAGCCAATTTGCACCAAAAGTTAATGCCTGGCGAATGGTCTATACATGACAAACAGATGAAAATTGTCCCTCGTTGCCACGTTGGCATCTCCTGTGTGATTCATAGCGCCAGGTTGGCGCCCATCACTTCTCCCCCGCATGTCTGTGTCGCCCGCGGGTTAGGGTTTGTGCACCCACCACTGCAAGATTATCGCCTACCACGTTCTCCAGCAACGTTTATTTTCTTCAATTTTGGATCTCTTCTCGCCGCTAAAGTGTACACTCTTGCGCAATTATCGCCTGTCGTTCCACTCCTGAAATTCTCAATGTCGCCACAAGGTCCAACAAGAGTGGTCATTAGTTCGCCAACATCCTGAGTGAGTGGGGTTGAGTTTCACCATTATATCTTTCTTAGTGGGCGCCAGAGAGGTGGATGCTTATTGCCATTGTTTTGAAGAGCGGGAGTGTGTACTTTGCATTGCTGTGGTGGAGCTGTCGAATTTAAGGGAGTCTCTAACCTCCTTCTTTGATTTCATAATTTCCACGTTGAAAACTTTAATTCTGTATTGAATTTGTGTCTCGATGGAGGCTCTTCACCCTCATGAGAAATGGAACTACATTGTAAACTTAAACGGGAACTCACAGCCTTGGGTCTACCATGCACCTGTTTTGTTGATTCATGTCTTGTATTTCCCTAGTGATTGCCAACGTCATTGTTTCGTTTTCTACTTGCAATCTGTTGCTCTCAGTAACCATTTTGAAGGATGGGATCTGCTGAAGAGGACTTTGTAGAGAATGCAGTGGAGAAGGTGGTGCGTGTGGCGAATTTAGCGAGATCTGCAAAGAAGAAGGCAGAGCAGGTTGCTGCCGAGGCCTTGACATTGGCACAAAAGGAAATCAAACGTAAAGCGAAGATTATAGACACCAAGAAGGTAGAGGTGGCAAAGAAGACGATGCCATCTTATTTTCTATCAAGTCGTGGGATGGGAGGTGGCCAGCCATTGGCGATGGTATTTGATGGCAGACTCCCTGAGGTTCTTGGAGCAGAGGGAAACTCAACCGAAGAGTACCCTAGTGGCGATTCAAGCGATCAGCCAAGATTAGTAACGAGATGTGCCTCTGTGTTTGTAGACACAAATTTCTTGCATGGTTCCTCCTCAGGTTCCAGAAACACTCATGTACTAAGTTCAAAATCCCCAATCATCTCAATCTCTTCAGAGTCTAACGTCGCAGATAACGAGAATTTGGTAGAAGTTTCTGACGCTGACGACAATGAGGCTTCAAAGGATGATTCCGACTTTCGGTCTCCACCGAGGAAAAAGGGGGGGTGTTGGACAGAGAAAATCAGAGAGCAAATCGAAAGCGCAGAGGAGATATGATCGACATCGTAAATTTCAAACTTTGTGGGCTGCCAAGCTTCCATGGGCAGAGGGAATCATGGCAAGCGACGGGATTTTACATATGGTGAAATGTAAGGTCTACAGCATGATTGACAGAAAGCCGTGCATCATGGCACCCAAGTCAGATACTTTATTCAAACACGATAGCAAGAGGATTGCGAAGAAGGACATGCCTCAATTTCACGTCAAAGCTGGGGAGCACTATGTTGCTACACAATGCAAGCACAGGAAGAACATGAAGCTTTACTCAGCGCGTCCTCCATCAACAGTTCTACAACAAATCAATCACTGCACCACATTGGAGGCACGGAAAAAAAGGGTTCAATTCGCAAAATTCTTCCAAATTCTTAGTGAAGGTTGTCCCATGTTAGAATATGAGTCTCGTTTCCATCTCTACAAACTTCTCAATGTGCCTGATCTACCATCAGCTCATTGGTGTGATAATTCAGGCTTGATAATGGCTAGTCATATGTATAAGCAAGTTCTTTCTCACATGAAGACCTTGATTCATGCTGCACATTATTTTGCGGTAACCGTGGATGAGGTGACCTCTGTAGACAATAGTAGTTACCTCTTTGTGCACATTTATATAGTTCAAGATTGGGTTCGAGTCCCTTTCCTTGTCTCTTTACAACGTGTAGAATGCTCTCCCACTGCTGAAAATCTTACCTAGCTCATCATGGACTCGGTCACTACTGGCGGTGGATTGGATCTTGAAAGTGTAGCCAAGAGACTGCTCAGTTTCGGAGCAGACGGTGCCTCTGCTTTGCAAGGGAATAGAACCGAGGTCACCATGCAAGTGAAAGAAAAGCATGCTCCATTCATGATTGGAGTGCACTGCGTTGCTCATCGCTATAACTTGGCCTTTAAAGCCTTGTCGAGTCTTGGAATCTTTGCAGATATTGAGAAGCTCCTTGCTCTCACTCATGCCTACTTCTGCAAAAGCCCAAAGCGATTTTTTGAGTTCCAACAATTGGTTGAGTTGACTGAAACTAAGGGTTTGAAGATGTTAAAGAACGTGAAAACTCGATGGGTCAGCCTTATTGAGCCTTTGCGGAGATTGCTCTCTGAATATCGCACCCTGATCTATAAAATGACTGCTGACTTAGGAGAGAATTCTAAGGCTGAGGTAAGCTTGCATTCTTTATTTTTTTCATTTCTCTTTTAGTATCTGTTTCCTTGCAAAGTCAAGTTACGCTATTGATTTTCAGTTATGGACTTCATCACAAGTTCCTCGTCTTTGTATCTCTTTTGCAATTGGATTGGATTCATGAAATCTACCCTGTTTGTGCTTAAATGAAGCCATCTTTTTTATTCCTTTCTTGAAACATGATGTAGTTTTCTTTGTACTGCTTTTGTTTACTACAGCCTATCAATGAAGATTTAATTGTGCATTTGATGGTTATGAAAAAATCTAACTTCTGGGAGCTATTGTCTACTGCTTGTGACATGCTGACAATATTTATTTGGTGATTGATTAAAGAGGCCAACGTCCTGGATCTATATGTGTCGATTTTCATACTTGTGGCTTTTGGACAGGAGTTGATGATGTGCATTTGCTTGTGCCATCTCATGGCTTCATTAACATGTGTCGTTAGTATCATGTGATTCTTTTCTGAGTCGTGATTTGTGCATGATCTATATATGGTGCTACCATGAAAACTAATGGTGTTCATGTTTGTTTTAGGCTTGCCTTGTGTTGCTCCTTGATCCCTATCCAATGCTGGGAATGTGTACCCTTCTACCATTATTGGAGGTAATTGATACATTGGTCAATTTTGCACAAAAATGAGATGTTTACATCTGTGATTTTGTAGCGGCAGTGAAAGTTTGTTAGGGACCACTCTATAGGATGTACGAAGACCAAGGAACATCCTTTAGCACGGACGAGTTCTGGAGTTTCAAGAACCTCCTTGATGCTAGCCATGAGCAGATCCACATCAAGTGGATAACAAATCTTAATGATGATTCTGCCATTCTTTGCTTCATGTGTCATGGCGAAAGAATTCACGCTGAGCACAAGGGACGCCCTATAGACCGGGAACTATGGGCTTCTTTGGTGTCCAGAGTAAAAGGTGAATGCAAAAGTGAGTGTCAATCATATCATATTTATGTACTTTTTTTTATGTGAATGCCGGTTTCCAATTCTTCTCTTGATGCCTGGTGCTCTAGATACTCAAAGAAGCTGTTGAGTAGTCCAAGTTCGGGTACATGGATTAATAGTATCTAAGCCTTATAAAGTTGTTGAATAATGAATTGTAAGTCATCCATTATTTATGTTGTTGGTGTATGATCTGTGAGTTTAAGGGATCGTGATTTTTGCAATTGTCATTGCAAGTTCTTTCACATTAAAAATCATGGGTATCCATTGATGCATGGGTTGTGCCTGGGGTGCTTTCTTGCTTTTGGTGTGTTTCAAAGTTGCTGAAGAATGCACAGATCAATATGAGTCCATGCAAATGTGGAACATAGTCCCTGGCTGTTTTGATTGACTTTCTGATTTGGTGCTTTGCAGGTGCCGCAAAGATGCTCGTGGAAGAACTACAAGATAGATTTCTAGCGCACCATGTGATGAATGCATTCGGCATTTTATATCCACAATATTGGTGTCAAGGGAGTGCCGAGGAGATGTTCGACAAGCATCTGCGAATTCTTATGGACACCTATGGGCATGGCAAGATCCTCGGGCAGGGTGATGCAAAGATGGTCATAAAACCATTGATTGATGGTGATGCAATCATGTCTTAGCGTGGCCTCTTCAAAACTTGTATGAAGTCCAATTCCCGAGCTGCCATGCTGCCTCCATATGATCTCAATCCGTTGACTAAAGTATGGCGGGTACTAGACAGTAATAACAACCTTACACAAAGCTTCGGAGAGTTTCTAAAACTTGCTGAAATGGCGATGGTGCAAGTCATTGGCTCTGTTGAAGATGAGTGCATTTTTTTTGGTGTTGGCTTCCTAAAGTCAAAATTACGAAACAATCTACATGAGCACATCGAAGTTGTTCTTGGCATGTACTCCCAACGTATTTACAACCTTGAAGACTTCCCTTACCAAGCTGTGTTCAACGAGTGGTTTGTCTCAGGTGGACGCGGTAGATACTTGGCTGGCAATTAGGGTGTAGCTTGGAGTGTGTCCATAGCAAATTAGGAGATACTGCAGTGGTTTTGTAGTTGTAGTTTTCCAGTACTGCAGTGATCAATTTAGGTACTTGACAGTTGAGGTATAACTTATTCTCTTCTTCTCAGTCATTCATGTGACTTTAGATGCATGACTTGTAAGCTACCGTAGTTTATAGGGATGGGTAGTGAATGTTTGTTGTCTAATTTGGAATGAGATTATGATCTCCAAGGGAATTCATGCTTGTATGTACTATGTTTTTGCCAATGTACCATTTTCTTGCCTTATGAACAGAACATTGCCTAACTTGGTTATCGGAGTGGGGTTGTGGGAGGGGTGCAGGTCATTGGAGGAGTGTATGTTATTGCTTTCATGTTTTTTATTTTACTTACTTGGGCATTGGAGTTTTTTGCAAGTGGATGCAGGTCCAGGTTGAAGATTTCATGATGGCACAAGTTTTTAGACTTGCAGACACTATACATTTCTGGCAAGCAGGTTTGGGACTTCTGAGAAAATTCAATGTAATTTTCATAGTTTTCAATTCATAATTTTGAAAGTACACAATATATCTTTATTTGTTCATGTATTTACCTACAATCTAAGTTGTTTGTGAAATTTTCTTTTTATTGCATATTCCCTAGCTTGCATATAGCCAACCTACAAGAATCATTTACTAGGTTTTCGCCTAAGTGACCTCAAGGTTACTTTCCACTTCGCCAATTTGCTCAAACAGAAATGCTAAATTTGCCACTAATAAGTTTTGCAATCACCCATGATCGCCAAAAGAAAATGGAGTAAGGAAAAGAATTCACCCACTGTTTTCACTGCAAGATGAACATTGTCGCCACCTCCAAACTATCTATATATCATTGAAATCGCCAGTGTAGCACTAACAGAGGATGTCATATCGCCTTTTCATTCATTTTTAAAAAGTGAAAAAAAAGCCCTGATGGCCTTCAAGGATGGCAGCAAGGATTGACCTGACACTGCCATAGAAAGCCATGGACTAATCCCTGTCAGGAACAAGTGTAGGAACAAACCCCCTCCCCATGCGAACAAAGCTCTCACGGCATGGGGAGCCCCCATGCAAGCAATGTTAGCATGGGGAGTTGAACCAGGAACCTCGTGGGTTCTACGGAAGTTCCTCACTTGGCCATCACTCAGGGTAATTTAGGGTCGTTGCAAACCATCTCCTAGCTAATTTGGGGCCTCTAATTGCAAATATGAATTCAAAATTTAAAAATTTTATCATGTGTGAAAAATAAAAAAATTTCAGGGTTTTTACTTGGGGACAAGCGAGGGGTCAATCTACCCCGGCCAGCTGCCAGCACCATAAAAATCTTTCAATTTTAAAGATGGGGAAACTGAGCAAATGCTCTTCTTTTGTCCAGCCTCCGGGCTTGGCTGCTGTGCATTCTCTATTTTGCAGTGGATTTCCAATTGTTTATAAATAAATAAATAAATAAATAAATAAATAAATAAATAAATAAATAAATAAATAAATAAATAAATAAATAAATAAATAAATAAATAAATAAATAAATAAATAAATAAATAAATAAATAAATAAATAAATAAATAAATAAATAAATAAATAAATAAATAAATAAATAAATAAATAAATAAATAAATAAATAAATAAATAAATAAATAAATAAATAAATAAATAAATAAATAAATAAATAAATAAATAAATAAATAAATAAATAAATAAATAAATAAATAAATAAATAAATAAATAAATAAATAAATAAATAAATAAATAAATAAATAAATAAATAAATAAATAAATAAATAAATAAATAAATAAATAAATAAATAAATAAATAAATAAATAAATAAATAAATAAATAAATAAATAAATAAATAAATAAATAAATAAATAAATAAATAAATAAATAGAGCAAGTGTTGCTATTTGAAGGATTTTCTCAATTTTTTAAAAATTTGCAACACATCATTCAGGAGTTTCTGGAGTTTTACTAGCTATTTTCATATAATTCCCACATTGAACCGGGTGCTTTTTTTTTTTAATTTTTCACTCAAAATTTAAAAAATTTGCAGATTTTTTCACCAGGGGTTTTCCAATGTTTTCAAATTCCAACTACTTTTTTTTCTACTTCCACTGACTAACAATGAACTAATTGGCAGTTCTTCCCACACATTGTTGCAACATCAAGAATACAACAAAGGATACCCTACAATCAGGGGTATTTAAATAAAAAATAATACATTGTATTCAATTTCATCAATTATGGTCTAATTTTCTTTCAACTAATTTTGGTAGTAACTTGATTTGAATTCTTAAATCTAAAATGAGTAGCCTAATGCAAAACATCCAAGAAAAAAGTACTCTAGTTAATTCATTTAACCTTTAAAAGTCTTTTGGGTGTTTTTGAGCAAAATTTTCACAAAAAAACACATATTGAAAACTATTCAACAAGAAATTATTTTTCTCAATTTTTTTGAAAATACCTTGTAATTGCAATTGCCCCAAAGTTCAAGGAAATTTTAAAAACCCACATAAATCTCTAACCATAAGAAAATTTCTTGTGCAAACTAGCTTATTGAAAAGGTAGAAAAAAAAACACTCTTAACAAAAGTTTCGAAAAAATACCATGAAGTATTGCATTCTTAGGACCCTATCGAAAAATGCAAACCCCCACTTTGGTCATTGAAAGGCTTCAAGGGAATAAGTTACTACTACACCTAATTGTGACATGTTTCTAAATCAAAAAGTTTCTAGATTCTTGTCCAAAATGTAAACCTTCTATTTGTTAGAGATTAGGATCAAATTGGATATACATATTTAGAGCAATTTGAAAATTCAAAATTTTTCAATTGGATGTAAGAAGAATACATTCTATGAAAATCTAGAATCTGCTTTTGACTTCTAAAAAGACTCAATAGAAACTTTGAGAATTTACTAATAGAAATCATGCTCAAATGCAAATTTGGTTGATTGTAGGAGTATATTAAATAATGCTAGATCCCTCACACTAATTGAATGAATTTTGGATGAATATGATTTCATTTATATGAACATTTGTATGAATTATAGAGGAAATTTAGAAGAAAGCATATGGAAATGTATGTATGTTGGATGAATAGTCTTCAATTATAATTACAAATAATCAGATTTTTAGAGTTTAATATGTAAAATACAATATTTATATGATTTTGCCCTTCAATTTTTCTAATGGAAATTAAAATTCTTTTAATATTTCAAATTATTTTATATAAAAAAATCATATCAATTACATTTAAATAGTCTGAATTTTTTTCAAATCAAGGTCTTTAGAGCAGCCCCACCCACCTAACAAAATGCAAGGGTGGTTTGGCTAGTAAAATGCCACTCATCCACTTTGCAAGCTGGCTGGGAAGGGAGTGCCCCACCATCAACCTATTAACTAACGCATGAAGGAGGTAATTGCACAAATGAGGATCGTGCATTTTGGGCGCGCAGCTTCTGCCGGCAATGTGGATCTTGTATTTTTTTGTTTTGCTAGCCCCAGCCGACTTGCAAGCCGGCTTGCAAAATGACCCCAATTTGCTAGCCAATGTCGACTTGCAAGCCGGTCCTCTTAACAAGTCATCCGTTTTGCAAGATGGGTGGAGATGCTCTTAGGAAATAAATTATTCTATAAGTCAAATTCACCTTAAATTACAAAATATTAAATTCAAGGAAAACTCCCAATTTAAGCTTAGATTTTGACATATAAAACCTACAATTAGCAAAAAAATTTGAATTTTTGAAATTGAAATATTTAATAGAAACTAATATTCACTAACTTCATCTTAGTAGACACAATGAAATACAAAAAGTTAATATTTTGTAGGCTAAGAGTATAATTGTATTTTCACTACAAAATTGTGCAATTTCCCTCTAAAGCGAAATCGATAATGAGAGTTGAATGCCAAAATCATACCATATGAGATAGTATTGTAGGTCTCATTGTTTCTAAAACATTGTGAAAACTGCCATATTAGGGCATCTTGCAAATTTGCATAATTCCAAAATGAATGAGAATTGATTGTTATTTCCATAGCCGCACTAATTGAATTTAGCTAAATAGTAATTAGTTCAACCACATCTAAGTGTGACCTTATTGCACAATCAACCCCTACAAACACCAACATTAAATGTACACCCACTACAAGAAAATGGGCACTTTCGTGACCGCGAACATATGACTTCAGGTCCAATTTGACTTCGAAATGACTGTGGCTTTTGTAATTGCACCAATTTGGGTTTGGCCATAGTGTTCAAGTCATTTTGTAGTCGTTAGTGCAACTGGAAGATGTAGACTCAACAAAGTGCTGGATGACTGTCCGCCTTTTCATCGTAACCTTCATCAAGTTTTTGGCAGGAGAAATTTGAAATCTAATGTGCAAGACTCAATCATGAACAAGTACATTGTTGTCATTCATTGTAACTTCTATTTATTACAGCACAACTAGTAAATGACTTTGGGTCACTGATTTAGGGATTCCAAGAACTTTAGCACTACTAACATGGAATTGACTACGTTGACATGGACAAAAGAATGATTGCCACTAAAGAATGATTGCCTATGACTACAGTTACTAATCTGCAAGTCATAGACCGACAAACACTGACAAAACGGCATTTCGGGTGCCATCAATACAGTAATTGGATCCATTGTTTCATATTCATCGTGCATGGCTTCTAGAATGGGTATTCAATCATGAGTTCATTATCACATCAGATAAATATAGAAGACACATGCGAAATGCAATTTCACTTACAGATTCTAGTACTCTTCTTATACGAGAATGTTGTCTTCCCTTGACAATTCGATGGCACCTAGTAGATTAACTATCTCAGGTACAATAGGGCAACTTTGGGGAGCAATCAGCCTTGCATTCTCCACTGTTGTACTAATGAAGGCGTCTACTATATCCACTACTTCTTGTCTTGCTCTGGCTTCTTTATATAAAACAACCTTCCAGCTAGGTCTCCCTACAACATCTGAAAAGAAAACTTGTGTGGCTTGGCTTGGAAAAATGAAAGGCTCAGACATGCGAGGAAGTTTATGTCGGAAGTTAACCACAAGAAATCGGAGTCGTCTTTGGTGTATATGGAATTCCCTTGATTATCCTCAATCTTCACCCACTCACACCGCAGTAGAATGATTTGTGAATGGAGTGCACCATAATCCAAATGTAGTATGTCCTTCAAGACTCCCACATAATTTACT
Organism: Straminergon stramineum; assembly: GCA_963920665.1. NCBI lineage: Eukaryota > Viridiplantae > Streptophyta > Bryopsida > Hypnales > Calliergonaceae > Straminergon > Straminergon stramineum. The sequence goes on along the minus strand of OY987264.1, from coordinate 13,282,137 downwards.
AAAGATTTACCAACATTGTCAAATGGCAACTAAAAAATTGAAGCTACCCCGCTATTATAGCTCAGCAATTGGTTGGTGGTCTCGTCTTCCACTCGGAAGTGGTTACCAAAGGTAGTGACAAGTACATATTGAATGGCTTTTTGTGACAATTTCTTGCTCAGCAACAAGCGTACCATGTCCTTCACCTTCCTGAAATCCAAATCAAAGTCTCATATTGTTCTCTCTATCTATTCTGAGAGTGCCATGGTGTTTGGATTCACTCGCAATTCGACAGTCCATTGCCTACATACACATTTGAATTAACTGAGCACTAAACCCCCTATGTACCAACGGAAGAGCTAAACGGATGACCTATACTCGAAAGTCATATGCAAGTAACTTGAAAGTTGCAACAAAGTTTTGTGACTTTGTCCTCACTTTCCATAGTCAAGTGTAAGTCATTTCAAAGTATTGAAATAAAGAAACTACTTGAAAATGACTAGGTCACAGAACATATACTACTGCATTCCTACTTGAGAGAATGACATCCCTAAAGACAAAGAGCTATCCATTTCTGCAATATTTCACACTGTTAAATCACATATAGGGTTGATGTGTTCTACTTACGCATGCAAATCCTACATAATTGAGACATTTGCTAGGATATATTGGTGGGCTAAGTCTTGGAGTTCAAGACTCATCATATATGGCCTCCCTGCTCTTTACAAAACCTCTTCAACCTCACCATACTCTTCGTCTTCATCCCACACATGTCTCTAAATGGGCTCAAATCTGTGGACAACTGCATACTTCTTTATTTTAGGGAAATTGAATAGGTGACCCTAGTAATGATCATGTTCTAATCCATTCTAATCCCTTTAGGAAATTTGTCTATAACTTTTGATATGAGGTACAAAATCTAAAATAGATTTTTGGAGATAAAAGTGAAATTGATTTCCCAACTTTTATAGTTTTATAAGTATAAGTTTTAAAAAAAAAGTTAATCTCTTATGTCTCAATGAGGTCTAAAATTTTACTTCTAACACAATTCCTACGTTTTACATATCCCACATGGTTTGTCTTGCCTCCTACTATCTTGCTTCTATAAAGGGCTTGTCATTTTACCTCTCTACATTCACACACTCACTAGCTTTGGAAGCCATCCAACATGTATGCAAAATGTAATGTAGTGTATGGGATATGGTGTATCATATATGATATATTATGTATGGCATATTGTGTATGGTGTATCATTGTAGAAGTTTGAATGTACTCATATGTGACTACAAAATGACTACTCCTTGTGCAATTGTCATTATAGTCTTTTTTGTATACATCACAATGATTTGAAAATGATAAGAAAATGAGTTTTGATGTCCTTGGAGAGAAACTTGAACCCTAAATCCATGCCACTCGAGAATGACTTCACAATGGCGTATGCATGACTTTGACGTAGATGTCTACATCAGCAACTCTAAGACTCCATTACGACTGCAAAATGACTACATAATTGGTTGACATGGACATCCATGTTAGCAAAAAATCCTTTGAAAATGGGCAGTTGCCTGACCTTTCCTAAAAAATTGCTTGTCCACCTCATTAGCCACGTAGACCCTTTCATCCATTCTTCATCCAAGGCTAAAGTGGATGTTGATAATAGAATCACAGTCATTTCAAGAATGACTTGTCTATTATAACTTCAGGGCCCCTAGTCATTCTGAAGTCAAATTTGTCTAGAATGACTTCTTTACAATCATTCTTTGCAATCATTTACACCCCCTTTTTCTTGTAGTGACCTTTGTAATATGAGAACCTAGGGTCGATATTTGCATCTAATGAAAACCTTGAGAATTCATAATTATTTTATTTAGTGTACATATTTTAACTCCTAAAGGACTAGTTCCATTTGTCATATGGTCAAACTTCTTTTGTGAATTCAATTTAGCCATCTAAATCGTATATGAGGTTCCATTTAATATTTTTTGTACATGAAACTATGTGTTACCTATCAATGTGAAGATTCTCTATTAGTTTAGTAATACATTATAATTGTTATAATTTTAAAACCAACAAATGAAAAGAAATTGGCAAATGTAATGAACAAAACTATTCAATTAATTTGAAAATTTTCTTAGTCAAGTTGAAAGTAGCCGTGAAGAACACTAGTATAAAAACTTTGAAGAAATGGTTTGTTTTTTTTACACCCAAATGGCCCTTGCCAATGATTGTCAAGTCAAATGATCACCATCAAGCTAAATTTAGCCTTGGTGTGATTAATTGATAAAAATTTTATAATTTTTATAGTGTCAATAAACACTTCTTCTATAAATCATGTTGATGTTTTCATTGCCTTATAAGGTGGGTACCTCCCCAAACCACCACTAATTGCTATTGTGCCTAATTATTATTATTATTAAATTATTCCAATTTTTATATTTTCTTATTGGCAAGTAAAAGGAGGACCTGGTTTCAATGCATTTGTCCAATGAATGTAGCATTTGACATTTTTTTTATGAAACACATGGATAATTTCCATTGCAAAGGGGAAACAAGACACAGAACTAAGGGACCTTGTCCTCAACAACATTTTTGGCATTTGGATTCTAATATATGCAAAAGTTATGAAGGAATAAAGTTTGGTTCCAAAAGTTTATTTTCCACATAGGTACATAATTGATTCTGGAGATGTACACAAAGTGAAGATGGCAATTTAGGGTCCATTGCGCATTTCGGAGTGCCCACCAATCCTTTTTTTTAGCACCACGGGGCTAGATTTGCACCATTTCAAAATAAAGATCTACTTTTTGCCAAAGAAAAGTAATATTTTTTTGCTAGAAATTTTCCATTTCTATTTAAAATGTGGATGAATTTGCCAAATTTGGATTAAAAAATGCATGAATATGATTGAAAAGTATTTTTTGGTCTGAAAGATGGATGAATGTAGAAATACAATACTTCACCCAATTTCAAGTGCTTGCCATCTTGACACTTTCTCATAAAGTAAAAAAAATAGGGCTGGTGCTTACCATTTATGTATTTTTTGTTTGAGCAATAACTTACCATCCATCTCTGCTGATTATATAATAATGCTACTGCATACTAAACTGCCCCTCACAAGTACGACGACCGCGTTGTTGATGCTGCTCCTGTGTCCAATGCTTCCGCTGCCATTGGTTTGTCATCCCTCCCTTGGCTAAGCTACAGGGGCTTGTCCATTGAGGACCCTCATGGGCAAGGGCATCATATATAGTTCATAACTTATGCCTTCCAAGCCCTTTTGCGGCATATTCGGGACGTGCACGAGCCATTGGTCGCAGACATGTGGGATGCTCAAGCCTGTGTTTATCCAGACCATGTGGTTGTCCACATCCAATTAACCCTTAAATGCTGGGCTGGTGACCATGGAAATCATCCCTTTGGGAACCATATCACATCATCTATTTTAAAAAATAAATGAAAAATGCTCATTGAAGGTTAAAGTATTGTTGAAAATCTTCCCTTTCTGCACAAAGTTCCAAGGATGAATAGTTGTAGTTCTGTCCTAGATACAGAGATTCCTTGTCATCCATTGGACACTAAATGTCTGTGTTGATGTTTATGGGTTAAGCTTCGTCTAATTGTGAATATTCTATTTGGGAATTTGGAGTGGGGAACAACATAGATCCTTACAACGTGGGTAAGGTAGGAGGTGCATAAAGAGTCCATTTAACCCTTAAACAATGCTTCAACCATATTTTGGTCGATGAATGATAAAGAATCTACCCAAGCAAGATAGAAGTGCAACTATTCATCCTCCAAATTTTGTGTGAAAAGGGAAGGTCCTTCTAACAATACTTTGGCTTCTGATGAGTGATTTTGCATATTTTTTAAGCCAACAATTCACATGTTACAAAAACTGGTGATTTCCATGGTGACTAGCTTGTCCTTTAAGGGTTAAGAGCTAAAACTGGATTTGGGGAGGTGAAACTTCTTGAAATATTTTTCAGTAAATTTTCCTTGAAAGACAGATGGAATTGGCATGTAACCCAAGTCATTTCATATTTTTTGGAGCTTTGTAGAATTAGTTGAGAATTTTTTAAGTTGGAATGTAGTGGTCACTAAAAGCATCCACCTCATACAATGTACATTATTTGTACATTGTTGGTACACTGAAAAAGAAACATATACAAATAGTATACATTTGAGGAGGTGGGCAATTTTAAAGCTTGAGCGTTTTAGGAACCTCCTATTTTACCTCCAAAACTTCCACTTATTGTTACTATTGGTGCCTAGTTACTAGAATGATACTTGTCCAATTATTGGTTATTTTTTGTTGGCAAGTGAAAGGAGGTTACAATGCACCCAAGAACATGACATTTGGATATCGTAAGCAAAATTAAGGAAGGATTAGAGTCTTTTTTGGTAGATATTTTAAATTGGTTCTTCCATATTGATTTTGGAGATGTACATACAATGATGATGGAAATTGAGGTAGGATGAGATTTTAGGTGTACCCACCTTAGAATTCATGTAAGGTGGAGGCATCTACTCCCATCTCTTTAACCCTAGAATGTTAATGAGGATGCAAAAAATTCTTTCAATGACTTCACCTGAGATTATAGGATGGAAAAAACATTTTTGCATCCATTTTTTTTTGAAATTGTTTGAGTGTATTTTCCATGAATAATATTGCAAATTCCCCCATTATGATATTATTGACTTTTCTAAAGAAGACGATGCTTAATCCACTAGACCCCTTTGTAGTGTATTCCAAGTTTGAGTCCAACTAATGGAATGAAGATTATCAAGTGAAGTTTCTACTCCAATTGAAAATTTTGAAGAATTCATAAATTTCAATATTTTATAGCAATATGAGATTTGGGCCTAAAACCATGGCTAGTTGATTTTCTAATTTTAAAGTGACATGGTAACTTTGATTTATACCATAGTGTTATACAATATAATATACATAAATGGAAAATATTCAGATTTTATTAATATATTTTGTATTTTCTATGAATTTTTTTCATATTTAAAAAATATCATAATAATTATCAAATTTATCCCTGAAATTTAAATTTTTTATGACTTGCAGTAGACATATGACTTCATCTTTGAAAATGAATATAAAAAATTTCATTCATATCTAGTTGCAAAATGACATCAATCAGAGTGATGGGTAGTGAAACTTGAAATTAGTGGTCATGGATCTGTCCCTCCAAGGTTAAGCAATTCTACATATTATGAGGTGGAATCGACACATGAAATTATTTTTAGCATGTTGGCAAAAGAAAATTTATAAATTTATAAATTTATAAATTTATAAATTCAAATACATATGAATATGCTATGAATTTGAGAAGTTCAAATACATGGTCTATCATTCTCTAACTATTCATTACATTTATGTATGCAAGATGAAGATTTTGGACTTCCTATATCTAGATATTTTCAAGATTGATTTAAGGCACAATCACAAGAATAGGTGTCTCCACCTTACATCAAAAGGTGTTTGTGACAATGTATGTGACATAAGAACTACATACCCCTATTAGAAGGTAAACTCCACCTAAACTAATTTTTAGTTAGAAAGTAGTATTGATGAGGTGGATTTTTTGCTATAATAGGACAAGTTTTTTCTGAGTGTTGACTTTTGACTATGTGTTTTGTTCTTTAACCCCTAAACAACAAGACGACTGTTTTTGGTCCGATGAATGACAAGGAATTCTCATATGTAGGACAGAAGTGCAACTATTCATCCTCGGAATTAGGGGTAGAAAGGGGAGATCTTCTATAGTAGTTTGGCTCCCAATGAGTATTTTTGATTTTTTTTAAAGTAGATGATGTCAAACGGTTCCGAAATGGCTGATTTCCACAGTCACCAGCCCAACGTTCAAGGGTTAATGGACCCCATGACCATGGCCATTGTCTTTCTACCAATGGAGGCTTGACTATGACCAACGGTCATACAATCCACTTGTACTCTAGGTCTTACAATTCAGATACCTTGCCTACTTGTTGCAAACCTTTGTGCCCCCATGTTGACCACTTGGAAGTCAAGCCAAAATACCTTTCTAGAGCTATCCAACGACTTAAATGCTTGGATAAAATTGTCCATAACTTTTCAATTGTGCAATGATTTTTGACAAAATTTATGTTTTCATGAACCTTGTGCAAAACTACATCTCTAGTAAAATTTTTGGAAAATAAAGTCAAAATATTTGACTAAACGAGCCTACCTAAACTCCATATTGTCCATTAAGGGGACAATGGGACTTTAGGGGATAATGAAAAGTTTGTTAACTTGTGATCAGCTTTGGATGGCTTTGTAGATTCTCAACTCCTTTTTAGCTGTTGATGCACCATCAACAATTGCACCCATTAATCAAGGGAGATTGAGAAATTCATAAATGTCAAGACTTTGTACAATTATAACATGAAAATTTGTGTACAATAGTCATAAAAGAATAAGGGGGTCTTTACATTAGTGATCAAATGCTTTGGCTAATTCATCTTTTGCATTGTAATTGGAAAAGATCTAGTTGTTTTTACACTAGGTCAAGATGAGAGAAATGACCATAGCCAAAAATGGATGTAAAAGTGACATGGAATCTTACACATCTAGAAACAAATAAGGTTTTATTGTCACCTAGGTTTCAAACTATTATGCACATAGATTCTCTTGCCACAATATTTTGATGATAGAGAGTTGAATAATTCAATATTGAATGAAACCTTTAGATTCCTTTTTTTTTATTACATTTTAATCCATTGCTTTTCTTTGGAATACAATACACCATTAAAGTGATGACTATGTCGTACCATAATGAATTTAAAAATTGAAGTCCTTGCTATTGTAAAACCTTTAATCTCTTAACCTCTCCATTATGTACATATCTTTTTTTTCCTCCAATTCCACCTAACCATTTGTTTGGTTTGCATAGATAAAATTTTGTTGTATTATTTGTATTAGAACTCAATTATATTTTCAATTGAGGGCTAGGGATAAGACCCTCAAGTCAATTTTTCCGTAGGAAGCTAATTATATAGACTTTATACAATTGATTAATAAAATTCATAAGTGAAAAAAATATTTTTCTACAAATGTAGATTTGGTGGAAAAATCAAATTATTGTGATTTATTATAGTCTAATTTTAAGCAAAAAATATATCCATTATAATATTTTATAAAATAACATGAGATTTCTTCAAATAATGAAGGTTTGAAAGATAAACAACACCTTCAATTTTAAATTTTAAAAAATCATTATACAAAGAACAAAATCCATATATTAAATTAGCTATTTGTTTTATTTGTTATAGTGAGATCTCCAAAACTTTGTGTCCCAATCACATCTTTGGTACTGTCAGAAAGTCCTCAACTGGGAAAGATGCAAAGATTGTGTTTTGAAGCATTTCGACTCACAACAAAAAAGATATTGAATTTTGAAGGTTTTATAATTTAAAAAATTAAAAAATTATTTTTAATTTAATTTAATTATATCGTGGCAATGGCATATGGCACACCAATATGAATGAGAAACGAACAATATTGTGTAATTTGGACTCTTGCAAAAGGAGCTTGTAATTGCAATGGAATTCTTCTGAAAATTTCAGAAAAAGTAGAAGAAATTTTGTCAAGCTTCATTTATATACCAAAGATGAATTACAAAAAATGAATTTAAAAAAGTTATAATCATGTTCACCAAAGATACATCCATTTTTTGGATGTGGGGCACTTTAGGGATCAACCATAGTTCTTGACGAAGGGCAGTGACTGAGAATTTGTATCTTGGTCACTACACTAATAATGATATTTAGTGTTTGCAACACTAATTACGAAGCACAACACTAAATGTCAACAATTCTTCTAGTGTTGTTAACACTAAATGTCAACATAGACACTATTTGTCAACTATTGGATATAAATTTTTTACAAAATTACATTTAGTGTTACATATTATTTCATCAAATTGTCATGAAAAAAATATAAATCTAAATATATGAATTAAAGGGTTGTGAACACAACACTAAATGCAAACCAATTGAAATTTAGAGTAGGTGTAGTAAAAGCTCAGGTAACACTATTAGTAACATAACACTAAATATCATTATTAGTGTAGTGTCTAAATAGAACACATACTCATCCATGAAAGAGAGAATCGAGGGAACTCTACTAAAATTTAGAGAACTCCAACATATACAACATTGAAATGCTTACCCTTGGAACGATTTTCACAGGTAAAGAAGATTCACTTTGAAGTTCAAAGCGAACTTCGAAGTGATAATTTGTAAATGATTAGGCAATATTCCCTACAGAAATATGTAAAGGCCATTCAAATCCTTCCAGGAATTTCTCAATGATTGAATTCCGGTCAATGATGTAGGGGCACCATAGCAAACGCAATTTTGATCTCATAAACTTCATCTCACAATCTGGATCTCCTAATGTTGACAGTAAATTTTCATATATTTTCAATTCTTACCATCAGCGAGTTGTTTCTGCACAGTAAGAGCTTGTAACCAGTTGAAAAAATAATCGCCGACCACTTCCATGGATATATGCTCACATAATTCAGAGTGTGTCGCAGCTAACGATAAACACATTTAAAAAAGCATACAGGCTCGAAAATCTAACTCCAGAGCATCACCACCAGAGGACAACATGCAAAACATTCACAGAAATTTTGCACGCCTGTGAAGAACTCATCGTTCTTATTCCCATCAAAACTGCTTTGGAGTGATTTAATAGCCACAAAAGGCACACAGCCACAAAACAAGATTCGTTGTGTGGTATCCTAAGAAGTGTAGGAAATTGGCGCCAAAGTCTCTTGCAGGGAACTGAGCTGGTCCTCGACACGCTTGGTAGCCTTGAGACGCAGCTGAATGAGCTGCTTCTTGCGCTCGTAAAACACCTTGGACTTGGCCTTCCTCTTCTCTTCCAACTCCTGCACACCGCCAAAGACCGAAATGAGATAGAGTGACAACCCCAGATGGCGATCTAGCTTACTCAGAATGTGGGAAAAAGTTCAAAGACAACAATGTAGCTCGAGTAAATAGGACTCTCTGACCACTACATTCTCACTAGTACAAGACTGTCTTTACTTTTGCCAAAAAAAACTGTGAAAATGATGCTCAGAACAGCTGCACCCACCTTGATGGTGTCGTAATGGTGCCATCCAACCTCCTCCGACAAGCGACCCAACAGACAAAACTTGTGTCCGGGTTGCAACCTCAATACCCTGCCAGAGAAAGAAGTGTTAAGAAACTTACAAATTTATAACAAGGACACAACGGGAACTCAGTGGTATTGCAGAAACTCCTCCACTTGGCGAACAAAAGTGCCAACTCTGATTTACACCATGGCATAAACTCTAGAACAGAGGAATAAAGGGTGAGTGAAAAAACCAAAAAAGCGAGTGAATGTGTTTTATAGGTAACTCACTTGAGTGCGTCAGGGATAACCATCCTCTTTATCTTGTCATACGGTGTTGGAACTCCTTCAAAAGCCTTTAAGCGCTCAAGAGCAGCTGCTCCTCTTTTGGTCTTGTGTGGGATCATCCTGCAACAAAAATAAGATTATCCGTTAAATAGCCTAGATGATACAGCTAATTAATTTAGCATATTCTCTATACAAACGATACAGATAATTCTTGAATTCGTGTTTTGATATTTAAATTTCACAAAAGCACACCTTCCGGGGACATCCTCGCATGCAGGACTCAAAAACTGTAATATCCAAGCTTCTCGATCCGATTTTTACAGAAAAAATCCAGTTTAGGGTATCCAGCGAGAACAACTGCTGACATTACCCTCACTTCCAACAACCTTACAAAATTTGTGTGCAAGCTCTTGACAGAGTGACAGCTCCGAAAAGAAGCGTTACGCACGAAAATTTCATCTCAGGAGCACAGACGCAAGCTCTTCACTAAAATTCAACCTCCGTTACACAGAAGCATGACTTCCGTTTAGGTTACCAGCTTAAATTTCGCTTCAATCCTCAACAAAGATTGATCTCCATGGAAACCCTAACACGTATTGGTCGCCAAGAAGCCCCAGCATATAAAGACCGAACACTACTAAATAGAACGAAAGGCTGAGTTGAAATACCCGCGAATGGTCCTCCACAAGATACGAGCTGGAGCTCTAAAATGAATGGGCCCCTTGCTAGGTTTGGTGTTCATTCTCTTCCTCAGAAACCTCAAATATTTCATCTTCTGCCTCACCAGGCCACCTGACAAACAGATCTCCTCGCAACGGACAACAACCTGATTCGAACACAAGCGTCATGACCACACTAATATGAGCAGGAATTGCCAAAAACAAACGGCAGAAATGCACGGAGTGTGAGGTGACAGAGCACGTACAACTTTCTGGCCATTGAGAAGCTCCTTGGCGAGAATCGAGGCCAAGCGTCCGAGCATGTGGTGACGGGCATCGACCACCACGACCTTGGCACAGAGGCCGGAACCGGAAACCATCGTGACAGGCGCTACAGCGACGAGAAGAGGTGGAAGAGCTGAGAAGGGCTGGCTATGACGAGCACAGCGAAAGGGGTTAGCTGTCTGTCTCGCCCTGCCCTTGAACCCCTCAAACCCTAATTTCTCGAACCCTAATTGACGAACCTCCGCCTCGGTGCCGAACCTCCATTTCCTGCCACGGTGCCTACTTGCTCCGAGAGTCCCACTCACAGCCATCGGGGTTGGCAAAAAGTATTTCTAAAAATAAATGCCAGAATTTTTAGGGGAATTGTATTTTCAAAAACAAAATTGAAAGAGTATCTCTACAATTTTTATCATTCGCTAGATTTGCTATTTCAACTTTCATTAAATGTTGAACATGAAATGTCAACCTTGATAGTTGAGTACAATATTATACCAAAGTTAGGGCTTATTTGCATGAAGGACCAAAGTGGACCTCCAACCAAGCTCCAAGGGGTTCGCATGACGAAACTTTGAACTTGATATGGAGCTCCAAGCTATCCTTGGCTCTTCCATCCTTTAATTTAGGATTTGCAAACCTACTCTCCTTTCCATCAACCCGACTTAAGGGATATTCCCACTTGACTGTAGTTAAGAATGTGAACATCAAAGTAAGAATACTGTAAAACTATATGGAATTTTTTTTGTGTTTTGGGCTACAATGAAGATGACCATTATGGAAGTAGATAATGCTTAATGAATGATTTCTTCCCACTTGGAGGATCTTTTCAAAAGTTTTCAGGTTTTGTAGATAGTGCTGCAATGGCTATTCCCACTTGTTATCACTAGAAGCTTGGCTAGTGAGTAGTAGGGCCATTCTTCGAAATTCAAATACTATACTCTTCAAATGTCTTCAATTCTTCTATGGCAAACAAGATTGAAAATTGTATGTCGTCGAACAGGACTTGGATTTGGGTTTCAAATTCAAAAGCAACCTTGAAATTTTACTTTGGAGCACAACATGTTCTTGAGTGACCACCTATCTACTGTACATATATTGAATATTTTGGGCTTTTTAAATTAATGGCACTATTAATTCTAGGGCCCTATAATGCTAATATCTTGGTACTTCTGACACAACTCTTGCCTAATGGGCCTTCTGATGGTGAAGTTCACAAGATCCGCAAAATTTGTCTCAAATCTTCATTCCAAAATATTGCTAAGCACTTTCTAACCACGCCTCTAGCATTCTCCAAAAGTTATAGACTTAATGTTGCTCATATCTCCCTGCTACATCAGAGGCCATGTAGGTTTGGAGAATATGAACAACTGTAGGTGGAAATGGACTGCAATTTCCTCATCATTCCTACCTTTAAGAGTGGGCATGTAAGGCCAAGTGAGAACGTACACTTACTAAAATAAACTAAGATTATCCTCCACATGTCTCCTTATCTAATATCATGTAGAATCTCCCTTGATTTTTGTCTTGTTTCCATATTCCCAATCATTATTTTAGAAAGGCGCTACTAATGCAACTTCATAATTCCTCTAGAGTTTCGAGGCTTGCATTGGAGTTTGGAGTTTAGAGGTCTTGAGTTGAAGTTTGGTACCATGGACGCAAATATGTTGTTTCAAGGTTGCACCTTGCCTAGTCAGTACCACCCCTAAGTTGTGATTTTGTAGTGATGTAATTTGTTTGTATACACTTATGTTCTTTTGTCTGATGATATGAGAATGTTATCATGTTCTACAATGATCTAGATTATAATTAATCACAAGAATGTTCTCTAAACATTTAGAAGTACTTGTACTTCATGATGCCAATATTGTTTTATAATTGATCAACTTGAAAACAAGTTGTAATTAAGTGAAGTTTTCAATCTAAAATGACCTAGATATATGTTGGTTGTTATGGGACTATACAAAACTGAAGATCACTATTTAAACTAGAATAGAATTAATCCCTAAAATGCCCAAGGCAACAAATTTTGTTGTTGACAATACTTTGAAGTTAAAACCTTACCAAGTTACTATTTCCAATAGTCTATAAATTTAAAAAATTCTTTTTAAGTCTAATTTTAGCATGTATAATCCATTTTTGAAAATGAATGATTATGATTTTTTATTCAAGTTTTTGTGCAACAATGTCCATTTCAAATCTTGCGTTTTCAATGTTGAGGGCTCTTCAAAATGAGCCTCAAATACACTAGATCTTGGAGAAAGAAACACATTAGAATCTATTTTTAAAAATATATTAAAGTAGATTTTGAGAAGTCATAAATTGATTGGGTTTAGGCATGATATGCTATTTAACCACATTTGTTTTAGTATACATTTTTAAAGATTTGATATGTGAAAAGAGGATTAAAAGACTTCAAATCACTTTTATAGTTTTAACACCATCATGATCAAACTAGGGTTAATAGGACATCTACATGCAATCGCCAATGTCTGAACATCCGACATCTACGTCCACAACCCCCAAGACGTCCTATGACATTCATTCTTTTGGTTTTTTTACCATGGGATAAATAATTTGCCCCATCCGCCGAGGACCATGTGTGATGTTGGTTCGCCCGCCAATGTATCTACAAACTTGCCTGCGACTCTATCCGCCTTTTCAAGAGCCCGTCCACAATGCTGTCCGTGATTTCCACAACCCATCTCCTTTCTTGTTTGTGAGTTCAACCGCCTGTGTGCGCCATAGATAGCCCGTCCACCATTTAGTAAGTTTGTTCGCACCTTCGCAGGTCTAGCTTTTTGTTTGTGAGTCCATCCACAACATTAGAAGTGTATTTGCAAGATTGTCTGCCCGTCCACCCTCCCATCCGCTTGGCGGACAAGTGGATGGCCGACCAGCTAGGTGGATGCTCACAATGCACTCATAGCTAGCTTCACTAGCCATTTCCAACTTCATTTTTTGAAATTTTGGGGTTTGTAATATACTGTTGAAGAGGTCTTCCAAATACCTTTCTAGTGGTATATCATATGCCCCCAAACTTTAAAAGCTCCAATTGGAAATGGCAAAAGAAGTTTATTCCTCCAAAAAAGTGAGTGTCCACTCGTTTGCATGCCGCCATGCAAATCACCATCCGCCAATGTGTTTACTATCCACCACTCTATTTCTTAATTTGCAAGCCCATCTATAGTCCTCCAACAGCCCAATTCATTCTGTGTTCGCCATCCTCTTTGCACGTCTGTCCACCGATTTGCCATCTTATTTTTTGTTCGCTAGCCTATCCACTTGTCCTCCATTTTGTTTATCTATCCGCCACCCCGTCCCCAAGTTTGCCAACTGATCTAGTTTTAGCCATTCCATCTATTGTCTGCCAGCCTGTCCACCTCCTCTATAAAAATATTGGATTTTGAAAAGCATTGACCTACTTTCAAGGACTACTATTCAATACTATAAACATTCAATATAGCATTAATAAATGAAAGGATAATTCAAGGTATTCTCCTACACATTTAAACCTCCATTCTAAAAGCTAAACCCTAAACCCTATATTTTGAACCTTACATCAATTACTATAAACATTGGTGCAATGTGCAGATTATATTTGACCTTTGATCTCCTTTGCATGTAATTATCAAAATGTACTACACAAGTAGACCTCATGAACTTATGGGTGATTGCAAGAAACACTTGTCCTATTTTGTGTCACACTTTCAATGCGGTGGTTGTTTTGTGCCATAACTATTGGAGAAATTATTGAATGAACATGAAATTCAAAATGTATGTTCCTACAGCACTGATGAATGAACACAAATTAATTTGATTTTTTCAAAATTATTTTAGGGTGTGAAATTGAATTTCATTTACATGTCACATTTGCGGTTTTGATAGTTTTTAGTACTATCGAGTACCTTTTTTGAAGGATTACATTGTCAAAACTGGATAGTGAGCTATTGTAGTGGAATTACAACTTCTGTGGAGAGGGATTTGCAAAATCATGTTTCAATTGCCTTCAACATTGCTCCGATGTGTGTGACATTTATACAACATTTTCTAAGTAATTCAAAATTTTTTCCTATTTCTTCTTGCTCCATTCAGTAGTGCTCTCAGTTGGCAATAATGGCCACTTTTTAATTTATTTTTCCAAAATCATTAACTATTTTTCAAAAATGGAAAAGTTGCAGCTTCATTTTCTAGGGTAAATTGAAGACACTGTCGGAAAATAGTAGTCCAGGGTATAGTATAGGACTCCTTAGTACTTCGCGGGGCCCACTTCTCTTGTGAATTTGCCAACGTGGACTACTTTCACGGTGACGTCTTTATGGCTCAGTTTCTAGTGGCTACGCGTTTCGGCGGTTGAACGTTGCTGCCAGTTTCGGTTGTACATTGCTGTCTACCTTCGCTCCCCCAAGCTGTCATGGGAAGGTGGAATGATTTCTATGGGTTCTTTGCAATTTATCGTACGTGGGTTTAGGGTATGTTGTCGTTCTCGAATTAGTGTGCACATACTAGGATTTGAAGTGCTAGCATGGATGGTGTTCACCGTGATGGCCGTCTAGGTCTGTGGACTCGACAGCGACTCGTGGCTATTGCGTTGGAACATCAACGAAGCCATTGGAGGGATCGTCAATGCCGTAGTCGAGTGAACCATGTGACTGTGCAACGATGAGGTGTAGAAGCAGAGGAGATGGTAGCTGGAATCGACGGTAATGGATTGATATGGGGCTCCAAGAGGCACCAGACAAGTGTCTGGAGAAGTGCTCACCAAATTGCGACTTCTCTCATGAGATTACTGGCATGAATTCGAAATCCTGATTTCAGAGCGGAAGTTCTTGACAAAGTTTTCAGTAGTCGCCATGTTCGTCCTTTACTTCCTGATTACTACCCTACTCTTGAAGAAGCACGAGCCCAAAGGGAAATATTACAGAACATTCGTGCCCATTTGCAGGCCTTGAAGATCCTTCATTCTTCTAGAATGTTGGCTCGGAAGCGCACCATCCTCGAAGTAGTCGTTGGCGAATTAGATTCAGACCTCACGAACTTCCACAACATTCTTGGTACACGAAAGGAGAATTTGGTGGCAGCTGTGGAGCGCCTCCGATCTGCTACAGAGACTACGTCAACCCGATACCAAGTCCCAACACGGAAGAAACAAGAAGGGGGGATTGACGATGTTGTCAAGGCTCTTGTGCTGCAATGGTGGACAGAAGAAACTCGAGTTAGTCTAGGACGTTGGGACGTTCACAGGAAACATCTCGGACAGAGTTTGTATGATACACATGCAGCTCATCTTCTCTTGGAAAGCCAAGTTCTTCTTTCCCCATTCACTTTCATGTTCCTCAAAGTTCAATGCAATGTGTTTCGTAGTTACAGTTCAACTTGCATATGTAGAGGATTATGCTGTCTTCTACAATGTAGACATTTCGAGCGCTTATGATTCTGTGTAGAAGAGTTTAACATACACCACATCGGCGATTGATCCAAGGTTATTACCGAGTAACTTATTCAAGAGTGCCCTGCATCATCCCTCTGTACACCTCGTTTCATGACGAAACTGTACTCAGTTGTCTTCCTATACCCAATATGTACTTACTCTTCGACGCATGAGGTACTTTCACGACACGTCCTTAGTATTATATAGTTCCCCATCTTACCCATAGGACCTCCTTTGATTTTCGTAGTATACTCAGCCTTTCCAGATTAGAACGTCACACTCCTCTATAGTGCATAATGTATTACACAGATGGCTGATAGTACTTTCGAAGTAAGCGAGAGTCCTTTCAGTCAATGGCAATGCGCAAATGACTACACGCCTCTTCGTAAGTAGTACTTGCTTTCCGTCAGGTAGTAATTCATACATGTCACTGACGACATGATTTGATGAATATTACTAAGCACTGCTTGCGGAGTACCCTATACATGTCGAAGTGGCACCTCCTAATGCTTTGCTACGACCGATGTCCTCTTTGGACTGCGTATGCAATCTGAATGCAGAAAATAGGACCTGAGAGGATGACACTGTACTAGACGGACCGCTTGCACTCCTTTTTCTGGCTTTCTGGTTTCTCAGGAGTACGTTGCAGTATTATGTTCGCTTATGCCTTATTGTGTAATGTGCTTCTAGTTACTTCTTATGCACTTGGACAACATGAGGTTGTCATGCTTTGCAATGATTTAGTCCTTCCGAATCACTATTCCGTGATCACTAACTCCTCTGGAGTGCACGGGTCATCCACTGCCTATCCTCTTCGAGTCCCCATTACTGTTGAACGTCCTGTGCTGTCTTTGAGAGGTACTACTGCAATCCTCCATTGTACAACATGATTGACCTGAATATTACTTTCTTTTCATGAGAGTACTATATAGTACTATCAGTGAACTTGCAGTGCTTGTTTTAGTACTTAATGCAGTGACACTAGTACTTTAGAAGTATTGTGACAGAACTACTCCTTGGGCTCACAGTTTGATGTGAGTTGAAGTTGACATCCCTAACTTCTATTCTGTGAATGTCTTCTAGATGCAGTTATACACATGATTCATTGAGAAGCACTCAGAGTGTGCCATCCAGCACCGGGCTTTCATCAACCTCCGTCCTTTTTTCGTCATCAAGTGCAAAGAGCAAAATGTCTGGTGTTGTCGATACCACATTCAAGTGCTTTATCTTCTAGAGGCCTTGAATGCCTTCCGTGATCCTTCTAGAGGGGCATGTGTCATCTTCCTCTGTGATTGCTAGTGCACTGTTTGCGACACCAACCAGGAAGGAGTCTATAATGTTGGACAAAGTCGATTTCCTACTGTCACCGCACTGTGGGAAGAACTCATGTGTCCGAAGATGGAGGATGAGGAATTACATCACCCTAAATGCTTGCTAGGAGCTTGCAGTAGATGTGGTCTTCAATTCTTTGACGTTTGTCCACGAGAAAGGGTGATTGATGCTACTCGCACCATTCAATGGAAGTAGTTTCAATACGAGGTAGTCGGCACATCAGCGGATGGTCAGCCGAAGAAGCGCATTAAAGAGGTGCTGAGGACGACTTCATTTTCAGAGTTCCTCGATTTCTTCTGTCCTTCACTTCAGTAGTTCATTCGCTATAATTTCATAGCTAAGTGGCAAACACAGCAAGCCAAGCTCCTCCAAGTGTGCTTGCAAGGAGGCGCTGTCTTGACACACATCGATTTCTCTGAGAATTACACATTCGAACCTCAGAATGAGATTCAGTCCATGTACTACCATTCTGACCAAATCACTATTCTTGTAAAAGTAACTTACTCACTGGATGTTGGGGAAGATGTGGGCAAGGGTGTGTGCAGATGATAGAGAGATACACTACTACATCTCCAATGACAAATGCACGATACCGACTTTGCGCAACATTGCCTCATGCTCCACTGGAGGTGGATGCAATCAAAAGGATTGACCCCATCCATTCACTACGTCTTCAGTGATGGATGTGTAGGTCAATTCAAGAGTGCAAGGCCATGTACTTCATAGCGAGGTGATGTTTCCCTCTATAATGCTTCGTGTTCAAAAAAAAGTCGGAAAGAACTCGTTCGCCATGTCTTGTTGCTATGTGCAGTCCTCAGTAGTACTTGCAGTAAAGTTTGAGTCCTATACGTATAGGTAATTTCCAAGGCGTCGGCCAGCATGTATAATGGTTCATGCCACGTTCATGTACGAACACATTCCTAGAAATCAATGGCAGGGTCAAGTACCCTACACTTCACTCACATTGTGCTTCTCCTAAGTGGATGTAGATATCCAGCCCTTACAGGCGGCTGCAAGATGCTTTGGAACTATTATGGGACGGGCCATGGAAAAGGTGAATGGAACGGTGCTGGGGTAGTCATCAAAAGGTCTCTTCGCAATGAGCAGCTCGTCAATCCTCATAGACGCCTCCAAAATGCAGAAGACTGTGTTCAGTTCCTTAATGCCACTATGGCAGGACTAGTTCCTAATCGACACGGAGGCATGAGGTTCCTCATTCCATGCTTTGCTTCCCTCCGTTGTTTTACACGGCTATTCAGAAGCTATTGCTGTCTCACATTATATATGCACTAGTAGCTTCCTCTGTTTCCAAAAAAGGCCTCTTCATTGAAGCTATGCATACCTCATAGTACTCTCTACCACAATAGTTTTCTTACTCTCAACTCTATGTACCGCATAGTACTGAATGGCATAGTAGTCTTCGTAAAGTAAGCTATGGGTGCCACATAGTACTCATTGCCCTAGTGACCGATCTATACATGTACTGTGAGATGCTCCATCTTCCTCCAAGGCTGTTGTTCAGGATTATGCAATTCAACGCATTTTGGTAGTTTCACAGTAAAGAATAGTGCATTCATTACTAACTGATTCCTTCTCACGTGCATGTAGGTCATACCGATATTTCCATCATGTACGACTACATGAGGTTGACCGTGGGAATTCTCAATCTTGTGATCCAATCCCTGGATCCTCTAAACTACACTCCTTCTTTGCTCCAGATAAGCACGATCCCACGAAACTGTTACTACGACCATTGTCATGCTTCTGCAGCCCTTGTGTGGAGGAAGATTTCAGTCATTGCGAGAAGAAGTCTTACATAAAGGCTTGGAAGGTGACTAAGATACAACTAAGAAATGTGGAATTCGCAGCTGTGCTCATGGTCCTAGAAGACGACAATGACAATTGGGAGTACGAATACGACGATGAGAGCATGGGTGACTTAGTGCAGGCAGGAGACAATTTTGCTATCCTGGCCGCTGAAAATAACGATGAAGGGGTGTCATTCTACATTTTACAATGTCAGAGGCCGAAACACATTGTCGAAGAAGATTTTGATTGCATATGGGGGGGGCATTTTCAAGCAGTAGACTCCGTCATTTCCGCAACATACTATCAGAAATGGGGACGGAGAAATGCTAACAACTATGTGTTTTTACGTAATTCCAGGGAGGCCTTCGTGGACGCCGACTCAGTCTTGGCCTGTAAGTTCCAAATGATTCCTAGAAACCACCGAGTGAAGGGGGGAGATGTAGTGTATACTCTCTCAGATGAGACTGTTGATGTCATCAACACAACCCTAGAAGAAATGGATGCATAAATGATGGAACTAGATGTCTCACGGAACAACTTCTTATACTCACAACATACCGCTAGTACGGTAAATGACTATGACAGTGTGCTGGCACACTTGCAAGTGCAATGCATTACCGCATGTAGTTCGCTTCTTCCAAATAGTCGTGAGCACTGAATATAAGAGGGCCCCAGTCTTATTAAATAGTGTGCAGGCATTACTTCAACAGTCCACACTTGTATCTACAATGATCATAGTTTTCATTGCTACAGATGTAATTACATGCAATGATTTTATTGTTGCTCTCTGGAGCTTCCTTTGCTACACCACAATAATTCGCCTGTAGTGAACTTAGTCATTCACAGAAAATGGCTACTATGTTGTCTTATGAGTACTACAAATCGTCCTATTCAGTACAATGAAATGCTGATTATGTATTGTTTGAGGGTACTATAGGCCCCTGGGATGTACATAGGACAGTCCTAATCCGCAAGCGCTCTACACAGGTGACTGCCGCAAGTACATTTGAATGGGACATGTCTTCCATCTTTTCTCTGAAATCAGCATCCGTAATCCCATGTCAATTCCTCCCCCTCCGCTACTTCCTGAACAGTAAAATAGGCCACCTGCATTAACGAGGGTACAACTTATTACAAGATACAGACCTACAGGGTGGACAGCAGTTACATACACCCTCAACCCAACACTGTGTACAATCACATGTAGTACTTACATGGTATAGTGTGGGCATGCTGTGCTCCACCGAGACTGGAATATCCATCAGGTTTGCATCGCCACATCTGCAATGGCAAAATCAAACAAGAAAGTTGAATTCCTTGAACAGAAGCCCCTGAAGCTCTTCAACGGTTGTATGGGGTAGTCCAAAGTACAATTAAAACAGAATGAACGATGCACCTGTGGTTCAGCCACCTAGCGACGTTTGTGATTTTGGATGCATCAATGGGCAGTAGTAAGTCATCTCCTTGGTTCATCTCTAACTACCAATGCGCATCTAGAGCAACACAATACTTGTGACATATCTTACGAGCCAGAAGCTCCGCATTTGTCACTATTTCTCTGCCGTATTCAAACACAAAAGAACCGCGACTGAGGCGTTGCAATGTATGAATGCCCCAACCCTTTGTCGCTGAGACGAAGAAAACCTGCTACCATCCCACGGTAGTCATGAGTGCAAACATATTTACATTGTGCGTGTTGAGGTTATGATGCACTAATCTAGAAAGCAAGTTACCTGGAACCTCTGATATGTTCTGCCGCTAAAAATGAGAGATGTTTGCATGTCATTCGTCGAACAAAATTGCAAGTGCAGATTTCATGCCCGTCCTCGACTAAGATAGGTACTTCAAATCTCAGTGAATTCAAGTTACCTTCGAGTCCCTCTCCATTGCTGATCATTTATCAGCCATGTTTTCATTGGTTCCATCTTCAACATGCATAAGCAATCAAAGGAACCTTGCGTACCTCCAATTTGTGTGTAAGTCCTCCTTGCACCACTCTATTCTTGTAGGATAGGCCGCAACCACACACTCGGAAGCATTCTTTAATGTACAGTCGCTGCACATGCCCTACGCAGCGACCTCCCCGCAATTCAGGGTAGGCATTTTGCCCATGACAACAAACTAGACCTCCGTTTGCCAAAGTGCGTGTCATCTAGAACTGTCACTTACTACTAGTCAGGAAAATAGGACAACGGGTTCAATCTCCAGATGGATCTTCATTTCACTGTACTCCATGGCAGAGCAAATGAGTACTATAGGACTACGCGGATTTCACTGTACTACATGGCACAACAAATGACTACTATACAACTCCGTAATCCTACTAAGTAATGACATGCGGGATAGGCAAGAACAAGCCTGCACTGACCTGCTTGATGTACCACAAGTGAAGGGTACCGTCGTCCAAGTATAATGACCTTGCATTCTCCTCCCACGGTGAAGTCACTCCGCCAGGAAGACCGGAGTTCCTTCCAGAAGTGCCTAAGGGATACATATGTACATAATATGCTGCAGCTAGAGCTTCAACACTCACTGATTGATGCAATATGGGATTGCAAACATATGTATAGTCCATGTCCAAGGGCAACACAGAAAGCGGTGTACAAGATCCCACAAACAATATGGGAACCCTTTCCATGCCACGTGACAAATCACACAGAGTCATTGAGCGTGCCTCCTGTTGAGACCAACACATTATACAACAAGCACAAAGCCGTTCGAAACTATATATTGCATAAGCATGAAGTACATGGATACCAAGAAAAGGACGAAGAGCTGCACCCACTACTACCCACAGGCCCACGGACCTTCCTTGGACTGCCCCCTTTTACTTCTGAGATGCGGCCCAATAACTACATGGAAAGCGGACACTCATTGCTGCTTGAAAGTCTTGCGCTCTGGGCCAACGTCTCTCAAAAGTGGCGGAGGCAGTCCCCCCTCTGAACGCACAGTCCACCACAGTGCCTTGTACTTGCAGCCACGCAATAGTGTCACTTTTTACCCACCTCACCAGGACTCAGAGTTTCTGTAGGACTTGTCGAAGGAAGACTAGACACCGAAAGTGGGAAACCCCCAGCTGGCCGAGGTCGCAACTGCCTGCGAAATGCATCAGGCGATTTACCAGACTTCGACGCGGCACGACTTCCTCCTTTACCTACCACAGCATAGTCCACATGAATGGAAGGTGTATGGCATCAGACGTAGCACACATAATGTGCATTGTGACCGGAAAGGCAATAAACAGTCGACATTAGAACACATACAGCCATACAAAAAGTACTCATGTCAGTGCTCCCTAGTACTGAATTAGTACATGCAAGTACGTCGTGTATACTGCTTGCAAGTATTGACAGTACTAGGAGTCCTTTTTAGTGAATGAAATGTCAGCCAATACGGTTGCTTTCGTAAATGACTCCACATGTATTGGGACTATTCATTCTTGGTGCGTGGCGTACTTGACGAGGTGTTTTTAATGACGCCTTTCACTGGGCTGCAAGTCTGGTTGGCCTCTATGGATGGTGATGGTTACTCCTTTGGTTCTCTCGATGCCAGTGGTACAACATTGGCCACAATAGAGGCAGTTGAACCCAGCAGTGCAACATCCTCTTTTACCATCAAATCCCAGGGGTCATCTTCATCAGCACTATCACTTCCTTGGCGCATCGCATCTTGCATTCACCAACGGCAATCAAATTACATGTATTACTGTGGAAGCCGCTGAAGTCCTACATCGACAATAGAAAGGGTTTCTTTGTCTTCGAATACAAAAAAGGATCACAAACTACATCCGGAATTCAGGACACTCGACTATGTATTGAATGATCGAGTAGAGAAGAGCAGATTTCATTATAAGGCCACATACCAGAGGAACGTGGAACTCCGTAGTGCACATAGGTGCACTGGGATTGGCGTCGTCTATGTCGCTAAATTCCAGTGACTACAAATCCAGTTGCTGTAACTCCAAGTCCAAAGCACTGAGCGTCTTGTCTTTCTGGCTGAACTGTAGCTTCAAAACATCCACCTCCTTTGCTGGTGAATCCGGAAGAGCTATGGGTTCCCCTTGTGCTACCGTTGGGGAAGAGGTTCGAACGATCTTTGATGCAGCTGATGATGCTAAGGAGTCAAGCATAGGAAGACCTTTGTCTTCCTTTTCGTCCGCCAACATAGTCTCCACTGCTGGACACTGTGGTGAGGCAATTGGTGATGTTGAGGCGGGAGTAAGTGCAACAATGTCTTCTACATTCTCCGTGGTAATGTGAGTCCCTAAAGGAAACTCCTGTGCATCCGATGAAGACAATGGAAGAGGCGTGTTACAACAACTATGTTTGATTCCTGTAGAGGCAATGGAGCATTTAGATTCAAAAGGATTAGACGTGGCATCGCCATTTAGAGTGCCCGCTACACGACTATCATCTCGTAGACGTTTGCCTGAAAGAACGACATTTCGAGGCGAGGAGTACTTGTCCCCACCGAAACACTTAGTGAATGTGATGTCAAAAGCGGACATGCTAGGTGCCCCAGTTCCAATGGAGGAAAGGCCTGCACATGTAGTCGACAGTGTTCGTGGTCTGGGTGAGTCACAGTTTGCTTCTCTATTCTCATAAATGCAATGAGCATGGAAGAAGAGAGAGACATTCAAGAAGAGCACCATCAATGTACCAATGACAAAATCAGGACATGTACTTTTACATACAGGAAATAGGGAAGGGAGTACTACAATCCTACTGATGTACATCCTATTACATTTGTACTGTTTGGCTAGTCCTGAAGCCAGCGGAAAGAAGGCGTTAATGATTGGAAACTAATGTTATGTGGTGCTGCTATGGTGAACACTATGATTTGAAAGTACAAGATAGCCTTCTCTCCGTGCACGAAGAAGCAGTCATGTACCCATGACATGTCCCGATCGGTGTTCCTGGGTAGAGGGACCCCGGCCAAGAACAATAGAGACGCCTTCGACTACCGCAGGCTCCTCTAGTTTTTTCGCTTGGTCACCTGAAGTAGGGAAACCCCAGCTTTTCAACCACATTGGATGAACCACGCCACAATGACTATGAGCACACAGGGATGTGGCCTTGAACCAGTGTGTGGCGCACCATGGGTGATACACATGCCTGCAAGCACAAACAAGCACATCTGCATAAGGGAACCCCTCTGAGCATGTAGCATAGTGTTGAAGCTCCAAACTGAAGGCAGTGGATATGTCCTTAAACATCGCTTCAACGTGATTGGGTTGTGGATGGGGGTGGAGTATTGCTCCTTCTCCACCCCGCGCTAGGTCTTCGAGGTGCTCTTCCAGTGCTGCAAGGCGAGATTGAGTACCCAATATTTTCCCTGTCACATCATCAAGAGCTCTGCGCATCTCACTTTCCACGATTGTCAATTCCTTCATCTTCTTCGAGTGGCTGTCTAATAAGCGCTTGAGAAATTCGGAGCTGCCTTCCTCTGCCATCTCCGTCATCGTATCTTGCACTTGTTGAATTCTGAGTAGACTAGCTCGCTATTGCTCTACTGCAGAATCCGCCTTCATTTGCAGTGCCTTAGTATCGCACTCGAGTTTCCTCAATTTCCCAGTGAGAAATTTCACCAGGTCCTCAACTTCGGCCTTCCTGTGGCCCACAGAATGTAAAGTAGGTGGTTAGTACTCAGACAAGCGGACCTCCTTATAGTACAACAAAGTACTCATCGAAGTCCTAAGAGTACTTCATATCACTTCTCATGTGCACACAAGTACAGTGATGTATGTTTCGAGGAACATGTAGTACTGTAGTACTCTAAGTATAATTGAAGACCTCACTAAAGTCTTGAAGGGACTACGAGCAACTGCCTTAGTCCCAACGAAGTCCACAGTGCATGGGTTTGGATTGGTTTAAGTAGTGAATATATGCATCATGCTTTTTTTTAGTCTTGTGAGCACCGCGGTGGTCACATTATCATGTCCTTGAGGACGTTGACAGTACGTTATGGAAGTAGAAGGAATGATTAGTACAGAAGACTGTTTCTGTAGTACTACTTCTTACCGGTGAGTCCCTTCTTCCTCATAGATTACAACCGACAATCCGTGGGACTACATTGCGTAGGACAGGAAGGACACAAGTGTAGTGCGTCGAAGTTAGCATGTGGAAGCGAAGTGCATCACTAACGAAGGACAGGAGATAGTGAGTGTTAGGAGTCCTACTGGACAATACTATAAGGATGGATTAGGCCTTAAGGAAGAAGCTGCCATGACTTTGCAGAGTTGCCTTATCTAGAAGGACAACCCGAAGTGCAGAAGTACATGAGCGTTTCTCCATGAAATTCCACGCGCTAGTGCACTGAAGTAGTATGAGGACTCCAAGGGACATGTCTTGTAGACGAGAGGACAAGGTGCATCGACGATGAACTAATGCACTAAGTCATACTACCCTAGTAGTAGTCGTCCATTGCCCGACGCAGGGAGACACGTAAAAGTTCATGGAAATGCACTGAAGTACTATATGGCCAATGACCATGCCATTTCGTAAGGGTTAAGTAGCAAACTTTGAGAAGAGAGCATGAACATACCTTTCAACCCGACAAGTGTCTGTCATAGTCGGAAGACGTTGATGCAGTTGGTTAGGTTTCACATTCCGGAGAAGAATGTCTTGTCCATCTCTGAGTACTTGTAAGATTGGCTTATTGTCGTCCTTGACATCCAAGTACTTCAAAATTGCCTCACTTTGGACAACCTCAACGAATGGTCTATTTTGTGCTTCGGCAATCCTTGTCAACCACGTCTTCACACATCGGGCATATTGTTTCCACTGTCCCAAATTGGTTTCAGCAGCGAAGCCTGCCCAATTTGTGTCATGGCCTTATGTCTGCAGAGTCCACCCCATGGCCAACTCCTTCCCTACATGAGTGCTGGAGTGCGTCTTCTAATAAATCCAGCAATACAGTGACTCCACCTCTTTTCGCAAAGCGGGAGTCAACCTTTCTGTGACAAGGAAACCATTCCGCCCCTTTTCTTCGCCAAACAAGGCCTGCACATCAACTAGGGGCACGTCTTTGTCCATACGAAGCCTATGCGGATTCTTTCCATCTCAAGGGAGCTTGCAGGAAGTGTGGAAAATGTCTTCGGACATGGCTGTAGGAGGGCGCTTCGATGGATGGCTGAGGAGATTGAGTTAGTGGCAGCATTCGTCCTCCGTGTACTCTCTGTCAGTGGGGGCAAGTTTCTTGCGCTTGGCTAGTTTCCTCTTCGGCAGTTGCTCCAAGGCTTCGCTATCTGAAGCTTCCTCGCTACTTCCTGAGGATGGGGATGGTGAAGCTATCTGCTTATGTTTTTTCTTTAGACTAGGTCCTGCCCTTCCACCCTTTTTGTTGCTATTGCTTCCACCTTCTCCTACAGTAGAAGCCCCCCCGAGCCTCCTTTTGTCCAAGTCAGATTGAATTGGACGTGATGCTGGTCTTCTCTTCCCCTTCTTCTCGTACGTAATGGCATTGCAGTCGTCAGCGCCACTGCTATCCTTCGCACGTGCATGCTAAGTTGGTTGAGGTCGGCCTCAGTTATCCACCGTAGTACTCTTCATCTTTGCCATTGCACACACTAGTTTCACCTGTGTACATGCAAAAAATATGTAAGTGGTAGATTAATGTCACATTCAGTACTTCCTATGGTACTTATGTAATACTAGATGTATGCCAAAGTACTAATGTAGTACTACATGGAGTCTTTAAGACAGAGCAGAAGTTGTAGAGGACTACACAGTCCGCCACAAAGGAACGACGACTATACACAAAGGATCCACAAGGAGAGAATCTAAAGCGGTGGGAGAAAAAATGCTACTTCAAAATGAATATATCTGCCTACGAGAAAGTCATACTTTATTACATGAAAAGTGAGGAATGTTTTCTATGTCTAGTAGAGCAGGGCAACCTACAATACCAAGCAAGAAATGAAGTGTCACAACCCTCATCATAAGGCATGCCCATGTCACCTTAGTGAGCAAGGGGGACATTGGAGGTGACTCCCCAAGCCTTGCAAGAGATGAGGTGAGGGGGACTAGGAGTCCCGAGTGATCAGAGCGTGGTAGCACTCTGATCCGGACGAATTTGGGGGTGTGTGATACATTCATGTAAAGGTCTCAAGGAGACTTTTCTAGCCGTCCAAAGAACGCGTGATTTGGACTTGTGAGTCAAAAGTTATGGGCGTTCAAAGGTGGGGGTGTCCCAATCGCGCCAGGACACTTAAGGACTAGGAGGGAGGGGTTCATGAGGAATCCCTCCATGAAGTATGTCATGTAGCATATCCTTGAAAAGCTAAGAACACAAGGATGCTATATTGACAAGCATTACGAGGTTCTAAGGTAGGAGCCTCAAGTTATGGCCAAGAGAAGCGCCGTGGTGAAGGCGTGACGCCTCTCCCGATGGACCCGAATCTTTGGAGGGCGATAACTTTGCAAGTACTTGTCCAAATGGGGCAAGTGAGTAGTTCAACGGCATCTACTCGTCAAGTAGATGTTGAAAATGGGCTCGCATGTGAGATTTGGATCCCAGAACGCAAAGTTATGCCGGGTGGAAGTTTGGAAGTTCGGAAGTCCCAAACTAGGGCAAATCGGGAGAAATGGGGTGGTCTTCCCAAACCAAAGTGGTTTTGGGAGTTCCCCTTGACATACAAGGGGGAGGGGGGTCTGCTGAATCCCATAGAGAGTACTATAGGAGGGGTTGGTCTCACTCCTCACTCCCTTTTGGAGCCTTGGTGAGTCTCGGTGACTCAAGGTTGGTGGTGTTGGGTCACCACCACTCCAAGGCACCATAGGACACTTGTGGATGTCCGGCGGCACCGGTTGGGTGAAGTCCCACTCCTTGCTAGGCTATGTTGAGGTGTCCCGAATGGTGAGTCCTAGTTAGTAATGAAGCGGAAAGTAGCAAATACACAAAGAGCCTAGTATGGAGTTGGGATGACACTCAAGGGCAGTTAGGACCATGGTGAGTAGTGCCACCATGGGTCCTTACACAATAAGATGGAAGTTCCGCCCCATATTACCAAGTAACATGCCTTGGTGTCATGATGGGTGTGTATGTGTGCTAGTAGTCCCGGTAACTAGGACTTAGCATAAAGAGTTGGAATGGAAGACTAACATTGGATGTGCATGGTATGTGCAGTGTTAGGAGAGCGTGACCCTTGGTGCCACTAAAGTGTTAAGTGCTTGGAAAGCATTGGAAGGTGGACTTAAGGTGGTAAGTATCACTAAGGGGCACGACACGAAGAAGGGTATGATGTGCAGAATGCAGTCATGCATAAAGTACTGGACGATGCATTCAAACGTGGACAAAGAACTAGAAACATGAGATGAAAAGGCTTCATCAGTATGCCTCACTTGAATAGACCCACGCATCATAGACAAGTGAAGAGAGGGACGGCAGGCAAGGGCAAAGGAAGAGCAAGAGAAATACAAAAGGCAGCAACACTCACCCGTATTTACAAATAGGACATAGGAGGAAATTTTCGACTGAAGAAAAAATGAGTTCATTACTGGGAATACATGTGGACTACATGTTCCATTCCAAGAACACAAAGCATAGAGTTCCACATAGTAAAAATGATTGGGGCATTTACTTGTACTATTTCTAATAGAAGGACTTGGTGCTACTGAACATAAACCCTAATTTCTAGTCATTGCTTTCTTTGGTCAACATCCTTTCCAAATCTGCCAGGCTAAATTGCCATCTGGACCCTATTGCGCAAGCATCATCTGGAGTGGCACGGAATGTGTCCATTGCCACAACAGGCCGTCTATGTTCTACTGGCTAAGGTAAGCCATGCAATAATTTCACACATTTTGCATTACTCTCGTGGACTAGTTTGTGGAAGCTAATGCGGCATCTTTGTGAAGGCTGAGGTCTTGATGTGCAAGTGACTGCAGTACCATGGACGCTGCCAAGAGGCTCCTCACGACTGAATTCCCCTTTGTTCACATGATTGAGGTCATTGGATTCCTCCTCCTCATCACTCCATAGAATTTTCCATTTTTGCCGTCTATGAAAAGGAACTGCCCTCAATACCTTCGATTTTACCATGTTGCCACCGTGGTTTTATACTATACAATACTTTGATGACGATGATCGACTATTCAACAACTTCTGCCAGCGGATGATGACCCTAAACCCTAAACCCTAATGGAATTGACAACAGAAGTATGAGAGTGTCATTGACCTACATAGCCGTCCAAATGTTTGACTTACAGTGCCCTCGGAGCAACAGCGACAGTCCTGGACGCACGCCTTGACCGCCCTCCACCAATCAACGAACTGCACATTGATCCACTCCGTATACTTTGGGGATTGTACGCATTGTCTCTCAATCGTCTAAACCGCCCTTCGCACCACAACTACGGATACACAATGTCGGAGAAGAACACCAGCAAAAGCCTCGCGGTCGACACTATTGCAACGAAACGGTCATGCAAGGAGGCGGTTGGGAGCGCGATGATTACCGAGCATGGGCTACGTCCTCAACACAAAATGTTGCATTTCGCAGGAAACCCTAGGTGAACGTGTTGGGCGAATTAAAGGAAAATGGCAAATTGAAGGAGACGACAGAATTGCGGATGACAACGACTGTAGCAAGAAATCATCCTTCCCTAACATCTACTACTATCATCCACTACCATGCGTCCACGTGTCTTCCCAGTGTTTCATCTCGATTCCAATCAATGGTCCACATTTCATCTCCCGTACCCTTCATAGTACTCACAGGACTCGTAGTACTGATAGGATTGATGCAGCGAAAACTGAAAACGCAACAAATAGGACAAGTGTTTCTTGCAACCACCCTTATTCATATATCTTTCCAATGTTTTTAATTTTTATAGTGTATGACATCAAATATTTTGTGCTACTACACTAATGTAAAGCATTCAATTATAACCTGAAGTGTTTATTTAAGTTTTGTTGTAAAATGCATTGATAGTTGAAAACACCAAGGTATGCATAGTACAAGCAATTGTATTATTTTATTAGAGAACGTAATTAAAAACACTTGAAGCACACTATTGTAATTTCATGTAATTTCATGTAGCTCAAGTTTCAACATGTATTATTGTCATCTCACCTAGTAGTGACATCTAAAAAACAATGTCAAGATAAGTTTGAAGGTATTTGTGGTGATTTCCAAAAAATTTGGGATTATGAAAAAAAATATACCTAATAGGAAAAAAAGCTATTGGATAATGGATATAGGTGAGAAGAAGGTAATCAAAGGATTGAAGGTTGCAATGCATTGTGAAGTTTATGATTGCATTGCTAGTTGGTTACCCAATTTTTTTCAATCAACCAATCCCACTAAGCTTATTGATTCATTGAACTTAGTTGATGACACAGGTACATGATTTTAGAAAACCTATTCTTCATTTATTTATTTATTTTTTAAATTGTTCATAGATTTGATACAACTTATATTGATCCCCCTTACAAATTATCATTCAACCACCTTACATATATTTTAGTCCCTTTACAAATTGTTTATAGAATTGACATATATTCTAGTTGTATTTGGATAATAGCTTACATTTATAGATATGTGATTCCTTATATCAAATGTGAAACATCTATTTGGAGGAAATTTTTTTAACTATGCTGGAATGACTTATACAACTTCTAACTTATCAAATTTGTCAAAACTCTTATTTCATTTTTTATTATGGATATACATGCAGATGTTGAAAGAGACTAGTCCCTTGAATCATCAATATATACTAGCAAACATCGTTGTAGTTTGCCCAATGTATCAGATGGTTTAGCATCTATAATTGAAACCAATAGAGAAAAGACAATTGCAATGATGATTGAAGGTGAGGACTAGGTAGATGCAAGATAAACTTAGTTACTTGATTTGAAATTGAAAAAGCACAACGACAACATTGCATTATAGAATGCTTCATTGCAAGCTCAAAAAATTGCTCACGAGAAGCTTCTAGTCATTGAAGAAAATAAAATACAAGCGAGCAAGGAAACATCTCAAGGATTCATTGGAGCCCTAATGGCAATTAGCACTGCCATTGGGTCCAAAATGCAAGAGTCATAGTTCATTACTTCATGTTTATAATTGTATTGTAGTTTATGTAGTTTATGTAGTTTTAGTGCTATGTGCTATTGTGTTTTCATTTCCATTGATTTGGTGTGCTATGTTATTGTTTTCTTTTTCCTATGAAGGTTTGAAGTCTTCAATATATGATTATCATTTTTCATTTCATCATTCACATTCTTGCACTATGAATGCAATGCCTCTTCATGTAATCATGTTCTATGAATTTAGTGGAATGAGTTCAAAATTGGATCATCCATTTTGTCCCCTATTTCTTAACTTCATTTGTGTTTTGGATTGGGGTATCTAGTGAATGATATAAAGGTTGATGCATTTGAATTATTTAAAAATATGTATAAAGTTATTGTGGGCAATTTGGCCAAACTAATAATTTGTAGATATGGTGATTTACATTTCAATAATTAGACCAAACTTCACCTAACTTCTGAAAAAAGGTCAATAGAAATTAAAACTTGGCACCTTTAGTGTAGAAGTTGGCATATCCAATAATAGACATGTTATCCTTCACTATCCATCAACTTCCAAATAGATTATAAAAGCATATGGTTCAATATATTGATGAAGTGAAGATCTCTATAAAGATCAAGTGAAGATTTTTAACCCCTCAAGGCCCAAAGAGCTTGTTTTGAGCCTCTCACCAACTCACATGTTCAACAAGTCAAAGTTGTAACTTGATTTTCCTACATTCTAAGAAGTATATCTAGGAGAATTTCATATTTTTATGTTCATGTTGAATGGGGAAGTTCAAAAGTACAATTGGCATCATGTAATAAGCTTGATGTACAATACATACTATCAATCAAAGTCCAAAATTGTGAAAAAGTACAGAAATTGCTTGGGCCTTGAGGGGTTAAAGACTTTGTACATCAAATGAAGATCCTTACAAATTTTGTACATTTAATGAAATTCACTAAAGATTCTTCATTTGAATATGAGGGGAAAAATTGTCAAATTTCAATCACTAATGTGTTTGTAAATGAAGGTTTAAAATTCAAATCTTCAAACTCAAATATATCAAAACTTATTTCATAAACATTTCATCCAAATACAAAGATAGTTGCTAAGATGTAAATATGTCTATTGTTGTAGTACTTCTAAGTGCTACAAATGCTCTACTATGACATTTTTTTATCAACAATGCCTCATCGGTAATAACTCATCTATTTATTTGTTGTCTATAACCTTCATCATGATGTTTAGCTAATGGAAGTTCATCATTTGGTCTATCTACTCTATCAAGCATGATATTATGTAAAATACATGTTGCATGCATAATACTAGATACCATAGCACAATTAGACATATACATTGATCATTTTAGAATTTTCCATACTCCTTTGAGGATACCAAATGATCTTTCTACAACCATTCATGTGCTACTATGCTTGAAATTATATTGATCAGAAATAGGAGTCAATCTATAACCTAGAAGTAGAATCAACATATATGTGTTTTGTGTATAACTAGCATCACCAATTAATAATTCAAGTATGGGAATGCCTTGAATGAACTTAGTTGGTCCATTTAAGCAGTCTCCTTTATCAATAGTTGCTTCGATTCTAGAGTTTGCAAATACTCTAGCATCATGAACCATACTTGGATAACCTACAAAAATGTTCAAAAATCGAGAATATACATCTACTATGGCTTGTAATATGAAGCTATAGTTTTTATTTTTATCATAAAAATCAGTGGACCTTTCATTACTAGGTAAATCCTCTTCAATGTGTGTAACATCTACGGCCCCACATACTTGGAGGATTCCCCATTTGGATCCAAATCTATTGTAATTGTTCACCAATTGTCCAAGTCCAATGATGTTGATCCCTATAACTTAAGGACTTCACAAATCGTGTAGTGACCTCACTAACAATAGATTTTCCAACTCCAAAGAGTTCCCCTATTGAAAGTAAAGAATCCCTAGTAGCAAGTCTACAAATGGCCATTGCAACTTACTTTGTAACTTCTAATTATCGATTTGGCAATCTATCTAATCCCACTAGAGGATTGCTTTCAAGGCCATGCTCTACCAACAAGCATACATATTGAAATGGAGGAATTGACATTCTAAACATCTCTTTAAAATGTGTTGGATCATTAACCATAATCATGCAGAAAAATTGGTGCCACTAATGGATTGTTCTAGGCTTCACATACCATGGCCCCCATTGAATGTCTACCAATTCTCTATAGGTATGTGGAGTGTCTTATAAAATGCAAACTGTCTCTACATCTTCCAAAATGACCATGGATGCAATCTTACTACAACTTTTCCTGACATGAGGCAAATTTGAAGTTGCAAAAGTTTTGAAATTGGGAAGACTTACCAAAGGAGCTAAATTGGATTCTTCGTAGTGACATTTGAGAGCCCATTCAATTGTAGTTGTAGCTCCCGCTAGAATACACAAACAAAAGCCCTTTCACTTTCATTGCCATAATGTTCAAAAATATCCCTTGTTCACGTATGAATGGAGTACTTGACAAAATAATGCAAATGTATGAATGGAAGGTTGAAGTAGAGTTCCAATGAAATGCTAAACTACCACCTGAGAATATAGGCAAATTAAGAGAGAGTGGAGTGTCTAAATAGAGTATATGCCAATGCTACATGCCTACAAACCACCTGAGAATATAGGCAAATTGAGAGAATAGATAGCTTGTAACTAATGAGACTATACTTCAAAATAATAGAAGAAACTGATATGCCAAGGAGAGAAGAATTTGAGCGAAGGAGGAAGGGAGGAGCCAGGGAGAGCAATTGAAATGGGAGATAGGGGTTCATTAGTCAAACTCCCTTTTAAATATACAGAGAGTTCCCAAGTTCCCTCTACAATTATCTTCCTTATAGAAGTATCCTTGCCACATGCCAATTAATCCTAAAAATTTGGAAATAATTTATTTGGAGAACTGGTTCATTATCACGTTCCCACCCCATGAAGTTGGTCCACAATTTTTGGAGCTGGCCGTAGTTGGCTATTTTGGGAAAGTTTTGGGCAATTTTTCATATTTTTTTGGAGTTTTGTTTTATTTTGGCAATTTTTTTGGTAGAATCAGAGTCACATTGCTAGCTTGTCCACTAACGAGCATTGAGATGAAGCCATAGTACTAAATTTCATGAATTTTGAACCTGTTTTTTGGACACTACACGTAGATTGAACTTTTTTCTTAAGGAAGATAGTTTTCCTTCTTTCCACTGCTTGTTGGTTTCTACTCACCGCAACAATTGTTGTGAAGGGTTTTCGATTGGTTCTTGTTTCTAGAGTCAGAGAGAAGTGAGATAGATAGATTGACAAAGATTTTGTAGGAATTGAAGGTGGACCCTAGCTTTTTAGAGTTTCTAGCTACTCAGACAGTTTTAGTTTATGTTGCTTCTGGATCTTGTTGTTTGGTACACACTTATCTAATTCTTGTTAGGAATAGAGGATCATTGGGGATTCATTAAGTTTTTCACAAAATTGCTATTAGCAAACAAACTCTATTGTTTTTTGGAAGACTCTTCCTTTCAGGTTTGACGGAGAAATAGAGAGTGCATCAGTTTTTGGTTCCTTCCTAGTATTTTGTCCCTAGAAGCATACACCATGCTTAAAAACCCTAGGCCGGTAGTCACTAACCCTCAAGTTGTAGCCGCCTTTATCCCTACATGCAACCAAGAGGAGTTTTAGAACCACAAGAAATTTTGAAATATGGAGAATGATCAGGTCATTGGTTTTCCCCTAGCTTTAGGTTACTGATGGACCAAACCTAGAGCCTGGGCTTTTTATTTACATTACATCAAATGGGAGTGCTTATTAAAGATACAGAAGACCAAGGCAGTGCTTCAACAACTACCTCAAATCAACAAGATTGCAAATTTGTTTATTCACTTGAATATAATCGAAACAAATTTGATTTGGATGGAACACAATTTTGTGGTGTTGTTGTGAGTTAATTGGAGTGTGTGGGAAGAACAATGCATTCATCTGTTTAAATTTCTTATTTTCCTTTGGGACCCAGGAGAGTGGGGACTCTATTCTTGCACCCAGGAGTTCATTGATGGAATCAATTTCTTCAGGCTTAGACCACTTGTTTTGTAGCTTTTACTTCATATAGTAGTCCTCAATATTCTATAGCTTTCCTTAAAAAGGGCTCCTTTTGGGGTTCTTGCAGTGTTCGAGAAACTTTTTGAATTTCACCAGCTAATTTCCTCCAATTCCTATAGTCAACCGGTTATTGAAGTTCCCATCCTGGTTATTTTCTCAATTTTCTATTAGAAACAGAAATTTTCTAGATTTTTTCACCAATTTTTTGCCGATGTTTTCGAATTACAATAGGATATTTTCCCAAATCCACCAGCTAACTTTGAACTAACTACCGGTTTTTCCCATTCATTGGGTTCTTGTTGCTAAACCTTTTATGACTCTGTTGCTTTAGTTTGGCATGGATTGCTATTCAAGTGGATCATCTCCATTGATTTGTACTTTAGTTTCTTTAGGGGATTCCATCTCTTCCTAGACATTTTCCTTTGTAATTAAAAAGGCTTTTTGCCTTCTAGCCTTCATGGCTTTGATGAGACTTGGTTCACATGTAGAAACTTGATGTAGCGTGGACCCGATCTTCATGACTTGGCCCTTGGAGCTCCACCTCCAATCCGGTTCTACATGTGAATAGCACCTTATGCTATTGTATATGTATATGAAGGGCAATTTTGTTGAAGAAGTGTTGAAATCAAATTTCAACCTCAAATACCAAATGGATTACATCATCAAGAACTAATCACAAAATGACATACAAAGACTTTTGAAGAAAATTATTTAATTTATATTAAATTTTGACATCCATATAGGATAGTATTAAATTAGTCAAAGAAAAAAAAGTTATCATGCTAGGGAGGGTGCAAAACTAGTATCACTTACAAAATAAGTGCCTCTTCGAATTATTATTTTTTGTGAAAGTCAATACAATACAATAATATTTTCATTTGCACTAGTTGTTGTGAATTATTTAGTTTGGCTTTGAAAATTAATATTGAACTCACTCTTGTAAATGAACATTGATTCATTAAACATAATGCAAAAAACTATTAAGTTTGAAAAATGCATATTCAACTTTACAAATATTTTTCGAAATCCTTTGTAAGATTTTTTAAATAAATTTTTTCCAATAATATCAACAATATTTTTTAGAAATGTATTATGAAGTTGATTGCTTTCATATATATATATATATATATATATTTGATGAAATTGTTATCCTAATTGTGAGACAAAGATAAATCAATGTAGTCAAGGATTTATGGCACCTATGAAGAATTGTAGTAAAAACATAGGTAGACGTGATAGTGTATATATATAAATTTTATGTTTCCCAATTGGAATTCATTGAATTCCAATTGCTTCAAAACGTTAGCATGATTGGACATTAATTTATGGTTAATCATCACTCTATATAAGGGTGATAATTGTGTTATGTACCATCTACTAGGTTTGATGAATCATCAAGTGAATCAATCATGAAAAAGTTGATTTAATTTGGAAGAGAGCACCCATTTGTTTTTTACATTGAAATTCAAAGAAGTACCAAACAAATGTAACATTTCATTGCTTACATGATAGATCTATTCATTTGACATCTAATCTTTAATTTAAAAAATATTTTTAGAGACATGAAAGTTTAGGAAAAATTTAAAAATTATAATGAAATTCAGATTATTTGGGATTTTTGCATTATTGGAATAATCATTCATTAAAAAATCAATGAACATTTTATCTTGTGGTAGACTTATGCCATTCTAAGACAACAATGTTTTCAACAATTAGAGAATTTGGTATGGACTCTTTATAGCTTGCTTTGTCTAGAGTAAATGCAATTTTGGTGACACCAATTTGGTCAAGTATGTAGAAAATGAGGTTAGGGACATATGTCAAAAGTCATATTATTCTTAAATGGATTTATCTCTATCAAAAATAACTTGCAATGAATACTAT
This sequence comes from Straminergon stramineum, assembly GCA_963920665.1. NCBI lineage: Eukaryota > Viridiplantae > Streptophyta > Bryopsida > Hypnales > Calliergonaceae > Straminergon > Straminergon stramineum. Next base: position 13,245,197 of record OY987264.1, on the reverse strand, counting down.
TATACTTAGAGTCAATCATATAACAAGTACAAATCATCTATTTATTATATCTTTCTAAAAATTCTCTTGTACAATTGACTATTAGATTAAAAGTAGACTTGTATTTAACAAAAATGATTGTAATGACAAAATTGAAAAAGGAAATCAAAATCATTGATGATATTTCCCTTTGTTTGAATTGAGCAAATGAATATAGTGGAAAAAATTAAATTATTACTTATACTCAATTTGCTCACCTGGATTGCCCTCTTACACAAAATCAAGTACATAAGCGAGCACAAAACCAACTATATGAAACAACTACATTGTTGAGATGCTCACCATGTTTTATTTTTATGATTAAGTGGCTAAAGAGCACCTTCCTATTAAATGACAATTAGATAGGAGTTGCCAATTAGTTGTTTGAACTTACATAGATTTAAATATATATTCTACAATCATTTAAGAACATAAACGTTAGAAATTTCAAGATCTTTTTGTATGTTGTAAAAAATCATAAGAGGTCTTTGACACTTGCAATTTTCAAATTAATATAGGAGTATGGCTTATATTTAAGTCTATTTACAATCAAGTCTATTAGGGCTCCAAAAAATGCACTTGAATTGTCCTCTAATCCAAATGCATTCATTAAATAGATTATTTTTTAAATGGTCATTTTTTGGCACCCCACACAATTAGTTGAAAAGGTTAGTTTTATTGTAGATAATGGAGTTATGAACTCAAGTTTGTTGTTTGTATATTCGTTAGTTCCTAAATTTCCATTATCTCCTTCAAGGACAAAATATATTTTGGATGGGCTCCTATAGTCTCAAAATTTTATTGTGAGTTTTAAAACTTTTATCAAGATCAAAAAACACATGAGCTTTCAAGTAATATAATTTTTATTACAATTGGTACCCAAGATTGAAAGTTATGCCACCTTAAGCCCAAAATGGAGTTCATCAAGCAATACAAAAAAAGAATAGAAAGTCAAAATAAAATTTCAAAAATTATGTTTCTCATAGAAAGTATTTATGTCTATATAGAAAGATTTGATTCATTCTATTTGAATCAATGATGAGAAAGTTATGGACAATCTTGTTTATCAAGCAATCTAATCATTTTCTTAAAAAAATACTTCATAACCTTTAAACATCCACACGGATGTTTTGGGTGCGATAAATGATAAAGAATTCTCTTGTGTAGGACAAAGTGCAACTATTCATCTTCAGAATTAGGGGTGGAAAGGGAAGATCTTCTACATTAGTTTGACCTCCAAAAAATAATTTTGGGTTTTTTAAAGTAACTAATGTCACACAATTCCAAAAGCCATGATTTCACAATCACCAATCTATCCTTTAAGGGTTAACTTATAGAATTCATTTTTGAACCCAATTTTTATAATTTTTCAAAAAAAATGTTCAATAAGGCTTAATTAGTTTGCTTGAACAATCTCACTATTGGGATAGTGACTTCCAATTCCATCTTAGAGCTATTAACAATTTATTTTTTCCTTCAATCTTTGTATCTACTTCTACTAAACAATTTTTTAAAGAATGAAAATCAAGTTGTTTTTTTAATAAGAAAATCCCTAGACTTTCAACTCGATTCTTCAATATAAAAATTTAGAAATTCAAAATGTGTGGTGCAAAAATTTGAAGCTAAGAAGATTCAAGGCCTTAAAATCTAATTAAGCAAGGTGCAAACCCCCTAGATTTATTCACTTCAAATGCAAATATCTTGCAATCCACAAGGTCAAAGTATTTGAAATTTCTTCCGCACATTCTTGCACTAGTTTAGTGCAAGAGACCATGGTAAAATATGCAAAGAAAACAATTTCTAAAGTTTTTTGCACTTTGCAATAGAAATGGCAGTTTTGAGTGTTTTTTGATGAAAAAAAAGTCTTCAGAGTTTAGGGGTTAGATTGTATTTATAATGAGTTTCTTGAATTTTTTTTGGTGAAATTAAATCATTTCTAACTTCCTACACTGCCTCAAATTTAGATTTATCACATCAGTTCTCATGGCAAAAACAAGGTCCCTCTATCTTATACTCCCTGTGTATCACAAGCTTGTCTCAATCCTTCTGCCAGCAGGATAAATGCCTCTTCAAGGTTATGTTACAAAAAGGTGCACCAGAATACTGATGCAAATGAATGATGAATTATCTCTCAAAACAGTGCTCTAAATACGGCTTCCAAAATACCTATTTGTGAAGCTTCCAAGGCGCTTCGGGGTTCCACTCGTTCAACACACCCCAAAGCTTCTCCTCGAGCTCTTCAAGGGAGAGCACATTTCTGTAATCTTTCCGCTCCGTGAAGATGGCACTCATGGCATCGTGCTCATAAAGCAGACAGTAGCACCTACATGGACCACATTCCAAATTCTATAATCAGAATCACTGTAATCTCCATTGCATTAATTCTTTCAGGACGGTACACAAACGACTGAATACAGTTAAAACTCAAATGCAGCTATCATGGTTCGGATGGATCTTACATTGCTCTGTATGACGGCCGGGTATAATCACGACCCACTGGACCTCCAGGAAGCTCACCACTTGACTCATTGCTAGTGACATTGGATATCGTCAGTGGAAGACCGTACGCTACCAATGCAATTTTCAGCAAGGATGGGTCCACCTTGAATACGCTCACATGCATCGCCAAGAACTCGTACAAAGGGTCCCCTGTACACGTGGTAACTCCACGTCATGAATTGCTCTTAAAAATTCGAAATTGTGAGTGCCTTCACCTTCACCTTCACATTTTTATATTTTGATTTCCAAATTTCTGAGACTGTTATGAAAAGAGATTCTTGACATTCATTCACACAACATTCTCTTCATTTTCCAGTACCTAACAAACAAAGACAACCTCTAGCTGGATACACTCTCCTTATGATTCTGACGAAGCACACTTACCAAGCGTCACATCCCCCAAGTCCAGAATGTATCGAGTTTGCATTGCTCGTACGTCGCATTTTTTCTGCAAAAGGTGAACCACGAAATAAAAAAGTTGCTAAATCTACAAGCCATACCGTAATCAGCATCGTCAAGAAATCAACGTAAGCAAACTGAATACTGTGACCGTTGTCATCATGCGATCTCTCACTGTCCTTGCAAACCCTCTTAATTAGTTTCTTGAGGTGTGGCCGAAAGCTACTGACCTTATTCCCGCATGTGATCGGATTGAGGTCAACTAGTCCAGGCACATGATTGTCCCCCGAGTATGGTGCCATCTGAATGTTGTCTGTCATTATGTCCATGTGTAGCCACACTGGAGGCCGTGCACTTCGAGACACTCCGCCGTGAACCTGCCATGCGGAATCTCAACCTTGTTAGTCCCGGGGCTCAAGAATATTCAAATACTCATTCACTGAATACGAGGAAAGAGGAGAGATGCACGAAGGTGGCAATGTGTACCTCCTGAAAGCCAACAAGTACAGCCGGATCTTCAGGAAGATATGTCTCCAACTGATTCAGTAGCGTAGGGGGCAGTGATTCCCTGCATGGAGATCACAGACAGGGAGATAAGTAAAGGCACAATCATGACACTTATTCAGAGTCCAATGCTAAATATAATCTTCAACTGCATCAAAGGGCTTACCAATCCTTAAAGCGTTCCAAGGCACTCGCACGTTGCTGCCGCATCAACCCAACGAAATAGTGCCATTCCGACGGAATATCGCCATGTAATTCTTTCACTTTCTTCATGTCAGAGTCAATGCACCCATTCCTGTCATTTCCAACAAGTTTATCAGTTGCTGCAGAGTCATTCACTAAGATGCTGCGGGCCAATATGCCTGGTGTCTTCGTTGCATTTGGGGGTCCTTGCCCAGGTAATCTTGTGGTTTTCTGAGCCCAAGTTGTCCTTAACAACGTGGCAGGTAAGGGCAGGGAATGCAGAAGCTGAACTTGATGCCCCAGAAAAGTAGCTAAAGCTATGTAATCCTCTGTTGTCATTTGATCCACACTGCACAAATTTTTTTTAAATGGAACAAAAAGTTAGCTCACATACACTTAAGAAGAAAACAGGTCATCAAGGCAACACACTACACCGATTTATCCTATTAATGCGTGACACTAATTTACCAGTCACAATATTTTAAATTAGTGCAGACTGAAATATTGCTGTACTCAGCTAATTTTCACAAATATTCTTTTCTGAAGTGAAACTAATTTTTGCAGGGGACTCTAATTATTGCAGGTCCCTCACTAATAGGATAAATCAGTGCACTTAAGAAATCCAACAATTCACATAAAAATGCACTGGCATTAATACATAAAAAACCTAATACTACATTCACTGAAATTCAAGACCTCCTCAATCTCTGGAGGCGGGTACCAGTTAGCTTCCGCTCATATTCAAAGCAAATCACCTTGATTACATGAAATTAAGTTATAAAGAATATAAAAAAGTAGCAGACATTTCAAAATAACTACAAGAGTGAATAACATGAAAACAAGAGATTTCTGGAAGGCGAGAAACGCACACACGGTCCAAAATGGTGCCATCACAGCGTTTCTGTACAACGTATGGCCAAAAGATAGGATCCTCCTCCTCAGCCATCTGTCGACCGAAACTCTTTGCTTCAGGGTGATCAGAGTCTTCAACACCATTATTCTCTTCACTTGAAATCCTTGCAAACTCAGTTTGTGAACCTTTAGTTCTACATCTGCTATTATCGTCTTCCAAGATGTCTCCTGGTCGTTTCTTTCCTATAGTTGGAACTTCATGGACTACTGGAAACTCCCCAGATCCATCCCATGGTTGAACTTTGTAGTCAATACCATCAGGAAATACAATACCGCTTGCAACCATGGAGGGAATTGTGTCCTTCAATTTTGAATCGGTCTTGTTCAAGAGGGAGTAAAATTGAAGCTGCATCATTTGTGTGCACAAACACAGTAAGCTCTGTGACCATCTAGAATACTTCATTCATTAGAACACACTGTACTGAAACAATCAAAATACTTCTAAGAGATATTGCTCGAGAGATATGCGTTCACCACTCAACAAAGTGTTGATCACCACTCAACCAAGCGTTCTGCATCCAAAAATCAGATCTTGACTTCTGAGACAGGCACTGGCACGATCTTATTGTTTCATCAACTCGGAGAAACGACAGGCTACATGCATTTGTCACCAGAAATCCGTAAAATCTTACAGAAAGACCATCTTCAGCGACCTACTAAAGGAAAATCAAGGCACCTCAGACCGCAGGCCGTCAATGGCTACCCAGGGACCGCCTTCTTCAACACATAGTTTGATTACAAAATCGCCAAGAAGGAAAACCTGCAACAAAAGGAAAAATCGAAAATGAGGACCCACAAATGAGGGCTACTACAAGATAGGTAAAGATCCTATACAATTTTTTCAAGGTGCGGCGATAAGGTCTGCGCTATTCTTGACGAGATGACACTGTTCAAGATTCTGCCAATAAGAATTCAATTAATATTATAATAGGATCGAGACTCAACCGGATTACTGCCATTTCCAAGAGGAAGCCGTTCTTCTTCAACAGGTACTGGAAGATTGTGCTTTAAGCAGATGGAAATGATTCGCTTTAGCCATGATTCCGCATCCAAAGAAATACATGCACACTGCCATCAAGCCAGGAATAACACTCCGTAAAATCTCTACATAAGTTTTGAACATTGAAGACCAATTTCAAAACTAGGTAAAGATCGGTGGGTCAGAGGAAGCGACTTCGTCACGTACTATAAAAGAGACAACTAAACCAGCACAATTTATGCTTGACAGAGTGGTCATAATTTGGTGTTTAAGACCCAAGTAACACCTAATCATACAAGATCCGACAAAAATGTCAGAAATTATATATATATATATATATATATATATATATATCCTGCCAGTTGACATTGGTTATTGTTGGTTGATTCCAAGAAATACGAACCTTCCAGAGGCGAGTATGGAGGTCGGGTCTGAGTTTCCATAGTCGACGCAGCCAATCTCGTAACTCGCCTCTATCCAAATAACCACCTTTACTGGTATTTGAAATGAAATGATTCGACTGCTTTTCTGTATGTGTAGCTAGATTATCCACATCCACATAAGAGCTGTAGCTGTCCAAGTCACTCAAGCTATGTCCCAGAATTCCACCTGAACGTTCCCTTGTTTCTGATTTGCAAAAGCCCCTGCCAAACCATATTTGTAGTCAAGTTCTACTCACACTCAACACTTCCTAGAACCGAACAACTAACTCTTCCTAAAGTTTTTACTTAAAGAAATCGAACAAGAAAATGCACAAGCACAATATTCACGCATGCACCGCACTACACCACGCCATTCTCGGGTTAATAAAAGGAACCTTCTTACAATACAAGTCTAAAAAGGATTGGAGCTCGTCCACTTAGTTCATAATAGAGAGATAATCTCAGTTTCTGAAGATGTTGAAAGACCGTGGCTCACCCTTCTTGAGCTGTCACAGATATGGCATCGTGTTTCTGGTTAATTTTTACAGGCTTAGCACCTAAACATTGTCTCTCCTGTATCGCCAGTTGACCTGCTCGAGCAATGCCCCGATGATAAAATCCAGGTGCCATATCCAAGCACACCAGTTCCAAGTTCACAGAATTCACGTAATTCTGAGTTACGGCTATGGAGTCATCAATATTCAGCACACAATGCCACCACCCGCTTGGCACTGATATGGTTTCTCCCGGCAATTGTGTGCACTCAAAAGGCTTGTCTTCCTCCCGCAATGTTGGGTATACTTCTAGCCACCACTGCAGATGAGTTGTATAAGACGTTAAAAAACTCTACAAAAATAGGAAAATTTACTAAGCTGCGTTTCAAACCGGTTCATGCTCCAAGGAAGATGCCACTAGCACCAACATGACATTCGATTATGAAGCTACAACTCGGTAAATCCATCGTAATGTGATATAGAAAGTTCGGAGCAACTTCGCGTGTGGCCTCTGACCTGAAGAGACGTTGGCCCATCAAAATTCACAGATCCGTCCTCCTCATCAACGTGGACAATAACAGATGGTGGTACTCTCCCCGGTGGATATAGAGCCCATCTAGAGGATGAAATAGGTTGTCAGATCCATGAATTGCAAAACCAGAGTCTATCTATCAATATGCAAAATGGCAACTTTGGATGCAATGCAAAGGGGTGGGGTGGGGGTGGGGGTTTCCCCAAATCTTAAGATTGGCAATTTACTGATCTATTAAGATTGCTGGTGCGTAGTTCATCATAGACTTTTCAACAAGCACTTCATACCTTTTGCGACCAGAAAGTAGAGTATTCCAAGCACTCGTGAGTGCAGGATCCACATGCCATGATGCACCAGACCGAGCAGGCCCAGCAACCAACCATCGGAAAGGTGGACGAACAGGCTTATCCAGAACCGCAAGCAGGTCCTCTGAAAACAATGATGGCACACTGTATTCCTCCAGCATTTCAGGCGCTGACTCTCCAAACTAGAGCACCAAACCCACACTTGTGAATCTTCTATGAAGTACTCCAAAAAACTCATCCATACTACTACACGTGGACCGCAAGAAAACTCATCCCGGAACTGTACTTCAAATCTCGGTACATTACGATCAGCTCCCTGCAGTAGCGAAATTGTTGACATAATTGAATTGAAAGGCTCAAGACTTGAAGACTTGGAAAACTTGACAGGCTTAAATGGATAGGGTCTAGGGATAGGCCGTCATAAACCTTGGCATCAAAAATATAAAGAGGCTCCTCATCATGCTGGCAAGCCATGTATGCAGCGTAATCCCTCAGTTTCATCTTTATTTTCTTGCCATGAGCTTGAGATACTTTAAAACCAATATCGCCGTATTTCTCTACAAGCTGAGGTAGATGCCATGTCTTTTGCGCTGGCCACTCTTTTGTTAAATCGCTTATCATAACCTGCAGGTTGAACATTCCGTTAACATACCAAGAACCCGGATTCTCGATTATTGCTTTGATATCAAGACATACATAGTTTTAATTTAAATTGCACAAAGTGTATCCCACCGGTCTCTTGCCATCGTATTTGGAACGAAACTCTTCCAATGAAAGATTCACTCTTCGCTCAATAACACCATTGTCAGCAGCAAAGCTCCCCAGTGCCACATGACCCCGGTACCATCGTTTGTAAAGAAACATCGAACCGAAACCTATCACATTTACGATTAACAATGTCAGACAACAGAACGATATGACATGATACAAAAATTTGAAATTCATCTAATGTTCAATACAAGACGCTGAAATGACTGTACTCACCGTCAAAGTGCAGAGGAGGCTTCACTACTGTTGTCCCCTTCTCAACGTAGCCCAGTCTGTACAGAAACCCACACACATTAGCACCGATAAAAAAAAGAAAAATGAAACATCTAAAATATGAACTACTAGTTCGAGCTTTGAAGAAATGCTAAAGCTCAAAACAAATAATCTTAATGACAAGACAGTCGAACAGCACAAAAACCCATCTCTCATAAGGATTTTAAGTGCTAAGTGCCACTACCGTTTTCAGACTGCTTGAAAAAGGAGAACAAAAAGACTCACTTCACAAGAGCTGACTGTCGCCACGAGCCTTCAAAATTCAAATAACCACCATGATGTTGGTAGAGGCATAAATGCATCCACAAGGGCTCCTCATTGCAGAGAATGTAAAAGACGCTGTATGATTCAAACAAACAGCATGAAACTTGGCAACGTACAACCTCAAAACCACTTACAATCTTCTCTATAAAACAAAAATACTACTACTGTGATAATTCAAATGTTGCTCTTCAGCATCCGTAAAAGTAGGTTAATTCTTGACACGAATTCATTAGAAGTGTCACCAAGGTTTACTAAAATAATAATATTGCAGATAAACATTGATATTTGATATTCAAACTTTCATAAATATTACAATTTAAAACAATTATTGATACATAATTCACATTTCCATAATACAGAAAATCGCACTAACACCTGAATGAAACATTTAATAATCATTTCATGAGCTCTAGTTTGCCTTGAAAACTAGGAATTCACTCATTAGTGCACCTCGCAAAATCAAATATTTCCAAGATTAGTGTGAGTTAGAGTTATTAGCATGGAACGCAGTAATTGAAATAAGTGGAGGAACGAACATCCGTTCACGCTCTTAAGCAAGCCATCTTCAAATTAGAGGTTACAACCCGAGTGAACTGATGATCGCAAAAACTCTTAATCCAGCAAGACACCATAATAAGCAACCGTGGAATTAATTGAGAGAGTACCTGCTAACGCAAGCCAGAGCACCGACGGTGCGCGGCGGCAGAGTCGCAATGATCGAGCACACGAGCTCATCGGGAAGCACACGAAAATCCCCCAACGCCTCCGGTCTGCGATCTTTCACCTGCTGCCCCATCCCTCGCTCTCTCCTCCGCACTCCAATATCCAATGTCTCCGAAATCCACATACAGTCTGACTATCGGCAATTCCTCTCAGAATAAATTTATCAAATAAAATGAATAAGGAAAGTGTCAAATCAATCGCGACTGGATTCCAGAGACGAAATGAATTCGCGATATAAAGAAGCAACGGGAAAAATGTCCGGCAATCACGAAAATAGCACTAAAACCCTGGCGTTGGTAGGAGAATTGGTAGAAGGCTTTGAAAGCGACGGTGGAGGGAGGGAGTGTCGACGATCATCAGTAGTGCAGCAACTCGGATGAGCGCCGAAATTGCGACAGACACACAAAATTTGCCTCGCGATTGCGCGTTGCCAATGCGCGGCGTCGAGCCCGGAACGCGGTTCCCGACGGTACTAAGCGGTACCCGGCGGTAGTTGGTGGCATTCCACGTCGATGATGGCTATCCGTGGTCGTCGGGAACGGCGCATCGCGTGGGAACTATTTGCATTCACACTGCGCATTAATTTCAGACCCATTAAGATAAGCGTGTCTGTATCTCGGCAAATGGGCCACAGTAGATCAGGTTCTGTGTGGATGAAAAACATGGTCATCCACGTATGAGTGGGTGAAAAAACATGTCCATCCGTGTGTGGATGAAAAACATGGTCATCCACGTATGAGTGGGTGAAAAAACATGTCCATCCGTGTGTGGATGAAAAACATGGTCATCCACGTATGAGTGGGTGAAAAAACATGTCCATCCATGTGTGGATGAAGTGCCGTGATACCCAACCCTCAACAAATGAAGCGTGAGATGGTGGAGTGAACCTTATGCAAGAAGATATTGTTGAAAGCTTAGACAACTTCAACTCCGTAAAAGGCCGGTCACATTTTGGGCATAAATTGTCAAAAATTGTCACTTTCTAAGGTAGTGAGAAAAAAAAGTTTATTTTGTTGTTGTTATTTAAATTGAACCATACAAACTTATACCAGTTGACTAGTATGGGAATGTTAAAAAAAATTCACAAATTTTGACGGCATAGATTGAAAGATTACAGCGTTTGAAGTCAAAAGACAAAGCTTTTTTTTGTAACACTACATAACAAGGTCAACACACCTTAGGTTCTCTTAGACTAATATTTTTGTACTAAATATGGGATTTTTTTATAGTTGTATCCTTTCATTATATTAGTTACATACCTACCAAATTTCAGAGATAGAAAAGGAATTTTGTATATGATGCCCAAGCTTCTTGGCTTGTTCAAAAAACTTTGGGCAATATAACTTTCAATTTGGGCACTTGATGAGGAAAAAAAATCACATTCCTCCTAAAGTAGTATATGTCAACATTTCATGTTAAAAAATTTAGAAAAATTCATTCAAAATTGAATTTGTAGGAACCTACTCAAATTTTCAAGTATTCATTCAATAACCACTTGGTCTTTTAGGAAATAAGATGATTGTATTTAGGAAGATTAAGTTAGAATAATTCTCCAATTTGGAAAACTAAAATAGTACAAAATCTCAAGAAAAAGGTACTTTGATGTTTTAATTTGTAATAAATAGTATTCTTTAAAAATAAAACAACAATAGACCATTTGTGAAATCTCTACAAAGATAAAAAGAAACCCAAAATTTTCCAAAATAAAACTCAAAATAAAATTTTCCATGTCTTAAAACAAGTAAAGAAAGAAGCTCACTTTATAAACTTCCAAGCAACTTAGATTGAACTATTTTTTAAACTTCTTTATACAATAGTTAGAGTAAATTTGCCAATTACCACACAAACGAAATTCCAATCTTTCTCCACATAAATATAGAGACCTGCATGTTATGAAATTTGGTGTGATTGTTAAATGTCATGTTAAGATTCACATGTGAAAAATAAAATGCAAAAATATTTCTTCCTACAAATTTTATTGCAATTTAAAGGTGATGAATCTAAAATGTAGTTAAAAATTCCTTGCAACCCTTCACTACATAGTGTTACAAAAATTTGTTCTTACTACAATTGAATTGGTAATTGCATCGTGCAATAAGTGTTTGGTAAATGGTAATGGTGGTTGTGTGGTTTTTCGATGTGTGTGGTAAATGGCAAGTTTACTCTACTAATCTATTAAATAGACAATCATTCCTTCAAAATTATGTTGCAAATTCTTTAGAATAGATATTCAATATCTCCCCCTCCAAATGTGACATTTCTTTGAAAATCAAATTTCTTTATCAACTTCAATATTTTTTGAAAATAAAAAAAATATTAGAAATAAGTTCATATCTACCATTACCATGAATTTTCAACTTCATTGGATTCTTATTCTTAGAGCAATACAAGAAAACATTGTGACAAACAAGGCATGATGAAAAGCAGTACAAGTTTTTTTGGATTCACCACATATTAGAATATATTTTCATCTAAAATATATTCTAAATCCAATCTATTTATTTCAAATCTAAAAATATTTGATTCATTCCATTTGGATTATTGATGAGAGTAGAGTTGTCTAACTCCATTGCATAAATCCATTGTTTCAAAATATCTATCTATCTCCAAGCATTCTAGTGCTCTTGTCATCCAACTAAAGTTACCTAATTCCAGTATACAAATTCACTATTTGGAGATATCTATCTCTAGGCAATCTTTGCTTGTCTACTAATGCACATTTCATCATAGATTAGTTTATCCATCAAAGCATTTATCCATCAAAGGCCATGACATGAAGGTCATGACATAATCATCATAAATTCTTTCATCTAACAATACAGTTATACATCAAAGGGTTGTGACAAAGGTTCAAACTATATTGAAAATATACATAAAAAAATTCAACCCAAAAACTTTCATATTCATCTTTAAATGAATTGTAAAGTGGAAGTTGGTATTGGATGAAAAAACAACTAAACTGCTTATAACTTGTACAAGAAATTGAAAATTATTAATCCTAATGATCCAAATGCTCTAAAAAACCATATATGTACATATAGTTTTGTTTTGTTTTGTTCTTTTGTTTTATTTTTATTTTTTTAATTTCCAAAATTGAGATTAAAAAGAGACTTGATATGTTTTTTCTACTTGCATTGCTTGCAAAATAAAACTCCTCAAAACTTTCACCTCATTATTACAATTAGAATACTTCCATTGTTTTTTAGTAGGTATCAAACCATACAATAAAATAAAATTATTTTATAATTTTTTAGAATATATTTTTAGCTCTTGCTTTGAAATTGAAATAAATAAATAAATTTCAACATTTGCAATATTTGATGGAATGACTTTGAAACAAAGCTTCACACATAGACTAGGATTATCAACATCCATCCTAAAGATCTCAAGCAAAAATTCCAAACTATAAAATCAATAGAGTTTACCCAAGTTCTTAAAAATCCAAAAATGAGTTCCATAGTCCTTGAGGGTCCTCAATTTTCACAATTTTCCCCCAAAAGGTTTCCAAAGGTCAATTTGCTTATAAAAACAATCTCATTGTTGGAATTAATATGTTTTCATTTTTCTAAAGCTTTGAATAATTTAGTCTTTTCTTCTATCTTTTACTTGATTGTGCTTAACAACTATCATTAGTAGAAAATTGTGTTGTAGTGAACAAAAGCTAAGTGACATTTTTGTTCATTGCAACACAATTTTCAGAAAACTGCAATGCAATGAATGCAATTTTTAGAAAATTGTGTTCTAGTGAACAAAAATGTCTCCTAGCTTTTGTTCACTACAACATAGTTTTTTCCTAGTGTATTTTATGAAAGAAACCCCAAGATTATCTTATTTTTTCTTATTTTTTTTTGAGACTCTCAATTTGATTCTTCAACATACAAAAAAATTTTAATTCTGAAACTCTACTACAAAAGTTTAAAATTAAGTATACTCAAAGTTTTATTACCTCATATGACAAAGTACCCAAATTCCTCTCTTTAGATGCAAATATCTCGAAATGTATCGTACATGGTCATGTTTATGAATTTTTTTCACACATTCTTATGTATTAGTCTAGTGTAAAATTCTATGACCATATATGCATTAAAAAAGAATCTAATGATTTTTCACAAGAAATGGGAGTTGTAAAGTGGTTTTGGATAAAACATAGTCATAGGACTTTAGGTTATAAATCTACATGTTCATAACTTAAATATATAAAAAATTAATCTTAAAAGACCAAATGGACAATTGAAATTTTAGTTGGTTTCTACTCAAACAATTTTGAACTTATTTTTCTAAAATTTTGATTCAAGGTGTGAATATGTACCTCCTTTGTAAGAATTCAATTTTTGATCTAGTGCCCAAATCAAATTTTATGGTGCCCAAAGTTTCTAAGGTTAGGTGGACTAGTAGGATAGGGAGCTCAAGGACCTTCTACAAAACTCATCTTTTACTTCAAAAACTTTGCAAGTACATACCTAACATGACAAAGAATGCAACTATGATGAAAAAAAATTTTAGTGTGTATTATGAAAATCTCACTCCAAGAGGAATTGAGGTTTGATGATCCAATTGGACTAGGTCAAGGATTTTTGTCCATTTAACTCTAAACACTAAATGTCTTTCAATCTTCACAACAAAGTTTCCAAAATAATTTCACTCACTTCCATTTAGGTCTAATACTTTGTTTTGTGAATTTTTTTTCAATCTTCTTATTTCATTTTTCACTTCATTACTCTAGAAATGGTAGTTTTGACAATTGCTATCCAAAATGTACCTCCATCCATTAAAAATTGAAATTTTTTCAAATTTTCAAATGGGAACTTCTTAAATTAATAACTAGTGTGAACTTTATAGATAACTATCACTTTTTGTGACTTTTTCAAATTTGAAATACTCCTTTACAACCCTATGTACACCTCAATCCTGTCCCAAAATGACAACCTTTAACCTCTAAAGGACCAAGTGTTCGTTCAATGTACGCAAGAAATCTCGGGTAGGTTCCTACAAAGTCATTTTGGGTTGGATGTTCATGAAATTTGGACATGATGTGTAACTAGGTAACTCCTTCTTGAAAATCTAATTTTTTTTTGATTGGGTGCCTGGATCAAAAGTTATGCTGCCTTCAACTTTGCGGGCAGCTCGGGCAACTTGGGGTAGCATGTGCAAAACTTTTTCTATGATTTTGAAACTTGGTGGGTGTGTAGCTTACATGATACAAGATGCAAATGTCAAAAAAAATAACCATGTTTAGTGTAAGAATCTCATTCTAGAAGGAGTTAAAGTTTGCAGGCCCTTTTGGGCAAGGTTGGAAAAAAACTTTTTCACCTAACTTCAAACATTATAATTTTTCAATCCATGCAGTCAAAGTTTCTAAATTTTTTTCCACATGTTCCCAAAGAAGTCTAGTACAAATTTGTATGGTTGAATTTTGAGAAAACAACTTTTTTTTCATTTTTTTCTTGCTGCCCTAAAAAGTGGCAGTTTTTGACAATTTCTGCCCGAAATGTGCCTTGGTCCTTTAGGGGTTAACAAACTACTAATGTACAAGTCAGAAAGTTTATTTTTTTCAACTTAAACTGCAACTAAAGGACTATTCTAAACATACCAATGATTTTCCAAAATTTTGGCATCTATTTTTAGAATTCTTTTGTGCCAAACATGCTCTATTGATATGGTAATGTAACTCAATTTTTTCCTTTGAATTCAAACACCAATTGATGTGAGAGCTAGTGATCGAGAAATTGATTGACAACTTCTTTTTCTTTTTCTTTTTCTTTTTCTTTGTCCATAGGTCGCCACCTTTTCTTACAAGGTGAATGGATAAAAATTCTTGAGGGAATTTTTTGAAAGGTATTCCTAAAGTGCAACTCTAGGAAATGCAAGGCAGAGGGTGAAGCCGACAATGGAATCTGACCCCAAGGAAATGACTATTTTGAGTAGATGCTTGGAAGCCAAGTCATGATTGGCCCACCTGGCACAATTTCAATGATGGACTGGGGTATTGACCCGGTTGATCCCAGGCTTTAGTCGGGATGAGACCCAGGCTGGTCGGTGTACCACTCCCCGGGTATCAACTGGTCCTGTTGCCTGCACAGCTCACGACATAGCCATCGCCATAGCCAGCGCCCTTCATCTTCTTCTTCTCCTTCTCTTCCATTGTTTGCGTTCCTCTCCCTCCCTCTTCAATTTCCTTCTTCCTTTAGGGAAGATTTTTTCTTTGCCTTGAGAGGCTCTCGGGAATATTAATCTCCTCGTTCTCGCCGTTCTTTTAACTCCGGGCTCGTCTTATTTGTGTCCGTATTGCCTCCTATTTGGTTGAATTTTTGGCTTCGCAAGGGTTGTGTGATTTTGTCAAAATGTCTCTCCGCCCGAGCGCCCGCGTGGATGTTCGCAAGAAGGGGTACAAGCTCGCCGTTGATGCCGATGAAGCCCGTCGGAAGAGGGAGGATCAAATGGTGGAGATTCGGAAGAGCAAGAGGGAGGAGAGTCTGTTGAAGAAGCGGAGAGAGGGGATGCAGCTGCAACAGCAGTTCGCCCCGGCTGCGCAAAGCGTTACGCTTGAAAAGAAGGTGGGGGACGGGATTTAGGTTTTGGAATCGGGGATCATCTTTTTATTTTGGTCTCGATTATTTTATTCGTTTTTTGGGACGTGTTCTTCCACAGGGTTCAGGTTGAGAATCTGTTTTGTATCTCCTGGGGGGTTTGATCGGAGTAGGGTTTCGTGCTGTTTGACTTTGTTGCTATGTGTTAAGTTTTCAGTATATGCGTAACAGACGTCCATCTCTTCCTTGCAGCAACTGGAGAGCCTCCCAGCGATGGTCGTTGGAGTATACTCGGACGAACCTGCGACGTGGTTAGAGGCAACCACACAATTCAGAAAGCTCCTCTCGATCGGTAGGTTTTGTTTGTTTTACTAAGCTTGTCTGGCTTGCAGTTTTGAGAGTCGCCAGTCGTCCCCTGGAAACATCTTCACTTGTGTGCTATGCTTGGTTCGTGATTAATTTCTTTATGATGCGCAGAGCGCAGTCCACCAATTGAAGAGGTTATAGCTGCAGGAGTCGTGCCACGGTTTGTCGAGTTTCTTGTCAGAAGTGACTTCCCACAGTTGCAGGTACTCACTGATGGTTTGAGTTTGGTTGACTGGGCATTTGATGTGTCTTTACTTTCCTCTGGTTCCAGAGTTTTCCCGACTTTCCTTACTGGAGGGAGAGAATCTCATCCAGTCACTTATTATGTGCAGTTTGAAGCTGCATGGGCGCTGACAAATATCGCGTCAGGAACATCTGACCATACTCGCGTGGTTATTGACCACGGGGCCGTCCCAATCTTTGTTCAACTCCTGAGTTCTCCCAGCGATGACGTCCGAGAACAGGTATGTGATATATGAATATTTAGATTTTTAGGGTTCCTTACTAGCTCATCAGCCAGGTCATGACTGAGTACTGAATCTGCCTAGTTTATGAGCACCCCTTTTCTGGTTGGCGGCTTGAAAACTCTGGTCCAGATGCAATGTGGTCGATTGCAGGTTACTTAGATATGTCCTTGCTTTTTCGTACCAGTTAGAAGCAAGCATTCGTTGCTTATTACCTTCATCGAGCTGATGCCCATTCCTACAAGCTGGTTATTGCTTCGCTAACATAGAAGTCTGCTCGGTATTTGAATGTCTGAAATGTCAAAGATGAAAGAGCGAATTTCGCTTGTGACCCCGTACTGTCAAATCTTGTAGGCTGTGTGGGCACTGGGAAACGTCGCTGGTGATTCTCCAAAGTGCAGAGATCTCGTCCTCAGCACTGGTGCCTTAATGCCTCTGCTTGCCCAGCTTACTGATAACACAAAGCTGTCAATGTTAAGAAACGCAACATGGACCCTTTCAAACTTCTGTCGTGGCAAGCCTCAGCCACCCTTCGAGCAGGTCTGTACCGCGTGTGATTTTTCTTGGTCCCCTAATTGTGATATTTGCTTTTTGTGCTCTTGGTTTTCTATCTGTGTGTTGTTTGGGGCGCAGAAGAACTGCTTAACGATTTACATTGTTTATTGTATCCATTATGTCCTCGTTGTTCATGTCTCGGTCATAACTGACTTGATTTTTTTTATTTCGCCTGCAGTCAAAGCCCGCGCTTCCAGCTTTGGAACGATTGATTCATTCCAACGATGAAGAAGTCCTTACAGATGCCTGCTGGGCACTTTCTTATTTGTCGGACGGCACTAACGATAAGATCCAGGCCGTAATCGAAGCTGGTGTTTGCCGTCGTCTTGTGGAACTATTGCTGTATGTCTCTTATTTTGCTCATGTTTGCATCCTTACGGCTATTGTTTATTTGGCGTCTTTAATAGCACGTTAGTTACTTTGGATTGATTAGAGAAAACTGATTTGAGTGTTGTGGTTCATAGCAGCCATCCATCACCCTCTGTGCTCATTCCTGCACTGCGCACCGTTGGCAACATTGTTACTGGCGACGATCTCCAAACGCAGGTAATCATGCTTTGACAAAATGTACTCGAAGTTTTGAAAGGTGGAAATTATAGTGGATATAGTGGTATTTGTAGTTCACTAACTCATTGGATGGTTTTGACATGAAATCCGGTTGAAAGGCTGGCTTTAATGTTTGTGTTCACGTCTCCTGTTTTGGGAAAATATTTTTAGTTATGCAGGGTTATTTTGTGCCTCTAGTTCTCACAGTTCAGGTACAGTGACAATAACTGTACTGTTGGAGTTACAGTAGAATTGTTTCAGTGAAGTCTGCAACTGTGCGTAACTGGGATTTGAAGCACTGAAAGGTATCTTGTACTAATTTTCCTTCTGCACCTATTGCGTCCTTTCAGTTCATCATCAACAACCAAGCCCTTCCGTGTCTGCTAGCTCTTCTGACCAACAATCACAAGAAGAGCATCAAGAAGGAAGCTTGTTGGACCATCTCCAACATAACTGCAGGAAACAAGGATCAAATTCAGGTTGAAATGTTTTCTGTAATTTGTATCTTACCACTGCCTAGGATTTGCTTGTTTCGGTTACTCTTGCATTTTACTATATTGAGAGGTGCTTTTCTAATGCATTTGAGATCAACTGGTATTTCCTGCAGGCTGTAATTGATGCCAACATCATTCCACCTCTAGTGTCACTGCTTGCTACTGCAGAGTTTGACATTAAGAAAGAGGCAGCTTGGGCCATCTCTAATGCCACATCTGGTGGAACTCACGAGCAGATCAAGTATCTTGTCAACCAAGGTTGCATTAAGCCACTGTGTGATTTGTTGACCTGCCCAGACCCACGAATTGTGACAGTGTCCCTCGAAGGCCTGGAGAATATCTTGAAGGTGGGAGACCAAGAGAAGGATCTTGGTAACAGTGGCGGGATCAATCTCTATGCCCGTTACATTGACGAAGCCGAAGGTCTGGAGAAGATTGAAAACCTGCAGACTCATGACAACAACGAAATTTATGAGAAGGCTGTCAAGATTCTAGAGACGTATTGGTTAGAGGAAGATGAAGACCAGAATCTTGCACCTGGAACAGAAGCCGCGCAGGGCTACTCTTTTGGTGCAAGACAAGCCGCAGCTCCCCCTGGTGGCTACAACTTTGGCTGAAAGGTGTGCTTGTGTAATCTTCTTTGCTCTTCAATTTGGTAGACGTGTAAATGTAACGCCTTCAATGTGGTGCATCGCATGCAAGCTTCAGGTCAATTCATAGGTCTTTGATCATATTCTGTGAGGTGTGAATTCTATACAGTGCTAGACTGATGGATCATGGACAAAGTTGGTGAAATAGGAGTTGCTTTAACGGATGGGCCAACAATGAAGGGTTTGGATACTAAACATCGAGGGTTTGAATTTTTTACTGATATCAGCGCTGTGGGTTATTGATGCAGGATTGAGGTTGGTGAAAGAAAGCTCTTGAATGGAGGTTGGTGTCTCATCAGGAGAGATGCTCCTCTGAAACAGGCTTCTACCTCTAACGAGGCTTTTCTGACTCCGACCTGGAACGTTGGTTACTTGTAGGAAAGTGTCTGGTCCTGAGTCTCACAGCCCCACTTGAACGGTGGCTTGTGAATGTCTTGGTTGTGGGATCAACCACTCTCTAACATAACTAATCTGTCACGCAAAGTGCTGGGCAGGGTCTGGTCCAGTCCCTGGCCACTTTGCTGGGTCTGGGTTTCGGAATTGAAACCCTTAATCTGCTGCAGCAGCAGCTGCAAGAACATCCCCTTCTCACGCATGTGTGGCCACATATGTGAGGAGTCCTGCTGTGTAAGACGCAATTTAGCGTCTACACTAACAGCTGTATTGACATGTCATGCACCCGAGGGGTGGCCGGATTTCATTGTCGGCCCACCCGTGGATGCATCCTCTCGATAACTTAACGCGAGTGGACGGCTGTTATTGCTGTCCGTACTATCCTTACGCTGGCTAATGGCCACAAGGAGAATCGATCTTCTGTGGGAGATGAGCTGAATGTCCTTGTTTCGTTCTCTCGGTTGCTAATTTTTGGCTGTGTCTGAGCATAGCCATTACTAATTTACCCTCGGTGGGAGCAGTCTGTTATTATGGCACTGACTCTGCTCCAAGTTATGTTGAATTTGTCACTCCAATCCTTGTGCCAATGCCCGAGCGAGTGAACGCCCGGCTCCAAGAGCCGAGCCCTGATATCGACTAACTTGTACAGTTAACTGAGTTTCAATCGACCAGCTGACGTGTCAAGCATTTGAGTGTTCTCAAATCTTTAAGTCCGGTGACTATTCGGGCAGCAGGGGTATTGCTGTTGCAATGTTCCAAGATTGCTCTAAACATCTTTCTACGTCACGGTATCTAAACCAATTATTATAGCGTCACCTTTATGAGAGGTGGTTTGATATGTGCGTATGGCATAAAGGAAGTTACTTCTGATTTCGGTCAGAATTTTGGCTTTCTCTTTTCCGTATGTTTTCTTTCCGTATGAACCTAGGGTAGTCAGTTGTGTAGGCGGTAGTGACATTGCAATGTTGTGCTGTTGCAATGTTGTATGATTGCCCTATACGTCTTCAACCTCAGTGTGTCGAAGCTAATTATTATAGCAGTAGCTTTCCTAGGCGGTTTGATATTTGCATGACTTGCATATGGCAGAAAGGATCCTCATTTCTGATCTCGACCAGAATTATAGCTTTCTGGTTTTGCGTATGTTTACTTGTTGTCATACAGTAAGTGCAGTGTATGGCATCCTGCCATTTCATTACAAACTTGAGTAAAGATGCCTCCTTTTTGTTAAATTGAGTTCATTTGTTCCTGCATTTTGGCCCTGAGTTTTGACTTTGGTGCTGTATCCTGAAGCTCTTCTCAACCCAAAACGGTTTCAGATTGTTGTTCTTAAATGGGTGCTTTATGGACCTTCTACCTTTTGTTTATACTGTAAAGCAAATAGACACATTTCAATCATGTGACACCGCATCTTCAAAGGAATTATACAATAACAATCATATGACTGAATCGTGATCCTGATCCTCACATCTGATACAGTACTACATACCTACATGATAAAAACATGATAAGAATTCTTGCATGTGGGCTAATGCTTATGAAGTAAAATACAAGTGGTTGGATAAATTTTGAAGACACAATAAATTAGTTCCAAATGTTCGAAGGTGAAGGTTGTAGGAATCTATTATTGTAACCTAGGTGAATCCAGTATCAATTAGATGTACAGTAAGAGTGATACTCATAGCATTAAAATGTAGCCCAAGCAAGAGTTTCAATTGAAAGCCACACTTTACCAAGTATCATCACCTTATAATATTGTCACCTCCATAATATTACAAAGAACCATTCATTACCTCAAATGACCCCAACTCCACCTTAAAGGTTGTTCCCACTTGGCTATAGATAGGAACATGTACTTTGTTTTAAGCATGGTCAGAAATTAATTTCAACTTCAATTCACACTGAATGGAACCTTGGAGGAGACTTTTCTATCATTAGCTACTAATCAATGGAGTGCGTGTTCCCATTTAGGGATCTTATTAGAAGTTAGAGCATCTCCTACGCATTGGTAAAAAAGCCTTGCTAACTGATTTTTGAGATGGCTGAAGTGGCCAAGTGAAATTCAATCCCCAAAATCTCTGCAATTGCAGATGTAGAGGTGTGGGCCTCTAGAATTGGCCTCAACTCTAGTAGAATTTCAATTTGTAGAGGAGACCTTCCCGGCCCCTTGTTGTCATTGGATTTGGTGTTATGACCAGTCAAAGGCTCTTGTGGTGATGCCAATGCCAATTTGGAAGCCGTAGTTATATTTGTGGGTTGGTGTGAACCACCTTTCTCAATCTTCTCAAAGTCTCCAAGTTTTTTCTAGGGGGTGGATGTTAAAAATATGACCCCCTATTTTGTACTTGATTAATTAATTTTCTACCCCACTCCATTCTAATTTGGGGCCTCTAATTGCATATATGAATTCCTAAATTCCTAAATTTTATGATGCATGGCAAATAAGTAGCTCATGTATTTTCCCTTGGGAGACAACCATGGATGAGTATTTCCTTGTAAATGAAGATGTAAGTGTTGTGAATAAGACAATTTTGTGAATCAAGAGGTAAATGATGTAGGAGAATTAGTACATTTTGACTAATCTAACTAATGCCCTACAGCTCATTAGTCACATTAGTCACAATATACAAAATCTTCTATAATTCTTAAATGAAAGAGGATTACATGTCTTTAGAATTTATATATATTCTCTATACAATGTAAGACATGTGGGTACAAATTTGTAGGAGCATTGAGCACTTTTAGAAATTTTTGCAATTTTTTGATTGGTTTAACTCCTAATCCATAATTAAGAGAGTGGGAGTTGTTGTCCCCAATTTCATTGTATATATACTTATTTAGGATGTAATGCAACTATTGGGGAGTTCTTGGACAATTTTTGAATACAAAAGGCCAATATATTTGGAAATTTGCTCAATTGTGACTAATGTGACTATTGTCCCTTAGGGGCATTAGTCACATTAGTTACAACTAAGTAAATTTGCTACAATTTTTGTGAAGGCAAGTAAAATTTATTTCAAATTTATTTATATGTTCAGGACTATGTGAGGCATCTACTTGCAAATTTGTGGAATCATTGGATACTTTTAGAAATTTTTGCAATTTTTTGATTGTTGTAACTCCCTATCCAAAAACTAATAGGAATTGGTATTGACATGTCCAATTTTATATGTTAGGATGCTTGTTTAGTATTCATTGCAACTAATGGAGAGTTTTCAGATAATTTTGAATACAAAAGGCAAGTATTTTGGAAGATTTGCTCAACTATGACTAATGTGACTAATGCCCCTAAGTCGTAGTTGAACAAATGTGCCACAACTATTGTATTGGCAAGTGAAATTTTCTGAAAATTTGTATACTAAATGTTCTACATTATGTTAGACACATAATTGCAAATTTGTGGAAGCATTGGGCACTTTTAGATTTTTTTACAATTTTTGGATTGTTTGAACTCCCAACCCAAAAATAAATAAAATGGGAGTTGACATGTCCAATTTCATATGTTAGTATGCTTGTTTGGGATTTATTACAACTTTTGGGAATGTGTGAGGTGATTTTTTGAATCAAGAGGTAGAATTGTGGAAGATTTTCTCAATTGCAACTAATGCCCCTTAGGGGCATTAGTCACATTGTATAGAATCTTCTACAACTCTTTGGTGGAGGGGTGAAATTTTCTTTGAATTTCTACATTTTTTTATACTATGTAATACTATGTGATCTCAGGACATTTTTAGATTTTTCAGGATTTAGATTAAAAATTAGGATTTGGGAGGAGATTGCCAAATGGCAACTTGTGAAGGATGTGGCTCTCTACAGAATTTTTTTCATGACACGTTGCCTTCGAATCACCCACCAACTAATGCTAAAGAAGTCCTTTGCTGGTCCTTTTACTCCGGGCCACAAGAAAGTTTCTAGCCCCACCTTGCCACCAAGTACTTGACTCTGCCACTCTTCCCTTGGACATTCATCTAGTGGGCTCAAACCTAGAGAGCTATAGGAGATGCTCTTAACCCCTCACCGCCAAAGGGGACGAAAAGTGTCCTCACGTCAAATTCAAAGTCCTGTAACTTTTGCATCAGATGTCCGAATTCAATAAAATTTGTTGGAAACGTTGCGCTCTCTCTTCTAGTTTTTGTGGTAAAATTTTCAGATCAATCCAAGATGTAATGAATTTTTGGAAGCCAATTGAAGTTCGCAAGTTCAATTCAAGTTCACCAAACTGCATTTGATGGCTGCAACTTCGGGGGCTTGTATCTCCTTCATCCAATATTCGTTTTCAATAAAATTTGTTGAGTTATGTTCCCCTTGAAGTCTAGTTATTGTAGTAGAATTTTCATGCCAATCCAAATTCTTTTGAATGTTTGGGAGCAATTTGAAGTTCAAAATCCTGACATTTTTGAATTAGAGTGAACTTTGGTGGCTTGTTTCTTCTTCATACAATGTTTATTTCCAATAATGTTTTTTGGAAAAGTTGCACATACTTGTCTAGTTTGTGTGTACAAAATTTCATACCCATCTAGGAAATTATGAGTGATTGAGAAGCATTTTAGTAGGAAGAGGTTCAGTTTTTGATGTGTTTTTTGCAACTTTTCTTGCTGTTATTTTACATTTCAAAGCCATTTTGCAGACACAATGTGTCAATTAAATGATATTTTTTTCCATCAATGTGTTTGTATGCTAATTTTGAATCACTTCTTAGTTTAAAGTTTCTTCATTTGAGTAGATTTAGAAACCGAATTTCACCTCCAAATGTATTTTTGGGAAAATTTCACATCCTTTGTCAACACTAAAACATTATAATCATTCAATCTATGCGGTGAAATGACACCAAATTTGTTGCAAGCCATCTACAACAAGTGCACTACAAGATTGTACGGTTGAGATCTCTACAACTTATTAAAATTTATATTTATAACGCTTCAAAAGGAATGCTGTTTTTGGAGCAGTGAGGGGTTAATGGGACACACAAACTCCCAAGTTGATATGAGCACTTTAGAAGTTCTCAAATTTATATTTTTTTGAAGATTTCTGGCTTTTAATTAATCACTACTTTTGAAGTGGTGGGCCTCAAACACTACCTCATTAAATGGCCTTAGTACTCTAATTAGAGGCCAATTCAGTCAACAGGTGGGAATGTCCTTCCATTTCAATTAGTCCTTTACAACTCAAGCACCGCTTCCCAAAGACCTAGTGGGAACATGCCTTTATTGTTGCACTTCCACTGCTCACCATTTTTAAGCCTATCTAGTATCCATGCAAAGGCAGGGGTTGGCCTTTAAGAGGTTAGTTGTAGGTGTACTTACCTTGCATCTAACCTCATATAATATTGCCCATTGCTTGCATCTAATATTAACTGAATTGGAATTCCTGGTCATTTTTAGTACACTTTTCTCATTGCTAATTACAAAAAGTTATTTTTTTCACTCATGAACAGATGATTTGGGGTAGCAAAGACATAAAGTTAAACTACTATAATATTCAAAAAAAAAATTGCACCTAGAAATGATATTACTAGTAAATAAGCATTGACAATGATAGACTTTATTGAGTGCAAACTGCGACAAATAATTGACTTCCTATCTAAATAAAATATTAATGTACAAATCACACACACAAAAAGAACTCTGTTCCGACCACTGTTTGAGGTTGGCATGGATCAAGGGTTTATTCCTTTTAATTCCTGCCCATGTACATAACAATGAACTTTCTAATTTAAAGCCTAGAGTTAAAAGCACAAAAGCCATTATCGAATGTACATTAAACTAGGATATTCGAAATGGTACAGCCTCACAAAGGAACACATGGACATCGACGTTTAGGAGTAAGTTTAGTGCGTACAACATCCATGCCCTCAAGTTCTTTTATAATTTCAGTAAATGATGGCCGCTTTGAAGGGTCTTTGTGCCAACAAGCGTGAATAAGTCTGTCCCAAAACATCATACACAAAACCTTGTTAATGGATAATTGATAGCAAACAAAAAAACTTATGAATTGACCAACTTCATAGCCAATTGTTGATACTAAACTTGGCCTTTTATGTAAGCCTTTTATGTCGCCATATGGTACTCCCTCTGTCCCGAAATGATTGCGCACTTTGAATTAAGGTTGTTTTGAGTAGGTCATACGGAGAATTCCTTGTGGCTAATTTTATTAAGGTTCTTCATTGATTGTTCTTCATTGATTCTAGTGATATAAAATTTGAAACCTGACTTATTTATGTTGATCACAATATGATCAATGAAATTGGCAAAAATATCTACAATATGAGTGTATTTTAACTAAAGTTTAAGACTATCATAGTAAGCAATTAATATAACTAATATGAAATGCAACGAGAAATTATTAGCTCAGAACCTAAAAGAGTGTACAAAGGAGGGATTGAATCTTACTCCTTCATGCCTCGGGGGTAATTGTTGGCAGAAAATGCGGGTCGCACATTCTCGTAAGCTCTTTTCCTCGCAATGGCTTCTGATGTCGCCCCTGCTGAAGCTTGTAGGCCCTCAAACATCTGTTCAGAGGAATTATCATTACATGAATAGATTGGGATAAGGCATTGAGCAATCAGATGGAAAAACAAAAGGTAGTAAGTGCAGTAATAAGGAGAAAAATTCATGCTATAAATCTATACAAACAACAGTTCGGAAAAACAAACCTCGTGCAATATGAGACCGAAGGAAAAAGCATCTACACTCTTATCAAACGGCTCATTCCGAAAAATCTCTGGTGCCATGTAAAGATCTGTATACAACAATTACATGTCTCATTGTAAATCTTACATGTTGAAACTTGTTAATCACCAGGTGCTTCCGCACAGATGAAAACTCTAGAAGATCATCACAGCACTCTTCAACTGGCGCTCCCTCAACAATTAAAATTCTTCCTAAGAAATTCTTCTAAATATTATAACATACATGTAGATGTACTTGGACAATGAATTAAGTAAATATTCTATCAAAAGTGTTAACATCCATATGTATATAATATTATTGTTTGGTAAAATGGTTAAATATTATGACATATGATATCATATTGTAACGTATCATAAATTACTAGGGATATCTCCAAGAATTTCTGGCTTGCCACTCACCTTCTTGCATAATATGGCTCATATTCTTGACTTAAAAATTCAACTATAGAGCTTACAAATGAATGTTTATAATGCAAATGTTATATCTGGTGAGAGTTCTTGAAATCACTTCCACTAACATCAATCGAGATTAAACACCTGGATTAAACTGAAATAAGTAAACACTGATATAATGTGAAAAGGGAGTTGCCATCAAGGGACTGAAAAGAATGTCTTACATGCCCCAAGTTCGGTCCCCTCAGGTGTTAAAACATAGAGGTTCCTTCGTAGCATTCCAAAGCCCGTAATTTTCAGTTGCCCGGCTTCATTCAGGAGCAAGTTTCTGCGCATAAACAGAATGGATTATTAAACCAAACAACTGCTTATGGCCTGTAATGAGAATGAGTTACTGGTTACAATTTTCGCAATCGGCACATCCAAGACAATAGTCACGGGTACAAAGCCTTACTTCGGTTCGAGATTTGCGTGCACGATGGCCTCCCTACTCTCATGTAGATAGTTCATGCCCCTGCATCAGACAAGATTTTTACTCAGATTGCCTTTTTGTATTTGTGATGCAATCACATCCTGTAATGCTAGGCAAGTCAGTCCATAGTTCCACTAAACAAAAGTAGGACCTCGACAAACCAACTCCGATTTCTTGGCATTTCTGCTGCAATTGTGACGTTCATAAAATGCTTTACGCAGTGACAGGGAAGTGAAGTGGATCGTCACCGAGAGATATCTAGCGCATATCCCACAGCTTGCTTTGGCGGTATAGGTCCCTTTGCAAGTATGTCATTCAAATTACCCTGCGTTTAAGACATCCAGAGTAGGTTCGGATATGATATCTATCAAGAAACCAGAACATGTTTCACTTCTAACAAATAAATTCTCATTCAGTAACTCGTGGAAGGAGGCAGAAGTGTGACATGATGCAGAAAGAGAGAATACCATCATAAGGAGATAATTCTTTACCAGTGTAAGATAATGCTCTTATATCTAAAAGCCTAGACACGAAGCGGCTTTGCTACCTTACTAGCATTCATCCTCGTAGACTGTATTCCGCAAACATAGTCACTTAATGCAAGGAACATGTACAGCCGTACAAGGGCGGTCGCAAAACAGATTATTCTGTAAAGGCGATTCCAAACAGAAATAACAAATCTATTAAAGATTAAATTAAGTAGGCATTTTACATACCCGTGGCAGGTACTCCGTGACGATGATTGGAGGTGGAGTCTTCGTAACACAACATAGATATTGTACTATGTTTGGGTGACGCATGTGTTCAAGCATGACAAGTTCTCTTTTGAGATCCTTACTGTTCGCACAAATTCGATAACAGGCACAATTTTGCAGTAAGGTTCAAATATCTCTAAAAAACATTATGTACAATCTGCAGGCATAAACAACTAATCCACTCCATGGTTCTGCCAAATCAAAGAACAAATATCCACAGATTTAGCGAAGATACCAGGCAAGCGAAATTGAACACTTTGTCTACTTACAGAGCGTCAGGATCTGCTGCGTTAGATAAGTAGAGCGTTTTTGCAACCACCTTTGTACCCCGCCAATCTACCAAGCGTACTTCTTGAGTGGCACTCTGCAGATGGGAAAACAAATGTCAGAACGTGGCCTAGGGACATATATAGTACTCCTGGAGTCAAAACGCGTAGAGTTACAAGAGTGATTACCTTCCACAATGCAGGAACACCGTCAACGGGCACCAATTCCGAACGATCAATCTCATAATGGAGTGAGGGATCCACGTCGTTCACTAGATGATGTCGTTTATCCTGTATCAGATGCAAGGCCACGAGGTATACCCCTTTAACATACACAAAACTCGTTACAACATGGGCCAAGAAAACGAATCACAAAATGAATTCGTGTACTTGGAAATCACGCATGCATCAACGTAGATGACCTGGACTCTTGCATCATGTTGCTCGAGTATCTTGGATACAGCTCCTCTCGCGTACTCTCGAGCATTAGCCAGAGGCTGCATAAACCGCCCAGAGGGCTTTAGAAAAATTTCTCCAATACGTCTGTAACCGATTCTCAAACACGAGCCTCTGCTGAACAGTTGAACAATTGTATAACAGTAATGGGAAACTATCAACAAATCTCTAACTAATAATGGGAAACCAAATTGAAGAACTTACGGTATCACCCCAGCGGTCCAAGGGGTTAACATTGGCACCCCGCGACAGCAGCAACTCCACCACAGCGACCTGACCCTCGCTTGCGGCCACATGAAGACCTGTTCTTTTATCATAGTCACAGGAGTTGACGGAGGCGCCTTTGTCCAGCAGTTGAATTATTCCTGGTACGTCGCCATTGCTGGCACAAGAGAGAAGCAAACTTGTGTTCCCGAGCGGCTCTGTTTGCTGAGAACCATTAGAGTTATTCATCTTCCTCGTTCCTCCTCTCTATCCGCCTCTCGTGCTTTTGAGCTGAATAATTCCACCAACGGAGGATGCTTAAGGTTTAGGGTTTAAGGTTAACATTAAGATACGTACAAATTCTAACCTAGCCAAACGATGATAGCAATCGCTTCACCGCAATGAGTTTTTCATCTTGGACCACATCAAATCGAGACCGACACTACAATCAAAAGAGCTGAAAAAAGATCTAGAACGCAACCAGAATTTGTACAACTATTATAAATACTCATTCCCAAGACAAACATATTTATTCATTATACACCACAACGACTTCCACAGATCTCTCCACTCCTGTAAAATATACATTTCCAACGACAAAAAACAACAAAACATCCAGATTCCAATTCCAGACCAGGACGTCCCTAGACAATACATCGTCATATTCATTAAAATCATATTCATTCAACTTCTTCGTTAATTCGAAGAAGTTCAACTCTTCCTGTTTAGAATATCCGATCTACACCAATTCTAATATTCAAAACTCCGTGCATTTGATAGTGCAACAATGACGCCCTAGTCCAGGAAACAGAAAAACTCCTAAACCAACCCAAAGCTCCAAACGAGATAACCTAAAATGGGCTTTGATCAAAACCAACCAAAAGTTCCCCGAGTGATGAGCAAGCGAAACACGACCACGCATAACAGAAGAAATGAAAACGGAAACGAAGATGAACTTACGTCTCGGAATGGCAGAAAGCACCATAGAGGGGATTGCTCGCTCCCCCAAATTGCAGATGCCGAATTCAAATGCGAATCCAGTCTACTTTTGCGTGAAGATGATTTGCAATGAATTTGTTCACGGCCTGATTGTAGACCACGATTTATCAATGGAAAATCATCGTGGGTACCGAATTCATCGAGAGTATTGAAACAAAGAGCAACGCAACTGTGGGGAAATGCGACTAGTTTAGTTAAGGGTATACGATGATGCCTGGCGCTGAAGGCATTCCGCGACGAGGCCGGAAGCCGTTCCTCGCGAAATGCGCGATAAAGGAGGGCAGGGACAACCAGCCCAGACAGAGTCGGCATCAATTAAGCCAGTTTTGTCAAAAAGGGACACGTGTCACGTTGTGATTGGTGTAAGGTGACGTGGATTCCCAGAATCTGACATGGCTTTTGGCACGCCCTTGTTCTACACTATAAGAGTGGATAGCTAATGTTGGTCTTCTCCACGCTCAGAAGGTATAATGCTTTGTTGAAAGGTATAATGCTTTGTTAGAAACTTGGGAGGGATGTATTTGATAATTCAAGAATTGAAGTTGGCGGAGCAATCATATGACAGAGATACATTTGTTCATTGTATGGTGCCCTTTTTCAAAAGTGCGAAAAGGATCCCTATCTCATTGGTAAATAATATTATGAATTGACTATCACTGACTACGGTTTGCTCAGCCCTTCTAGTAAAATTGTGAAATTTATTGCCTTATAATTGTTTCTAGAGGGAAGGCTTTGTATCATCAAAACTTATTGTGGGGAAGTTTGAGTGGTACTTATTAACAATTGAGTTGTATTTAAAAGATGAAAAGCAAATGAAAAGAGATTCACTATTCTTTAATTATTGTTCCATATTCTACATCTCTATTGCTACAAGGACAAAGCCAATCAAAATTCACAAGTTCAATTTGAGTTCACCAAATTGCATTTGATGGTTGGTACCCTTCGGCGGTGAGGGGTTAATGAGTCAATTGAATGATTTTTTTTTTCACCAATGTGTTTTTATGCTAATTTTGAATCACTTTATAGTTTAAAGTTTCTTCATTTTAGTAGATTGAGAAACCAAATTTTGCCTCCCAATGTATTTTTAGGAAAATTTCAGCATCCTTTTTCAATACTAAAACATTATAATCTTGCAATCCATGAGATCAAATGACACCAAATTTGATACACATCATCTACAACAAGTGCACTACAAGATTGTACGGTTTAGATCTCAATAATTTAATGAAAATTATATCTATAACACTTCAAAAGAAATGCTGTTTTTAACCTTGTTCAAGCCTTGGGCAATGAGGGGTTAAGAGGTTAAGGTGTTTTGATCATCCAATGGCCAAACCTAGATTTTCTAGTGCACTTCCAATGACAATACTCTGAAGTTCTGATTCCAATTGAACAAGAACAATAATTGTGACCCTGAGGCTCCATCAAACCCCACATCCCCACCTTAACCAAACTATAACCACATTGTGCAGTGTGAATGCAGATGTAGATAGGATTTGCAAACTCGGATTCAGAAACCAGAGAGTTGATGCCATAGTCTCTGTCCAAAGGACAAAGCCAATAAAAAAACATTATATTTACAGTTTTGAGGGGCTGGAGTGGAGATGCTCTACCCCTTCATACACAACATCACCTCATAATCCTCTCATGTAGATTTCAACACCAAATGGCACATTGCAATTGGAAAAGTGCCTGGAGGCCCCATATAAGCGTAGACACAATCCCAATACTCCACTGCACTCTCATAGAGCTGTAGATCTCTAGAATCTGACAAGTTTTAATATAGTCTGGAAGAAAGAGTTACTTAATATGCCTGATAACCGGCTACCTGCAACACTAAGCTACCTGCTTGGGAACCTGAAACAATTGGAAAAACAAGAGTCAAAGTGCAGCAGGCTTACACTTTCTCGGATTGGAACCCTGGTTTCTCCCTTGCCACAATCTACAATACCAAAAAATTCCACGGTGGGGATTCTACATCGTTTTGCAAGACTTTGCCTTAACTTAACTCCACACAGCTCTACACATTTTATGACCAAGCACCGACATCACAGCTGACCCTCCTTCCAACATTCAACTCTTACGTGAGCCGTCCTGCCTTCCCTGCACAATTTCTACTGTACTGTACTGTACTGTACTATACACAAGCCCCCGTCATGAAGGTGAGACTGTATCTATCCTGCTACTAAAATTACACATAGCCTTATTTGCCTCTTCGAAAGGCCTCAATAAGAATTGAAGTCATCATCTCTCAATCAAGTCTTTTTCTACGCAGTCAGATCGTCAGGGAGTTTCTCTTGATTGGATCCCATGATCTTTCCTCCCACGTCAGGGAAAGTTTCCACGCCAGGTAAGTTTCGGATGGTTCCATCGTCCTCGATTCTCAAAGGATATCGAATCAGGTGGCCTCTCATGTCCGTCACATCGGGAGAATTGTATTGGTCCCAGTTCCTGTCCGACATGTCGTTCACTCTTCGGACGCACTCTATACTCTCGGGCTCCTCAAAAAGGGGATCCAAGGGTAGTCCCAAATGCTCCGCCCACAATGACATGCGGTAACCGTACACCTGCATTGATTTCAAATTTTAAAAGCCGAAATTCAAAGGAAATGGAAAACAACAGTCACCTATTAGTGCAGACAGTCGGTATTTCTTTAACGTTTACTCAAGACTACACTGAGGAATTCAATGAAATTGGAGTCTTCAATGACTTTTGGAGGGGAAGTGGCAACTAAAGATGCCAAAGATGGCGAGATATCCGCGTTCTAGTTCATTGAAGTTGTTGGAAGTTATATAACAGGTACTAAAGTAGTGACATGAGCACCTTGCAAATAGGTACAAGCATGTGATCATGGGGAGTGCCTCCCGATGAATCAATCAATAGGGAGGTCAATCGATCAATTGCATCATGCTCATCTTGCCTCCCCATGATCAATCTCCCGTGAGTGTTGTCTTCGGACAGTTAAATTATACATAAAGCTACGTTCTAAAACATTTTTGCTTTGAAAGAATTTTTAGACTTCAGTATCAGATTGCCAGAGAGCTTATCTAGTTTGTTCAACGCAAGCAAGCAAAAGACGTACGACCATAGGAATTAGTTCAATCCACAATAAAAGTAAAAATTTGTGGAACCGGATTTTAGTGAGAAATAAATTACGCACCTGACCCCTTGGACGGTTATGCTTGGCCAGCCACGTATGATGTGGCTGGTAACCCCCCATGGCGATTTCCGTGTCTCGAGAGCCGTCCATAGACCGTTGGTTTATGTTGGCCGAGCCGGAAATAACATACTCATCGTCCACTATCATTCCTTTCGAGTGCACATATATCATCATCCGTCTGTTTTTCTGTGACTTTCCCTGCAATAAGAAGATAATAATTAGCTGATTGGCAATCTCTACCTCCATGAAAAGCAACTTAGACAAAGACGTCACTCCAGACGAACCCAGTCATTAAGCCCTAGGAGCCCAAACTAAAAATAGAAAGTACACTTTGGAAGCTAATTGTTGATAATAACTTCCGAAACAAATTTCTATGGTTCAAAAATGTAGGACATAATGTCTTCTTTCAGTTGGAGCATTTTATTGCCTTCAAACTTGTATTTGAACTTCAATAGATTTGGCAATGGTTATTTTGGGGATTCACTACATACTCTCAACTCCTATCTAGATATCAGTGCCAGATATCTTGAAAGTTGGAAGCTTCTCACATCACCCAAGGTGTCCAAAATGCTGTCCAGATCACCATACCTGGTTTGAGTTGGGCGCAGGTGGTTTGGGAGGTTCATACTCTCCAGGCTTTTTCGTTTCTCTGTTTCCAAGGCAATAGAAATTCAAGTAGTCTGTTGGTTTTCGATGCGAAAGTCCACAATCTTTGAGCGTATCACCAATCAGACGGTACATCATCTTCATAGTTTGCGTCTGTGCCCATATTTCCACCATACCCACCGCCTCAGATGAGAATGATTCTCAACCATTAAAATATAAATACAAAAAAGGTGCTCATAACTCCTCATTATACCATCGATTCTGTAAATGGTGATGTCAAGAACTTACCAAGGAGACAGATCTGCTCCAGAGTCAGATTCACAAGAGAGATTTAAGTGAAAGAAATACCCACCTGAAAATACAGAATCTCTTGAACTGGGCCGCCTTCAGGAACACCTTCAGGCCACATTGGAATCACAATGTACACTGCGAACCGCTGGTTTGCTTTTATCTTGCTACAAATCTTCAATGTAAGCTCCATTGGAATGAGGTGATTGGCACCTGCTCAGCAGAGCTCACAAGGAAATGATTGAATGAGATTCACGGAAGATTATTACAGCTACAGACTTGTGCCAAATACTTGAGTCAAGGAGCACGATGAGGCAGTGAACAGTACGAAGTTGGACATCGCAGATCATTCCTGTTCCAACTTCAAATAATCTAAAAATATTGGAATAATATGGAGTTGATCGTCAGGTGATCCTTGATGACTACGCGAAGATGAATCGGCAAAAGAGCATTCAAAGAAAAAAAGGTACCAGCAGTTTTGTAGTCAGGCCAGTTGTAAGAGGATCCAAGAAAGTATTGGTTCTCAATATAGATGAAATGCTGAGCACAGCGGATTGCTTTGATATAAGCCATTTGTATGCTGATGTCTATGGCTACACTTTTCCCCCAGACCAGAAACTGCGTTCAACCCAGGTCAACAAACTTGGTCACATTAGAAGTTTTAATTTTAGCGAGCAGAAGAACTCTATATATACACACACATTACACATATGTGTTCAGATGAAATATGACATGCTCAATAACACAAACAAGCCAAGAACAAGGTGACTAGGACTAGCAACGAGTGTTAAGACAGCAAACGAGAGGAAAACAAGCAGAGGTGTGAGATGGATACTCTAGGTTCTGCCTACCTGTTTGGTAACCTCCTCGCCAGTTTGTGGAAACCCCTTCACGGAACCACTATCAATGGATCTGAATATCTGCAACAATAAGAGACCAACGTGACATGAACATAGGAAGAAGATTTTTTAATACACAGTGCCATCCAGTCTAGCATCACATTAAAAATGAAAAACAATTCATCCTCGCCTAGAGGCTCCTCATATTGGAATTTCAATGTAGAGACCCACCTGCACTTGCCAAGTTTCTGCATCATAATCATTGCTGACATGCAGAGCAGGATCTCCGCTGAGCGGAGCTTTATTTGAAGGAGCCACAAGGGAGCCATGCCTGTCAATATCAAGCAGTTCTTCATCATGTGTTTTGGTAGCTTTCTTCCAGCGCTGTTCAAAGTTCGTGAGTACGTCGTACGCAGCATGACCTTCAATTTTACAGTGCCAGTCATGCCAAGGCTGCCTTGGACCACCACTATCAGGTGAATACTGTTCCAAAATGAAAACAGGGTAAGCCAATGCTCTAATAAAATGATGAGATGCTCTGTTGCACAAGCATAGTGAAGCTTAATCAAAACATCCAATAAGAGTATTCACGAGAATCCTCAATGCAAAAAAGGTCTCATTACGTACAAATAAATACTTGTCCAGGAAAAAAAAATTCTAGACAACAATCCACAGTATTTAAACTCATCTGACTCTTGTTAATTAAAAAGAACGAGGATGGGGAAGGGGGAAGAACTAACCGGCCATGACTTATTCCGAAAATCATTCTTATGCTCGTTATCCAACGAGCCAAAGAGACAATGGGAAGGTGTGTCCCATCGACCACCCGTAAGATCTAGACCGCCTATAAAACTCGTAATGGTCTTCCGCTCATTTGGTCCACTGTCAACTATTGTCATCTTCTGATGGTGTGAATATAGTGTTCCAACAACCTGCACCCACGCATATTGATGTATTCTGAGTATATCCTCGACAATATTTTCCGAATGCTACATTATCCCAAAGAACAAGCGGGGCAGTTTACGAAGGCATACGTGGTAAGATGTTGAATAGCAAGATAGCAGACTTCCTAAACCTAGGGCATTAGGGCATACTTCTGAAACAATAGATCATGAAACAATATAGATAGTTCGACAAGTTCATGAGCAGGAAAGATACCTTCTGCTTGAACCAACTCATCTTGGAGGCACCATACCGTGCAGCCAGAACACAACGTACACCAGTGCCCTTGAAGTATTTCTTAGTTTCCTCATCGTGCGTATTCATTACACCATCCTGAAATCAGGAGAGAAGAGGATCTAAGTTAAAATACTTGCTCAACTCTTCTACGGGCAGAATACAATTTCACGTTTCAACTGAAATGGTGACTATTGACACCAGGGCTTTTCTTTTTGGCGAAATTTCGCCAGATCTGTCAGAATCTGACCACTGTGAATCTGTCCCTCCAAAATCTGGCCTGTGCAGTGAAGCCAGCACAGGGGACACTAGTCCAAAAAAAAAGCTCTGATTGACACTCGCAGTCCTCAAGAAAACAGGAAATGAAGTATGAGAACAACACAAGGCTAAATACACAAAAGAAGAAAATAAGCCAAGGGGTATTAATCTTACCGTCTTGAGAAAAGTAAGGTCATGTGATGTTTTGTCATCCCAGATTAACAACAGTACACGAACTCCCTGACTTGCCTTCAACTTGAGTAGCTCACCAAGTGTCATATCCCCTCCTTCAGGAACAGGGCGCTTACTATCTCGTATCAGTCTCACCTTGTCATACACAGACCAGCCTGCAATGTAAATCAGGTGCTTCGCATTCCATATCGCCGCAACCAAATCTTCCCAACATGGCCTGGGTTGATACATTTTGCCACCATCCAGACGAATAGTTGGAAGGGTGTGGTCATAGATATGTGTGTCCTGGTAAAGAGTCAGTCGACATCCCTTTCTGCAAGGAAAATATGTCTGTGGCACCGCATGGGAATCACCCCCTGCCACTCCCTGCATGTACACCGAATCCTGCTCCACTGGGATATAACTAGCTTTGAGCTCCAGCTGAGCCAGCTTCTTAGTTGGCTTCCCTTGTGGAGTGATCACATCAAACCAGCGACGGGGGACCCCTCCGTTGAGCACTTTCTCCACGGGTATTTTCACATCCCCAATGAGGTTCGTCCCTATCACATCCTGGTCTCTCACTGTGAAAATTATCTCATACACAGGATGAGCCACTGGGATGGAGAAGTGTTCCTCCCACTTCGGATTGGCATCGTTTTTGATGACACGCGTGCGAGCCACTCTGGCCTCGGCCAGAACTACTGTGACGTAAGGGTCACTGTTCACGGGCATTTTCTGTGTGATGGATAGACTGGATGAAAGGCTCGAGAACTTTTGGGATAACCCGTCCATATTCGGCAAACGCACGGCCTGGAAAATACTAACCTCCAGCGTTCCATGAAGCAAAGTGGGAGGTGTGATCTGATGACGTGGTGGGATTTGGGGGACTATGTCTGTCCCAGTGTTTCCTGGACTCATGGGATGAGCAGCACCGGCAACATATTGATTTCCTCCACCACCTGCAAATACAGACACAACAGGATTCAGCTGTTAGTATACGGTGTGTATATTAACCACTACCCTATGAGCCTAGAGATAAAAAGTTGGTATTAAATGAAACTCATCAAGGAAACAGATACAATGTCTACACATCGATTTACAGAAAGCCCACACCTAATAGAGCACATACTGATTTCATTTTGTAACCCGTAAGTGCATCAATGGCCAAAAGTGGCCGAATCATATCTATAAGACGTGAAATGAATCATTTGGGAAGTTCAAAGAAGACAACAAAATGTACCAATAGAAAGAAGAAATCATAGCCTACACTTTTAAAACATGTTGTAGAAGTATAACGTGTTTTTTTTAATTTGATAAACTAATAGGCTATGTCCTTCCAAAGTGGAATTTCTATATTTAGTTCAGACACTTGGTATTAACTTTCATAGGTTGATACTGATCCCATCTGACGCGAGGAAAAAATTGAAAATAATATAAATTATGACCGATTAGTTCCTCTTCAATCTGAAGTGGTTTGCATCACAGAGACGAGAAAATCACCTGCGTTACCACCATAAATGGGTCCGGAATGGTATGTTGGGAGTTGTAGGCTCGTAGATTGCGAATACTCCTGAGGTCTCCCTACAGGTCCTGAATCCATCCGGGCAAAAGGCGAAGGTCCACCCACAGATCCTGAATCATTCTGAAAGTAAGGTGGAATCCCACCTGGAGCTCCCGAATCCGTCCGAGCATAGGGTCCCACTGCGACAGGAGGAAATTAGGGTATCAGGAAAACGAATGTAATTTCTCAACAGAAGAAGCCAATGTCATAATTTCTGTAAGACTGATGAGCATATCGACCTTCTCAAGTGTGCACAATCTCCCTTCCAAGTTCCACACCTCACGAATGATGAAACTGTCAATGCTGATTCTCTGATGGACAATTAGCACAGAGCCCTGAAATCGATAATGTGCACTATCATATACCTCAGATCCTACCACTAAGCTCAGAAGATCCTTCACTTGATATTCAATACGCTAACCTCGAGCTAGAGAGTCTATAAGCAGCTCAAGCAGAACACGAGGAAGTAACAACATCAAGAATAAATAAAATTGAAATCAAAAAACGTCACCTACATGACCTACTTAAAACTAATAAAAAAACGTCATCTACAAGACCTACTTAAAACTAATAAAAAACAGGAGGACCAATTCATTGATTCTTGTGGTATAGAACCAGGACCCATCTAAAGTACATTTTTCACAATATGATGAACTGAATCAGTCATTTTCACAAGTGCCATTCAAAATTTCAAGGGAAAACAAGCACATTTTAAAACCAAGGACTGTACACTTTGTGCTACAGAAACCATTACCCATGCTTTGAGCTCGGAATTGGTCCTCGTCTCGACCACTGCCACCCAATCGGAGGCTGTCGTGATGTGTCAACCCAGGACTTTGATACATATTTGGTGGCACAGAAGGAGCTCCATACGGTCCAGGCGAGTTGGTATATGGATTACTCCCACTTGGAGAATACGGTTGGTACCCAGGAGCAGGTGGCAAGCCATAAGGAACAGCTGGATCAGCAGCATTTTGATAGTGAGGAGGAATTGAATTAGTACTTTGATAGTGAGGATGTGCATATCCTCCGGGAGGGGCCTGTGGTGTGTATGGAGTGTGCTCCGAGGTGTAAGGGGAATAGGAGGCGCTGTCATACGCAGGTGGCCCATCTTGAAAACTGGCTCCAGAATTCCACGACCCATACCTTGCAGGAGGTGCAGGATACTGGCCCTGGGAAGGATAGCCTGGCTGAGCTGGTTGATGAATTTTCGGGTACAAGCTCTCTTTGGGGGGTGCAGAAGCAGGATAGGAAGCGGGAGGAGCACTGGGATCTGCAGCAGAAGGAGCACTTGGTGCAGTATTATTAGCGTAGTAGGATCCAGGGTACTCTAAGTTGGAGGCTTTGGCAGGCATGGACCATTTGCCAAAACCCCAGGCCCCTCCATCTTGATTCCCCATCATTTCATGAAAGCAAGTTCATGCAAGCTTGGTTCAGGAGCTCCTGGGCTTCAAAGCTCCTGCTGGATGCCTTGCTTGACACAGCTCGATATACATTCCTCAATTCAACGACACATCAGTGGATTCGAGTGAAGTTCTGCGAGAAAAGGATTTCATGGGCATCAGATGCATATCCTCCCTCTTAAACAAGATCCTCCAAGACAACAGGTACTCGACTGGAATTACATCTGTCACCAATTCTAAATCAGCACCAGCTTGGGTTCACAACCACAGAAGCAGTTTAAATTTCAGCTTGGATTTACAAACATCCTGGATATTCGACATGCTGATGTGAGGCGCCCTACTCAGTGCGCCACCTAGAGACTAAAGCAACACTCTTGATACACACTTCCGAAGAGTTTCATCATAAGAAAAACAGTAACCATTAACAAACCATGGGAGATCCTGATATGTTATACACTACAACTGATAAAAGAAGGGAACGCAAGGATTACAAACTCTCAGTGTTTATACAAGCATCCGGTTAAACATCGATGCAACATCTCCAACAGGTGAAAATGAACATTCTAGTAGTCAAGCAGCAAGAACTTGAATCAAAACAACAGAATTAATTACAAATGAGACAAGCAGCTGTTCCAATCTTACATACGAAATGCCAGTAGAACAGGATCTCAGCTGTTTCCGGAAACAAAAAAGCAAAAAAAGGAAGTGTAGTCACTGTCCACCTTAACCCTAAATTCCAAAAGTCCCTCAAAAAATCCAAATTGGAAATCTGAAAGGGATCACGTAATCTGAGGACTCCAAACACTCGATCTCACCGTGTATACTTTCGATATCCACAAAAAAAATATACAAGAACCTAAAGTTCAAGAAACAATCTCCAGAACGCGCTCTTACTGAGAATCTCCGCAAGCACAACATCGAAGTGCACGATCTCACGCAATAGATTTCCAATATTAATATGACACCACTGTGAGACCTAAGCGCGCTATTTCATGGTCGCAATCAGTGTTGTTGGGAAAAGCTTGGCTCCATAGAATCTGCTCAGAACAAACCCTACTCCACGACCCCACTGCGCAGCAACCAACGAGATCGTGTCGGCAAGTCCTCAAAACGCGTACTGAACCTTTCCAGATACTTCAGCTCACCCGCGTTGTACGTAACCAGAACTTTCCGCCCTACCCAGAATCAATCCTTTTTCTATAAAGTCGAGAGGTACGGAACAGATCAGAGAAAAATGCGCACCCAAAGCCAATTAAAACCCCTAACAAAACTTCATTCTTCATAGCATGCAAACCAGAAATGCACCAGCAATGTCCTCGAAGCGAAACAGGGATCTTCCAACAACGTGCTCTACCTCAGACGACACACAAGGGCAGCTCAAGGAGACGAAATAACGAGCAGAACCCAAATCGTCCACCAGTCCGTCCCAAACCACGACTTTCAAGCCATCTAACAATTTACAAAAGGGTCTCAATTATACACGCCCAGCATTATCAGCGAGCAATAGATCATACAAGTTTCTTAAGTTGATCCACTTCCACAATCACGAACAGATTCAACAGACGCCCACACCTTCAAAATTGGATCCCCGGCAGACGCAAGCACCAGATTCAAAAGTCCCCAAAACAGGGCAAGCGAAGGTGATGGCGCCCAAGAGCAAGAACCTGGGCTTTGCATCCGAGAGGTGACGGATTATTGTGTTTGCATCAAGGGACGTCGCGTAATGTATTACAGTAAGTTCGGTGAAGGGCGAAAGTAAAGGCGAAGTGAAGACTGCTTCAAAAGGCGAGCCTCGAGTTCAGCAAGCAGCCAAGGTAGAAGCTGGCTGAATGAGGCCGGTGTGGATTGACCCCCCTCGCTCGTCCCCAAGGGAATACCTCTCAAGAATCTGGGCATCAATGCATAATCAGTCTTTCCTCTACCCTATGATTCTAATAAAGTAAGTTAAAGTAAAGTAACATTACTGGGGCATTACCTACTGTCTGCTTCCCATGAAGGTGTTTCCCTGACACTGCGCCGGCGGACTTGTGATTCTGTGTCTCCGACGAGTCCAGTCCACGGCGACTGTGCGTTTCGGGTGGGCCTGCGTTTCTTCGTCTCTGCGAGCCGACTGAGCGTGTGGAGCCGACTACTTTGACTGCTTCCTGGATTGTGGCAAACTTCTTTGGGCTACCAATTGGGGGCCTACAAACACGTAGCCAGGTTTGTCGAACACATGAGACTCTGTTTTCCTTTTCTATCAAATTCTCGAGCAGTTTGTGAAACCACGAGCAGAATATTCTGTTATGGGGACTGGAGCAGGGAATGCCGTATGGCGTATACAGTAACCCCCGGGATAACAGGGAACTACAGTAAGTCACACACTACTACTTCAGGAAGTTACTCCCCGGTAAGGTGAGGGGGAGTCCTGTGTTGAGTCAATAGTGGGAAAAATCTTTTGAGAATTTTGCAGAGTCATGTCACCCAAAGGTTCAAAATATCAAGGTGGATGAAGGTTTCAACACCGTACCGTGGCTGCTGGGCGGGTTGGGTGGAAACTGGAAAGTAAGGTTGGAGGTCCATAAATCGACCTTTTAAGGGTTGGAACTGAATTTTGGGGAGGTGGAACATCTTGAAATATTTTTCAGTAAATTTTCCTTGAAAGACAAGTGAAATTGGCATCTAACCCAAGTCATTCCATGTTTTTTGGAGCTTCGTGGAATTAGTTGTGAATTTCTGAAGTTGAAAAAAAGTGGTCTTTTGTGGTCATTGAAAGCGACCACCTCCTGAAATGTGTAGAGTTGGTACATTGCAGAAAGAAAAATGTACCTCTGATTCTAGATTGCCTTTAATGCTATGTTGGAATTCGAGCCTCCTACCTTAATGCAAATAAAAACTGCCAAGAAATTTGGAAAATTTTTGTATTCAAATGAGTTTTGATAGAAACCTACCATTTGTTGTATTCAAATTAGTTTTGGTATGCAAGAAGACAATATGTACGTATGTTGCATTGTTTATTTTTAGCATTCATCTAACCTTATTTTTTTAGGATTTTTTTTTACTAAGATACCATAATCTTGAGCTAACTTCATTTGTGTTCATGGTAGAATGTAGCAACAAAAGCTACGAGAAGATTCATTTTAGTTTGTTTCACATTGAAATTGTATTGTAGATGTTATATGGTTGGAGACTAGGGATTAGATGCAAGAGATGAGTAGGTCCTACATTTTTGGAGAGGAGTATAATAGAACTTTTCTAAAGTAATATGGGAGATGACCCCTTTCACATCACCTCCCATTTCCACTATGTAGACTATATTTCTTTTAGACCAAGGAGTTAGGAGTGGTGATTAATTGTAGCATAGTTCCCAATGTAGTTGTAGTACATTATGATTGGCTGTAGGATTGTCAATATTGCAACAAGGCCTTGGTTGGAAATACAAAAATCTATATGACCAATACAGGTTGAACAAAATCTTAAGCTAAAAAATTCGTAGTAATCATATTTTGAGAAATAAAATTACAAATAAATATAGAATCCTTCCTAACTCTATTTCTATACACAAGAAAAGTTCCCCACTCGAGAATCCTATGCTCCATATATGTGTAATTGTTTAAGTGGTTGGAAATGGGTTGTATGCCTTAGCCTTGAGAGTTAAGACAAACTCAAGTCCCCATGCTCAAAAATCTCAAAGAATTTCTTTGATGTGTATGGTTGGGATAGGGCCTAGTGCATGACTAGGCAATCAATACTCCATCACTTCAGAGAGGCTGTATTGTATTGTAGCAGAATACCTTGTAGCGCTACTTGAGAAGGCTATGATATTATAAAGCACAATGGCTTCTACCACGTGTGAGAGACAAAGTGCCACACCTTGCTGTTTGGCTCCATGAGGTAGGCTCCCATAGGCCAACTCCTACAGATTCAAGGGTTGATTTTGCGTACTCCTCGAATTCATAGTTTATTCATATCATTTCCAACAATTCAGTAGGAACAGTACTCAAAATCATCAGATGCTTATTCAGACTCTTCGTGTGATTACCTTACATACCTCTTCACCAACACCAGATTATCCCCACCAAAGTTGAGGTTTGGCAGTAAGCACATTCACTATCAGAATTCGGTACAAATATCTTGAAAATCCACACTTCTTTTCTCAGTTGATACTTGTGGAAGATATCTCCACTGCAACCAGAAACATCCAAGTGCGTAAACTTGGGCTCCACTTCCAATGTGCTTCCAAAGTGACAGAATCATAAGGATTCCACGGGCCCAGTAAGATTCACCAGTAGGCTGATTCACCTGTCCTAAATAAGCCATTGCAACATCTACCAATCTTTCCAACGACAATATCTGACTCGTCGCTGCAAACTGATCCAAACTGCAAGAATACTCTCCCACATGCCCATACCGAAAAACAAAAAGCACCAATGGGCACATCAAGGACCTCGTTATTCCCTTTCTCAGAGCTCAGCACACAAATGCAGTTGCAATCAAACCAAGAATCACTCTCGCCACAGTGATAGTGACAGAAAGAAGAGAAATGTAGCTAGATGAACCAAACGCATACAGAAAGAGGGAGGGACTAACTGGTAAAGGTTTTCATAGAAATATCAATATTCCCTTACAGGGCACAATCAAAGAACCCGTTCTATCATGAGCAAGCCCTTTCTTCTCTAGATTTGAGAGCTCGGAATTCCTGTTAATCAATGCTGTCCACACTCCCTGACAAGTATATGTGACCTTCACTCTCTTGCATAAGAGCGACAAGGGAAACGAGTACTGTACAACGAGAAAGGTATTAAGCTTTCAGCCGATCATGGACGAAGACTTGGAGAGATGTTCCGAAGCGTCGAGATACTCGGTAGCATCGCCCTCCCACACCTCGTCGACATCCAGGCCCTCGAAGAAAGTGGAGCCTCCGTTGTTTTCTTCGTCGTCCGAGAGAACCGAATGTGCAGGCCCCATCCACGACTTGAACCCCGCCGCCACCCGACCCTCCATCTCTGGGGTGATGGCCATGGCTTCCAGAAGCTCCACACCCCTTTGGTGGTGGCCGTAATACTCTCCCGCGTCCATGATCACCGCAGCTTTTCTCTGCAGCAGGAAAGCTGTGGCGCCTAACAGTAAGACGAGGCCCCAGCATGCCACTTCGTAACACCAGAAGAGAGCAATCGAGCAAGGGGTTCCAAGCCGCAAAATGAAGATGCCCATGAAGATGGACAGGAGCACAAACGTGATCATGAATGACAAGTTGAGAGTGGATAGACATCGCACACCGCCTGCATACAATG
Source organism: Straminergon stramineum (assembly GCA_963920665.1). Taxonomy (NCBI): domain Eukaryota; kingdom Viridiplantae; phylum Streptophyta; class Bryopsida; order Hypnales; family Calliergonaceae; genus Straminergon; species Straminergon stramineum. The sequence continues at coordinate 13,200,962 of OY987264.1, read as the reverse complement.
CCATTCCAGGTTCAAGCTCCGATGTCACAAAGATTGCAGTACTTCTTTGGCAAAATAGCCATACCTCTCAACTCTCTGAGACATTTCTTACTTCGCGCAAGAAATCGCTGTTCGGAAATACGTGTCCGGTTTCATTGATCACATTTCGAAGCATAATTCAGATAGGTTCAAATTTTATATCCCCCAAATCAGTGAAGAACATTGCATGTGATCATCAAAACCATAATCACAATTGGACAAAAGAAAGTTCCCATATGACCTACTGAAAACTACACAAAAAACATGGAACCCAAGTTTGCACACTTATTTCCAGACAAAGGGGGAACATTGGAGAGTCTCACACACCTCGACGTGATGCACAACAGTCGTTCTCCACAACCCGCAGGCAGCTATGCCTTTCTGGAGCTGTGTAGGCAACAGAGATTCCTGCAAGGGCAGCAGCACAACACTGAAGAAGTAAGATTTCGATCTTTTGTACACCAGAACACAGGGTGCTCTTTTCAGGCGCCCTCACACATTGATCCTCTCGCTGCATGCATCTCTCCATCGCTGGCAGTTACAGCGATCAATCAACTATAGCCATAGCTTGTCTCCAAAAAGGGCAACAATTAGGTCTCCTAACAGAGAAACCGAGAATAGTTACTTCAAAATTCCTCAGCAACTCCTAAACCCTCACAGGGCTTGAAAGTACCATTCCATATATTAGAAGTTCGCAAAGAGGAGGCATTCTGTGCATCCTCGGAATGCTTGCGGATCATTTATCAATAGCTCAGGGTCAAACATTCACAAAGCGAGAGGGAGCGAGATGATCGATTCATAAAAAGTATGGAAGCATAGACAAAGTACATTTGCAAAAAACGCGTCACCAATACAGAATTCGGAAAACACAAGCAATCTGACACCAGTCGGAATTCAAAAAACAGAGGCAATCTGACATCAGTCGGAATTCGGGAAATAGAGGCAATCTGCCAACAGTCGGAATTCGGAAAAACAGAGGCAATCTGACACGAATCGAAATTCGATCAAAAGATCGGGTCCAAAAGACGCACCAGCTAAGAAATAGATGGTGGCAAGGACGAAGACGAAGGAGGATGGCAGAAACGCCATCAGCCAGAACGCATCAACAGCTTCTTCTTCCGTATACACATACTTCGGCAACTCTTCGCTCCGCGCAGGCGACGCCATGCTGTCCCCAGGCAGCCGCCGCTTCTGACAAAACGGATACGACTGTCCGCTCACGGCGAACACCACGTCCACCATCACCATCATGGACACCACCACCACCGTCCACACCACGGTGACGGCCATCATGCACAACGGTTTCTGCAGCCTCGACCAAACGCGCTCCTCCTCGCGCAGCTCGCCGTAATCCTCCTTGGACATGAACGCCTGACGGAGCGCATCCCCCGCCGTGTTCTTTATCTCCATAGCCAACTAATCTTGTAACTTCGTCAATTCAGGCAACCCGACCTCTCCGCTTCCGCAGAATCATCAGCCTTCGCCCCCCAAATGCAGACAATGCGTCAACCGTCAAGCGCAGCAGAAGTTTGTCGCTCTCATCACGAATTCGAGCATCACGAATTTTGGAGTAAGCGGGATTTTGCGAGAGACGATCGACTCGGGATGCTAGAATCTGACAATCTGAGTTTGGCGCTGCAACTAAACAGGGAAAAGGTGTGGGCGCGATATGGGGAAGGAGATAACCGGAGTGACGAGGTATCTGAGCACCTGGGTATCAGCCTATGAGGTTGCCCTAGAAACGCAAATAATAGAAGAAACTGAGAGAGAAGGTTGTGAGCTCAAGAAGTGGGACTGAATTTGCGATGGAGATGCAAATTTCTGTACGACTGGCCTTCTGATTCGTCAGCAAGTTGGGCCTCTGATTTGGAATCTCGATTTGGCTGCTAGTGTGCTTCTCTGTCAATGCTGCATGTGGGTTGACGGTCAATTGTCACAGGAAGTTTATGACGTCAATTCTTCAGGTAAATGAGTGTGCACGCTATTAACATCTGTCGGTTTCGGGTTTAGCAGTCAGAATTCAAGTGAGAGGAACCATGTTGTGAGTCCCTGCATTGGCATGAAATGGAATTTTGATGCCTTGTTTTGTAAATTTGCGTTCAATTATCTTCCTATTAGAGTATGTTGCAGCATTCATTTTGCTTGATTTGATTTGATTTATCTCGACTTCGCTCTAAATAGCTTTCAGCATTGCGATCGATTAGAACATGGGATTCGCGCTCCTCTCGGTTGGGACAAAGTTCTGGCGAGGGTGTGCCCGTGTGGTCGCGTCGGCTTGGTGCTATGGGATTAGGGCTCGCAGAATGCACTGCTATGTGTGTACAAATTCAGAGCAGATGGTTACATTTATTATGTACGATGGAATTCGTTTCGTTGAACCCTTAACCCCTAAACGTCCATATTCATCTCCCAAACTGATGATTTGAGAAAAATCATTATAAAGTGCTATTTGGAAGCATATTTTGGAATTGGTATAGAAATAAAAGTTGTAGATTTTGATTTGTAGATTCCATCTATACGGTTAGATTCACCAATGCTATCACCAATTTTTTTCTATAAATTTTGAAAGAGAAATTTCAAAATTCCTTCAAAATTCGATTACAAGCAAAATATTATCATTTTCTAAGTAAAATTTGTTGGAATGGATATGAAATGAAGTTCTCTTCACATGGTGATTTTTTGAAATTTTTGTGTTCTTCCTATCTATGACCTCATTTTGGCAAATCCAATTTTGAACTAGAGTCAATGCAATTTGACCACTTGGCATACTTGCACATTGGTAATTTTAGAAAAATATGTACTCTAGTAACACCAAATCTAATCCTTAGATAGGACAACAACTTGATAATGTATGTCCACAAATTAGAATAACTTTCATCCGAGTAGTTAGGAGGATGAAACTTGAGATTCAATCTATTCATCATCCAAAAATTGGACATCGGAGCACATAGGGGATAAATGCGGGACTACTGATCGTGGAAATCATCCTTTTGGGAATCGTGTGACATCATCTACTTTAACCCCTAAACGTCAAAATTCATCTCTAGAGTTGACGGTTGAGAAAAATCATTATAAAGGGCTATTTGGAGGCATATTTTGGAATTGATATTCAAAGAAAAAAATGTAGATTGAGTAGCAAATTCCATCTATACAATTAGATTCTCTAGTGCTATCATCAATATTTTTTATATAAATTTTAAAAGGGAAATTTTAAAATTCCTTCAAAATTCAATGACAAGCAAATCATTTATTGAGTGAAATTTGTTGTTGGAATGGATTTCAAATGAGTTTCTCTTCACATAGTGATTTTTTGAGATTTTTTTATGCTTAAAATCTTTAACCAAATTTTTGCAAATCTAATTTTGAACTAGGGTCAATGCAATTTTGGCTTGGTCAATGACTTGACATACTTGCACATTGGTAATTTTAGAAAAATATGTAGTCTAATAACACCAAATTCAACCTTAGATAGGACAACAACTTCATGAAGTATCTCCACAAATTAGAATAACTTTCATCCAAGAAATTCGATGGATGAAACTTTAGTTTCAATTGTTCAGAAAATGGACGTCGAAGCACTTTGGAATTAAAAAAACAAAAATACTCATTGAAAGTCAAACTACTATAGAAGATCTCCCCTTTTCACACAAGATTTTGAGGATGAATAGTTGTATTTCTATCCTACATAGAAAGATACTATGTCATCCATCAAACATTTGTGTCGACATTTTTAGGTTAAGTTTTGTTTGTAAAGAGTTGGTTGCTTCGGAAGGACGTAAAGTTCACATTTGCATTGGCCGAGACATTGTAGATGTGGTTTCTATATTGCAGATTGAAGCAACGAGTGTTGTGAATGGCAACCCCCAAGCTATAAATTTACCCTCACATGAAGTAAAGTAAACTTACCTATGATAGACAAAAGGCCCATGACATACACCTAGGGAATGACCCATAAAAGTCTTGCATCAATCTATGATAGATTTTTTTCAACAAATTAGATTTGGGCTACATTAGGTTGAATTAGTGGCTACAATCAATGTTTTGGATGATGGTGATGGGTCCACCCAACTTGTCTAAGATTGAGTTGAGAGTAGATAGAGAAGGTTGCAAAACATCAATAGGGTTTAGAATTCAAGATTTTTACCTTTTTTTAGTACATCTTCAAGTGCCTTTCCAAGGTACTTCTTTGAATTTGTAAACAAGTATTGAAACTTTGTGCTATTCTTCCACAACAAAATGACATTCACAATTGTAGTGTCAAACTCTTGCTTTGACCTTTTTACATAGACTCGCATAACACTTTCCAAATTCAAAGTTGTCTTGCAATTTTGGTTCTTAATCTCTATAGAATTCTACATAGAAAAAGCATGTTGACAAGTAGTGGTGATCAATAAGTATGGCATTGGCACTTTGCTATCTCTACAACGGTTGGTAGATTAGAGTACTTCAACTTCAATGATAGTTTCCAACTAATAGAAGCCCACATGTCTTTGAATGTCTTCTCCGGCCATTTACCTAGTAGACCTGTGTAGCAAAATGTCAACCAACAAGTACAAAACATATATGAATTTGAAGACAATTGTTCAATTTACTAAACAACAATGTAGAATATTCTACATCCATCAATAGCTATAGGGTAAGTGGCATTCGATGAGATATTGATCTCTACTATACCATAATAGTAACTTCAACACTAAAATGCCAAATGCTTAATTAAAGCACCAAACTAAGTTTCAATGCTCCAAAATATAGCTTTAAAAAATCAACATGAAATTCATTGAGAATGAAGAAATTCAACAACTATCTCACATAGCTTCAAAAGACACTTATTTCTTGTGTCTTGATAGGAGAAGACAATTTTATTATACACAAATGGGGTAGTAGGATGTAAAACATCTCTTGTGGGATTGTAAATTAGGATTAGTAAGAGCTCAAATGCTCAATTGCTCACAGTTAAATCAAAAGCAGGAATTGTATTCAAAGTAAAATTTTAGACCTTATTTAGACATAATAAAATAATTTAATAAAAAAAATTAGAATTAATTTAATGTGAAAATCAAGCTCACTTTCATCTCCAAAAATTGTTTTGATATTTCAAGTCTCCAACTAAAAGTTATGAACAAAATTGAGAGAAAGTTTGGAAGGGACATTCTCTTTCACATTTTCAAACATCCTTTCTAAAGATTGAAGTTTGTCTATAATTTTGTTTTGAGGCTCAAAATCATAAGAGAGTTTTCCTTCCAAACTCTCTCTCAATTTTGTTCATAACTTTTAATAGGAGACTTGAAATATCAAAATGATTTTCGGAAATGACAATTAGATTGATTTCCTGACTTTTTATAGTCCAAATTTTTAAGAAATGTTATTCTATTATGCCTAAATGAGGTTTGAAATTCTCCTTTGAACACAATTCCTCCTTCATTTTGAATTTTTGACAATGAGTGGTCAAGTTCTCATCTTCAATGAAATAATCTCATATTTTATTAGGATTCATGATATTGAATAGATTTCATGATAAACTTCATTCCACAAATATGAATACAACAATTACTTCAATATACCATCAATTAATGACAAATTGATATTTGACTATATAAATTCTTTGGATTTTGGAAAATGCATGATTACATTTATTTCTAGATTTGTTTGGTACTACAACTTCCTTTAACCCCTATTGTAAATGCCCAAGGCACCAAATTTTGGTGTTTCGAAAACTTTGAAGTTAAGGAAAACCTAACCAAAATGCTATTATTAGTAGTTTATATTTTTGGAGAATTCTTTTTGAAGTCTAGTTTTAGGATCAAAAAGTTGATCTTAAAAATAAAGGATTATGATTTTTCTATTGAAGATTTTGTGGAAGGATGCCCATTGCAATCTTGACTTCCCGTAATGTTGAGGGTTCTTAGAAATGAGCCTCAAATACACTAGATCTCGGAGGCAAAATCACATTAGAAATTCATTTAAAAAAAATTATAGAATAGATTTTGAAAAAACGTAATTTGATTAGGGTTGTGCATGCTAGGCCCTATAACTTCATATGTTTATAGTAACCAACTTTTTAGAGTTGACATGCAAAAAGTGAATTAAAAAATTTTCATAATTTTAACACCCTCATGATCAAACATTATAATCTTTCAATCTATAAATGATATTGTTATGTTTTCTTTTCTTGTGTGATCTCTAACATGTCTAGTATGAATTTGTATCGTTACAATTCAAAAGAAATTGGTACAACTTATGAAAATGTTCACTTTTTGTTCAATTTAGAGCAAATTTCAAGAAGCTCCAAACAGGCCTTGGGCATTTAGGGATTCATTTTTCATGGTATGCTGTGAACAAATTTTGTGGATGAAACTTCAAGAAAGGATTTGGAGGCAGCATCTAGGAAGGTTACTGTATGTTAAAGCTGCTCGTGTTATAGCTGAGTTTTACAAATGTCAACTATCATTGATATGAGCAGTTTGTGGTAGATAAGTACAAGAATATCCATCAGTTTACATGCGATGTCTTGTCCACGAAATTGTAAACATGAAACTGGCCGAATTTTTGCACAATTTCATGCCGAGTGCAATACAAAACTGTATTGCACTGAACTGTTAAAATGAAATATTGTAATTAACAAAAAATAATTTAAGTAGATCATTTCAAAGACGGATAAATGCATGAAAAAAATAAACATAGTGACTACTTCCCAGTTAACATCCAAATTCCACACATTAAACAACCAAACACCCACACCAAACAGATGAATGTTCCAAGCTTGGCAATGTAACATCGCCGTTGCATGAATGTGCTAGATGCAGTGCAAATGCAAACAGAACAACAATCTTGCTAGTAAACGGAAGGAATTGAACAGAAAGTAATGGAGAAACAAATTAGAAAATTCGAGTGCGTGCAACGCGAATTAAATTACACAAAATGCATGGTTACAGAGGAACAGACGCCAGGCACCTACAATGTCCAGTGCCTTCCATGAATGCTACGCACAATCTCAAATCAACTCCGAAACAATCAATACTTCGATCCCACAATATCTACAAAAGCACAGATATTCATATGCACACAGAACTACACTTAATTAGGCCGTAGTGTGGTCAGGAACACCCGTGTTGGCAGTCTTGTATGCCTCATCCGCAGCGGCTTGGCGAGAATTAACATCATGCTTCAAGGCCAGCTTCTCCTTCTCGTGCTCCACCTTCTTCTGCTCCGTCTCCGCTTCCGCTGCGTTCTTCCGCTCGTGCTTGCGGGCTTCCGCCTCGTGCTTGCCAGCCTCGTCCGAAGCCAACACCTTGTCAGTCTGCAACCATGTCACAAAACCTCATGTTAAAATCCCTGCTAGCTAAGCCAGAGCGGCAAATCAGTACTATACACACAGAAACAGATATTAGTGAACAGTTCTGAGTACTGGGGTTTGAAAAACGATACATGTGTGAACAAGAAATCAGAGATGGTACATTTAGACAAGCTATTTACAAAGGGCATTAACGACACAGCCAAGAAAACCAAGGCAATACTTATTAGTCTTTCTTCGATCACGGTCCCAGAATGTATTCCTTTCTGTTCGAAGTCCCAGGATAGAATCCCATTACAGTGTTTGATCAAAGTCGTGAAAACATACAGAGGGGTATAATTTTGTGTTCAACATCCCAAGATACATATAAATCACCTACAGTACATGTAGATTACGAAGATCAATCCCTTTCCAAGAATTCAAACTAGAAAGGGATGCCCAGTCACTGAAAACAACAAGAATAATCTAGACACAAACAGTCCAGACATAACGGGACTTTACTATTAAGCACAGCATGAAAGAAATGAAAGGGTATCGCGCACAGTGACAATAGAATGAGGAAACCGCGGAATGATTGTTACTTACCTTCTCGTTGGTCGAGGCCTTGCCCTTGTTCAACTTCTCCTCCACCTTGGCGGAGGCGTTGGACGCCTTCTCCTTGGCGGACACAGCCGCATGCTTCACAGCCTGCATGGTTGCTAGCTAACTTACGCAGTAACTTATCTCTCAAAACGGAGCAAACCTCCAAACTTCTCACAAAGTTTACAGTAGAAATTCTTGACACAGAAATCAGCAAATGGCGAAACTGAAGTGCATGAAGCGACAAGGAATACTATTGTGAGTTGGCTGAGCTGTGGAGGCGGCGACCTCCTTATGGGGACTTGGGGAGGATTGGGTGGCTGTGGATGCTGAAATCTACGAGAGTTTTGTATCTATATTTGGGGAGATTAAATGTAGAGGAAATCCGAGATAGAGGAGTCTCGTAGATGTCAAGAACTCCTGAGTTGCTGGCATGGCGCCAGGTGTACGCCACGTGGGAACCTTTGGAAGTTACTGCAGTTTGCTGTTCTAATGTGAGAACACTTGTCAGCTTGAAGGGAGCAATGCTTTCGGCATGGCTTCAGTTGTTCGCAATGGAGTGTTTTCGGCACCTCTTTGGAAACTGAACCCGAAAGTTCTCTGTTCAGGTGGAAGCATACCGTAGAGTGCTAGCACAATAATTCTAAAATCATACTGAAAAATTAATGAAAATTAATGATAAACTTCTACACTGAGTAGGGGTATTAAGGGGACCAAAAAATTAAAGGGACTTGCTATAGAAAATTGTAGATGTTTGAAACATGATGTACATCCTCTAGACACTTCAATAACTATTGATGTACAGTAAAGGCAAATATTTATATAGTGTGAAATGTCGATTAATTAGTATGGGTCCCCTTAAAACCCCTATTCAATGTAATCAATGCCATTCTTTCAAATTATTTATGTAGGATAAATGAAGGGCACCTTGGAACTATAATACACAAAATAAGGGAGGCAACCCATTTTTGACCACTTAAGCAAATACACATATGTACAAGGGAGGTTTTGACTATGGGAAAATTTTCCCATGTGCAGAAATAGAGTTTATAAGGTTTCCATAATTTTTCAGATTTTTATTGCTCATTGAAGCAGAATTACTATGAATTTTTCTACAGAAGATTTTGTTCCACCCATATTGGTTATATAGACTTTCTTGTTTTCGACCAAGGACTATTTGCAAAATCCAACAAGGGTTGGTTCCAATATTGAGAGTCTTGTAGTCAATCATAATTATGGGCCACAACTATGTTGAGAAGTGTACCAACATGAATCATATTAATCACCTTCTAATTGAAATTACTCCACCCTATGGCATTAGAATGGGATGGTGATCATGAATGGGTTGCCTCCCTTAGTGAAATTTGGTTGTCCTGTACTAATTTCTTGACATTTGAAAGTGTATAAATATTTACTGAAACTGTAAAAGAATACATTACTTTTGAATTAGATATTGGTGTAATGATGACTCATGAACTTCTATGTGTACAAATGAAAATATCTGCAACAATATTTTGATGGCTTGTAAAGTAACTTTCTTAGATAAGGCAACCTAATTTCATTATTTTGTGTATGTGCAATAATCTTCTCTATGAAAGGTGAAAGGTTAGAGCAATTGATGTATATTAGGAAGAAATTAGGAAGTGCATTTTTCCTCATTGGGACAATCAAATATTGTACATTTTATCACTTTTAGTATAGTGCAAACATATGTTGTAACTTGTAAGTAGATAATTTATGTACAAGTGAAAAAAAGATACTTGGGGCACCAATGAATAGTGTAAGAGCGTGGTGCCCAACATTTATCATAAGAAATCTTATGTCATCTTCAAATCAAGAATAAAAAACCTTATAGTCACCCTACCTATAGAAAGTATAATTGGTAGATCCAAAATATAAATTGCATACTATATTGTCTTTCTCATGGTTCCTAAGTTTTACACCAATAACCTTTATGAATTAATAACTTACAATATTAACCCTTTAAAGACCTAGGGATAGTGAGTGGTTGGAGTAGCAACCTACGTACAAATAAATGATAGGGTATTTTAAAAAAATAGGGCCTAATAATTATAATTGGATTTTGAGTAATATAGGATATTGAAAATGGCATTGGATGTCTTTAATGTATTATAGGGTATGGAATAATAGGTCCCATTAAAAAATTACATAATGATGGCATGTGAAAAAAAAATTTAATTCATACCCCTCTATAAAATAGTGGTTGTTTGCACCTATATCCTTGTTTTTTTAACACACTGACCCACCCAAGTTAAGGACTAGGAAAGTTGAAAATTTTATAAAGGTATTTGATGATATTGACAATGAGTATATATTTTTTTGGATAATTTTTTGGATCAATTATATGGAGCATAGAATCTAGTCTTTGTATAAAAAAATTGAACCTTAAAATGCATTATATAGCTGTAAAATATAAATTGAATGCATTGCCATGTTCAATAAATATTTCATATTCAAGGACATTAAGCCATATGACAATGGTCCATGTTGCAATCTATACTCAATCTCCTCCACAATGGTTAATGCAATCCTATGCTCTCAATTAAAAAAAATTAAAATATAGTGAGAACCAACATCATTTGTATGTTTGTCAAATTGTTGATATTTTAAATTCTATAATTGTCAATTTCCTTCAATTTTTATGTACAACAATCTAAAATGATACATACCAAAATGTCAAGGCACAATTTTTTTTCAAAGTTCTAAGAAAAAATTGACAAAAGATAAAGTAATTCCAAATTATAGTGAATAAAACGGAGTTTTAGACATGGCTATCTTTGAAATTACAACTAATTTTTTCTTCAAACTTCCATGGTAATGTATAGTATGTTGTACACTACAACTTTCATACATTTACTTTTGGACTTTGTTTATTGATGCTTATGGTATGGTTTTTTGGATAAAAACGTTTTAAATTTATACTCAATTTTGTTAGTCACTATCTATATGTGTTGCCTACTAGTTATCTATAGATTTTGTTAGAGTTCAGTTGAGATGTTAGCAAGTAGCCTTTAACCCTTAAACCCTCCGATGTCCAAAAAGTGGACAAAAAATAGACTTGACAACTTGCAAAAGATGAAGAACAATGAATTTTCATTCATCCATTTTTTTGAGAATTCAATCATGGGTTCCCAGTGGATTCACGGTGATGATGATGGTATGATTGACAACAATTGGAAGAGATAAATTCTTGTGGTGAAACATGTAAACTTGTAGAGAAAATTTTGATGTGCCCAAGTTGAGAGAAGTACTGCAATGACAATTTGCAAGAGCAAAAATTACAATAGGGTAGTAAGCTTTGCACCAGGGATTTGTTTATTAGAAAAATGAAGACAACTCTTTACAAAATTGATGAAAGAGAACATCAAACATTCTATCCAAGAACGTCAATAACAAAGAATAGTTGCATTATTATGCCACATGTCCAAGAGTGACGAATATGCATTATTCTATTACAATGCCACGGATGCAACAAACACAAATCTCAAGAGGAATGTGGTTCATGATAGATGTTTACATCAAACTATTAGCATGATGGTCCACAATGACCTTAAACTACCTCGGGTGAAGGTCAAGGGGAAGGGCCTTCCGATGGAACCCACCATGTTTCTGGTTCAACTCCCTATGGTGACATTGCTCGAATGGGGGCTCCCTTTGTTGCTTTGTTAGCATGGGAAGGGGGGTTGTTCCTCCACTTGTTCTTGATGGGGATATCCAAGGTGTGTAATTCCTAGTGGTCAAGTCGGGTTGCCTTGGATGTTGTGTCGTGTCAATCCAGTTGTAGCCTTTGAAAGCCATATGTTTCAAAAAACAAACTATTAGCATGAGACACATATTTAATTACTTCCTTTGGTCCAAGCCCCTAATAGCTGTCACTATTCACATATGTAGAAATGCTACTATATTTGGCATTGAGCATGTTTGTGGTTTGGTCTGCTTGATGGAAAATCACTCTTCCCTTTTGGCTTCAGAAATTTTTGAAGTGTGATTATCAATTGGCCCCAAAGAGTCTGTAGAGTATCCCCAAACCAACAAAAAGTGTATGCATGATGGCCATCCTACCACCTAAAGCAGTCATAATATTTCTTAACATGGGTACAATATTTTCTAACATGGCCAAAATTAGCAGAATTATAAAAATCACTTGCTTTGTTGAATTTATACTGAAAAACTAGAAGTTCCTAAAACAAGCACTAATAACTCCATCACCATCACTGAAGCCATTGATTTTGGTCACTAACCAATCTAATGTAGTCCTAATCTTATTTATTAGAGAAAGTCTGTCATGAGTTGATGTAAGACTCTAATGGGTCATTTCCTAGGTGCCTGTCATATGTAGGTTTACCTTATACATAGTCACATTCCTCACTTCATACCCTTTGCATAGTAATTTCTCCCATATTTTTCCAAGCATTTGTGTGGCTGTTTCGACTTGATTTGTACTCAACTTACCAACTACCCTGTCTTGGTCAACGCTCTAGTTTTCCTTGTCAAACCTCATGATCTTCATATGAGCTTCAATTTTCCTCAATTGCATTTTAGTTTGGAAGAATATTCATGTTAATACTAAAAATCCTTTGATTACTTCTTGCATCTTGAATAATAGTTAAAAACACTCACTTATTAAATTTATGTACGTTTCAGCTAGCTTTCTACTTCTCCAATGAGCCCCAATGTTCCAGGGTTAAGCTCCCGGTTAAGCTTAGATTTCATGACTGCTTCAATGGGTATCAAATCATATTTCAACATGTAAATTAAAGTCATTCTCATTTAAAAACTAACAACCCAAGGTTTGAATGCCTTGCAAGTGAAATTGATGCATAACCTAATCTTGTAAGGACATGGTTCCCATGATCAAAGTAGTCACCAAAATTCTCTGATTTTTGGATCAATAGTTGTATAATCTTTTTTTGAAGTTAACAATGAAGCCATCCATTGGACCACTTTGGTCCACAATGTCTTTGCAAGGTTAACTTGTTCCTAATTGTTTTTTTTAATCTTTTCTTGTCTAGAATAGTCAACCAATGGTTTTCTAGCAAATTTTTAATAGAATTTTATCCTATTTAGGCACTAGATAATGCCTCTTAACTCCTAATAAAAGCTCTTCTAAACCCAAGACAAGATTTTGGTGTTTGGGGCATGCAAGGTGAAGTATCACATTTTTTTTTTCTCTCATTTTTTTTTGAGATTGGAAAATCAAATGAACTTATTAGGAATTTAAATCTTACAAAGATCTAACAATTGATTAAAATTTCATGTCTTTTTTTGCTTTTGACCTCTAATTTGGGTAGGTGGAATAGTGAATTATTTTGCTTTGAAAATTTGCATACTTTGCATACTTGAGATTATGCTAAAATCTAAGGTCTTTAGGTCTTTTCTCAAAGTAGTATTTGATTTTTGGGGCTCAAAAGCTTGACAACAACACATTCGGTCAAAAGCTTAAGCAACCTTGAAAAAACATTCACTTGTGTTGCTATTTGCTTAGTCATATCTTACATATGCATTACTTTTAGACCCTAATTTTTCAAAAAGTTTCTTGTACTAGACAAGAATAAGATCTTGTGCATGGTTTTATATTTTAAAAAGTGGATAAATTTTGATTTGCACGTCTACAATTAGAAGGTGCTATTTTTGGCAATTTCTAGGGTATTTTGAATTTTTGAGCCAATGAACTTTATGGATTAATCTTTAAAAATATAAGTCAAATAGTGGATAAAATTATATGATTCTAATCAACAAATAAATTTGATTTGTGAATAATTATCTGGATGAAAATACCAATGGTAGATAATTGGATGGATGAATGCATACAAATGGATGATATTATCCATTTTCTTTGTAGAGCATTTCCTCTCTTGCCCTTGAAAGGGGCCTAGCCTAATGTACTTTGAGCTTGGGGAGTTTTGGATTCTCCATCGCAAGGGCCCTATTTGCCCTTGTCACCTCGGCCATGAAGAAATGAGCACCTAGGCTACCATCCTCCAAAGTCCTCTCACTTTTCACACTACTTGATTATCTTCAAAGAATTTTTGTCATGAATTGTTTTGTATGCTTGAGTTGGTTTAGGAAGTCAACTAGGAGTAATGGTTGAGCATGGTTGTGGTCTGGGAGGCAAGGGGTGTCATGGGAGAGCTCATGGTGACAGTGATTTTAGGATTCAACAAGTTGATAGAGAGAAGGGGGAGAGAGAGAAAGAAGAATGGAAAAATATTATTGAAGACAATCAAGAGGATTTCTAATTGGTAGAACTTTGAAGTACAATGGAGTATGGTGAAGCGCAATAGAACAAGAAGATTTTCAACTTAGTGGAGTGCGGTGGAGCTTGGGAGTGGGCAAGATCTGGGGTTTAAAACTCCATATTTTATTGGAAGCTTGCATATGAGGAGTGCATAGGGGCAAAGGCATGGATGTGGCATCTATAACCAATGCCAAGGAGGAGTTTCTTAATCTTAGTCATATCCACAGAGTGCATCTTGTCGAGTTATAAAATTAAAGGCAAGAATTTTTGTGTTGTTGAAGAGAGACAATTGACAAGGAATGTTCTTGCTATATTACAAGATTCAATTTCTGGTAACCAACAAAAGCGCAATACCTTTTGGGATAGGATTTTTGAGCATTACAAAAAACCAAAACCTTTGGGGTGATAGGACAATTAGATCTCTTGAGAGTACATCAAACCAAATAAAACATGACTTTGGAAAATTTGTAGGTTGGCACAACCAAAACTAGGACAACAACTATTGATAATATTCGCATGGTACAGGTGTTGTACATGACAAAGAATGCAAAAAAAATTGATTTCACTTTTGAACATTGTTGGGTTCTTATGAAGGATTTTATGTCCACAATAGGCTAATCAAAGGGTACATTGGGGACAATGAAGCAAATAACTAATCCTTCGAAGAGGAAGGATGCTTCATGGAATCACAATCCTAATGAAGCAACTCCAAAGTCAAGTAGTGTAGTCACAAGGAATATTGAATTTGTTGAAAATAGGGTTCTTAGGGAGTGACCATTAGGGACAAAAGCTACAAAAGAAGTTCACAAGGTTGATAAAGACTTGGAAGGGGCCATGTTTGCACAAGTGGAGGCAACGATAGTTTTGGCCAAGGTAGTGCTGTGCAAAAATGATTTGTTAGAAGAGCAAAACCTTCTCATCTTCATGACAACACCAAATTTGCAAGTTATGGCTCTTGCAACCCAATGCTTCATTAAGCTTAGGCAAGAAGAAAAGATTGAGAATGGTGTGACTCATGACCAAGCTAGAAAGGAGAAACAACATATAGATGAAGAGGTGGCTAGAGTTGAGTTCGTTAAGGTTGAAGAAGCACAATGATTAC